>VDFB02373365.1:120642501-120806379 GCA_007258455.2 Sequoia sempervirens
TAGCTTTATTTGGAAACATATGACTTGGCATAGAGATTTCTGAAAAAGCTCTCATGTCCTCTTTATTGTTAGCATTTATCATTTGCTACTTTAAAGTAATTTCTCACATCATGGTGTTTAGTACTTTCTTTAAAGTGGGGGCATACATTGGCATTATCCTTTTGCATTTCATGTTTCATTATATAGTCTTCTTACTTCATGTGATGCATCTTTCGCTTTGTGGTGACATTGGGTGTAATCTCCTTCTAGAGCGTGATATCTCTTAGCATATTATATTCCTCTTAGTGGCTTGATGCGACACACTACATCCCCTAAATTGTGAATCTTCTATTCTTCGATTGGTCCTCTCTTGGAGACATTAGGCACAATGTTCCCTAAGTTAATACCTTACATGAACTAAGAAAAAATCCTTTGAACCTACCTCTTATACTCTTTTTCATTTTCAATTATATGACCACCTTGCATAATACACTTTGCTTCCCTGTGGTGCCATCTTGTTTGTTCATGGGTATCAAGCATACAAATCTTTGCTTTCCTCATGAAGCTTAAAGTTCATTGGTGTGTGGAACCTTATCAAAGTTACAAGAGGTATAGCTTTGGTTTGGTTGAATAGGAAGCCAAACTTAAGCATGAATTTCCCATAGCCACTTGCTTTCCTGTGTGAGTGCATACTGACCATGTGTGTATGTGTCTCGTCCTTTTAGATACTCGCCTAGTGGATAGTCTGAAGTTCTATTGCCTCAGAGTGAGCATGCATTATTGGACAAATAGCTTAGATCTAACCCACATTGCGATGGATAAATGGTTGAATCTTGATCCACCCCCTTTTTCCTTTTTTTATGTTTTTTCTTTTTGTCTTTGGCAATATATTCTTGTGCCTTATTATTGTTCCTTATATTACTTTCATGTGTGTTTTCTTGTGCCTATGTTGTTTTTCCATAGGATCTTGATCCTGGGGGCTTGTGCAACCCCCTTAGTCATTGTCATCCTATCTTACTAGGATTGGTACATTTGAACCCCTCTTGATGCGATTTCATCTACTTTAGTGTGAGTTTGAAGCAAGTTCCTCTCACTAAAGTGGGGGCTAAATGTAGTGTAGAAAAATGTATCGCTTTACATTTTCACACTTGTTTGGGCCCTTGTGAACTAAATGGACATAATTGTGCCTTATTTAGGGTGTTGTAAAGTGTTTTCTTGCACTTTCACACTAAACTATGGTTTTATTCATTAATTGGGCTTCTTTATGCTTTAATTAGCCTTATTTTGCATCCACAAGCCTTAATTAATGCATCTTTCTAAGATTAATCTTGACATATATCAATTGACCAATCAAATATTAATAATTTTGGATTGTATGGCCTAGATTTAGTGATTTGGGACTCATACACTACCTTGGGCATATGGGTCACACCTAGGTTTTGGGGCCCCAATTTGTATTTCACTTGAATCGAAGTCTTTCTTGAAAAATGTGTCCCAAGCTTAGCCTAATGGGACTCATACATCACAATTGGCATATAAGCCACTTAGCTTAGACCTAAATTAAATTCAAATTCTTGGTGGGATTTCATTCTCCTAGATCTGATGTTGGCTTGTAGTGTTGTAATTTCGAGAAATTTGACATAAACAAGTATAAATACAAGGTTATTTCACTCATTTTTCACCTAGAAAAGTTTACAAGTGACCTAGCAACTTGAGCATTCATGCATTATAGAAAATCTAAGTTCACAAGAGCATTCAAGATCTTTCAAGAGCTGATTATCAAGTGTTTTGGAGCATTATTCAAGATTTAAGAATCATGTCAAAGTCACCATGCATCATGTTTTTTTTTGAGCTAACATTTATGATGTAGGGTTTTATGATTCAAGAAAGCATTCAATTCAAGATCCATATCATTCAAGTAAGATTCAAGATCCACATCCATTGGAGCCATTTCATACATGTTTATGGAATGTATTCCTAGGGTTTGGTGAGTTGCAACATTACATACTTGTTCATTCATCATTCCTCCTTTCTATTTCATTCCATTTCAAGGTTTGATTATCAAAATGGGATTTGACCAAAGAAAACCCCTATCCATTAACAAAAAAAACATTTTTCCCTCTCTTTAGTGTGTGATTTGTAGATCTAGGTTGAAGACACATTAAAGAGCAAGATTGGAAAGAAGTTGTCAGGGTTGCAAAGTTGTCCAAGTTGTCACCTTATTTAGAAGATCACTAAAAGACACCTATAAAGCAGAATTTGACAGTTTAGACCTGAAAATCAAGTTGAGAAGACATAGAAGAGATTGAAGAGAATATTTAGATCTTGATCCTTTGAAAATGCGAAGTAAAATTGATACGCTACTTCTGGTATGAGTCCCAATACAATCATATTTCTAGATTTTAGGAGTTCCAGACTTGTCACTGCCAAATTCATGTTCTAGCCCAGAAACCCTAACCTGGGACTAAATCACCTAGCTGGCATATGAGTTCTTGTGTGCATTAAATTCAACATTTTTAGCATTTCAGGTCTTCATTCAAGCTGCTATAGGTTTCCAAGTGCACCTCTCTAATTTCTTAGTTTTTTGTTCTATTTTGCATTCATTTCTAGGTCATTTATTGGAGTCTTGGATATCATTAAGTTTCATAGTTAGATCTTGCATATTACTAGTCTTTCCAAGCCCTAGCTTGGTGGTGAACCCCTCTTTAGTCTCTAATCTTACCCTAGGACAACCTTTAGCAGATCTCTTTCCTCCATTCTACCATTGGATTGAGATCTCTAGGGTTTCCTTGAGTGAAACTTGAGTGAAATAGGAGGACCCTAACCCTAGTGTTCCATCTCCTAAAAGATTGGAACACCCAATATTTTTCGTTGTTTCCCCTTCATAATATCATATTGCAGCTCATGATAAAGAATATGATTTCCTTACCTCCTGTAAGAGCTCCTGATCCTAATAAACCATTACCCTCAAACTATCAAATGCTTATTGCCATCACCACCAACAAAATGGATATGATATAAAATATTGTTAGCATCTTAAACATTTTGTGCAAGACCTCATTGATTCTAATCAACTTAAAATTGGAGGTGTGAATGATCAAGGTAATAATTTTGTAGCTCCTCCTAACCAAAACTTACAAATCTTTACTGATCCCATGCCAAAACATACTATTTCATTTGTCAAAGCTAGTGGCACAAAGAATGATGTGATGAATGTTGACACAAATGATGAAAACACAAAATATGATAGTGAAGATGAAATGATTAGACTAGTGTCATTTATTAAAGCTAAACCTCATAAGGGTCAAACCAAAATTCCCCTTGATATTTCTTTCTCACAAAGTGACATAATCAAACATGCACGGGTGATTCCTCTTATAGCTGGAAGAATCAATGACAAGCCTACCAATGGGATATTAATTGATCCATCTATGTAGAGAATATGATCACTAAATAATTCCTATTTTTGCTTGAGCTTTATCAAGATACATATAAGATATTGAAAGCATGGATCAAAACGCATAATGGTTTTGCTTTGCCGCGATTGGCTCGATAAATCTCCCATCTCAGGAGGTCAAACTGAAAACATTAAATGTCTCATTCATGTCCCCATCACTCCAGACCGTTTGGTGGCGAGTTGGGATATCCATGGCTTCCTCCACTTGAATTTTTGTATGCGATTAGTTTGGCATAGGAATTACGGAAGTTTCCCTTTGTAATGGAAATCTTTATTATACATCCATAATTATCACTAATCACCTTGTCTTCCCTCAGGGCTTTCAATTTGGTTTATTTTGGCCTGAGCCTAGTAAACCTATTGGGGCCTTGCAGAGACTTCTTTTTTTCAAATCATATCAAGAAGTTTAAGGTGAAGAGAACATATTAGAATTATCCCATGAAATGCTCAAACTCGGGTTGTTGCCTGTCTTGACCTTGATTTTCAGCCAAGAATCCCTTCAAATATCAAGAGCAACCTATAGAAAAATCATTACCATTTCCTATAAGGGCAGGGACGTGTCAAAGCAATCCATTTGTGTCACAGAATCAAATAAGTTTACAAAGCCAAGGAGAAAGTGGTTGAACAACCTCCCATGGTTCCTTTTGTTCCTCCCCTAAGGGAAGAAAAGAAACCTATGGTTTTAAAACCCGCTCCTACATAATCACAAATTGATAGCAAATTGAAACAAAATTGAAATGCTAGAGAGCTTAGGCATAAATGCCATGTTATTGTTCGTATGTTACAAACTAAAGAAGAAAAGAGAAACACAAAAAATATAAATCTAAACTTGCATGAAGCAATTCATGATGACTCTATACCATCAACACAACATAAACAAGAACCTCCTATGGAAATTATCATTCAAACTCCTATTGTGATTAATTTAGATGATGACATTGATATTGCAAAGATTGATGAACAAATACATAATGAGTTGAATTCATTGTTCTCTTCTTCCATGAACTTAAATGATGAAAAAAGTGTTGAACTTGGTGCATTTCCTAGTTTGAAACTTGATGTTGTCCCTTTGGATAGTTGTCCACCTTTAGTATATACTGATCAAGATTGGGATGCAAATGACCTACTATAGGTCGACTCAAATGTGGCTTACTAGTGTTTTGCATTGTTTTCTTTTTCATGTTTCTTTATATGATTTGCGTATATACATAACCTGAAATCTACTGTTTTGTTTGGTGTATTTCTCTCTTTTGTTCTCTGTATTGTACTACGTTCTTATCTATATCATAAACATTTTTGTTTGCATGTGACAGCATAAGGTGGGTCTCTTCCATGTATTGTTATTTCGAAGGGTTTTTTTTCTCTCTATGTATCATTCTTCAAATCTAGTGGGGTGATGAGCATTTTAAAAGCTTGCCAAGCAGCATTATAGTAGGAATATATTGACCCTAAATCCATAGATCCCTTATGTATTTTTGGGGGCAACCCCTCTTTCCTTTTTTGTGACATTGCTTTATTTTGGAAATATATGGCTTGACATAGGGATTTTTGAGTAAAGATATCATGTATTAGGATTGAATATTGGTTACTTTAAAGAAATTTCTCACAGCAATGGTGTTAGCAATTTCTTCAAAGTGGAGGTATACATTGATAAATATCTTTTGACATTTTTCATGTTTCATGGTACAATTTTCTTTTTTCTTGTGATGCATCCTTTTCTTGGTGGTGTCATTGGGTTTGATGTCCTCCAAGAGTGCAATATTTCTTAACGTATGACTTCCCTCTTACTGGTGATGTGATGCACTACATTCCCTAAGTTGTGAACCTTTTACTCTTGACTTGTCCTCTCTTGGAGACATTAGGCGCGATGTTCCCTAAGAAGAAGAACTTACACAAACTAAGTAAGATGCCTTTGAACAAAAAACTATATATATATATATATATAATTTTCATAAGTGTTTGAAATAACACAACTTGCTAACCTTTTGAAGCTTGAACCCTAAATTCAAGGCCACCTAGCATAACACACATTTCTTTCCTGTGGAGCCTTACCTTGTGGTGCCTTATTGAAGTTATCAGAGGAATATATTTGGTATGGTTAGTACGATGAGAATCTGAAACAAAGGCATGAATTTATCATTGTATGGTGAGAGTCTGTAGACCTAGCATGAATTTCTCACTAAGCCACTTTATTAGGAGACTCACCTAGTGGACAACCTAAAGTTCTGCTACCTTAGAGTGAGTGCAAAATGAAAGCTTAGATGTGTTCCACATCATGTTGGACAATCTAGGCTTGATATTCCTAGTCTTTGATGTTATATGATTGTGTATCTTTGTCATTGTTGCATACATAAGTGTCTTGAATGTCTACTTTAGTGTGATTTTGACATGGGGTCATCCTCTCACTAAAGTGGGGGAAAAATGTAGTGTAGGAAAAATTATCCCCTTTAACACTTAATTTAGAAATAATTAATAATAAAATGAACTTAATTATGCCTTAATTTAGTGTTGAAATATGTTTTTCATATTCACATTAAGTTTAGGGCCCTTTTGAAAAGAATGCACTTAATTGTGCCTTATTTGTTGTGTTGTAAGGTGTACCTTTACACTTTCACATTAATCTAGGGCTTTATTAATTGATTAAAGTTGATTTTCCTTAATTGGCCCCTTTAATTCAAATCCAAGCCTAATTAAATGCAATTTCTAAGGGATAAAACTTGGGGAAGATGTGTGTCCTAGGTAAGTGACCTAGGATCCATTTTCCATAGGGTGAATGGGTTCTCACTTAGATCTAGGACCCTATTTTTACATAATTTTTAACCTTTACTGATGTGTGTCCTAGGTAAGTGGCCTAGGAACCATTCACCCTATAGAAAATGGGTCCTCACTTAGACCTATGACCCCCTTTTGAAATATGTTTATGGCAGTATTTTAATGATTTCAAATCCACAATTCAATTTCGGCTTGTGATATTTGAATTTTTGAAATTAATGTTAAGATATGTATTAATAAGAGGTCATTTCATTATGTTTCATCTTAATACTTTCAAGCAATTTTCATTCAAGCATCCTAAGGTCTTACAAGAGCATTGATAGAGCATTCAAGAGTGATTTCAAGGCATTCAAGGGCAAATTTGTAGAAGATTATTGCAACAATCAAGATTTCATTGTCATATCAAAGATCTATTGCATCATGAATTTTTTTTAACTAATATGGTGATGTAGTGTTCAATATCTAATCAAGCATATTAAAGGCATTGTTTCACATCAAGTTTCATGATCAAGATCTATATTCATTGAGGCCACTTCATGCTAGTTTGAAATTTTTTTTATCGAAGGTTTCAAACAAGGATTGGTGAGTTGTGACATTGTTGTTCATTCATCATTCCTTCTTTCATGTTTCATTTCATTTCAAGGTTTAATTACCAAAACAGGATTTGACCAAGGAAAACCCCCATTCTCCTAACAAACAACATTTTTCTCTTTGATGTGTGATTGCAGATTTTAGGTTGAAGATCATTTGAAGAGAAAAATTGAAGAGAGCTGCAAAGTTGTCAAAGTTGCAAGAAAAGTTGTCAAATCAAGTAAAATCATCTATAGATTTTATTTTCGGCTTTCTAATAGTGAAGACTTGGAATTTGGAAGTGCAGACCAAGAAAAAGAGAACCCAAAAATCATTTTACAGAAACCCTAGCCAAGACCCTTTGGCCATAGGGAAAATGAGTCCTAAGTGAGCTTCAAAAGGTGAATTTTGGTGAAAGGTACACATTGTTTTCCCCTTTCCAAATCTGCCTTTTGATTAGTGTTTCTGTCAGATTTAATTACTATTCTTCATTTGCATATTATAGCTTGCATTTTGAATTAAATTAGGAAAATATGTCATTGTCGTGAACCCCCTTTCATAACAATTCTCCACCCAACCCTAATTTTTCTTTTTTTCACTAAGGTGATAGTTCAAATTGAAATATGTTTTCATATTATTGTTTTAATCTCTATTTCA
Source organism: Sequoia sempervirens (assembly GCA_007258455.2). NCBI lineage: Eukaryota > Viridiplantae > Streptophyta > Pinopsida > Cupressales > Cupressaceae > Sequoia > Sequoia sempervirens. Next base: position 120,649,937 of record VDFB02373365.1, read on the forward strand.
TATCAATCTTTTCTACTCACACATTTCTAGAAATTTTTGAGCCATACAAATTATAAGATTCTTCAAGTTGGATGTCCATAAAGTGATGTGTCTAAGTTGGAATTTTTTCCTCCTTCATGACATCTCACAAATTATGAATCTAACATGCTCCCTTTTTCCCTCATTCACCACTTGATTATTGTTATTTATGGTAACCTTCTTAAAACTCTCTACTCCTGTGATAATTTTCCTAACAATATTATTTCATTTACTTTGGGTAAATTGGGCTCTTTTTTGTGTATTCCATTTAAATCAAGCATGTTATGTATGTGGGGATATGATATAATAATGTATTTAGGTGGATGGAGATTATTACATGTGGCACACATCCCTTAAGATAGTTATATTGGGTCATGTGAATAAATTATCTAACTGATTATATCAGGAATTGAGTAGGCCTTCATTAGGATTACCCCTCCATTGTATTATTATGAGGTCTATATAAAGGAGGTGATTATCATTGTAAGATATGTATAAAATATGATTATATTTGGGATCTCTTGGAGATATAGTGTGGAGTGGCTTCTTCTCTAAGGAGTATTATATGGTGTTACCCTACCTCAAGGTTTTAATCTATTTCAACATGTATTGGATATTAGGGCATATTGGCCCAAAAACATCTTTTGCGTTATGTGTTATCTATATTTTGTATTATATTATTTCCATTATTATATGTTTGGATCTTATCAAAGTAATAAAAATTTTCATGATATCACTGTGGTTAATACTTGGCCTTTAGTTTTATAATTTATGGTTCCTCTTATGCACCATTATAAGACACTGATAGACTTCCCTATGGAATAGATTGTCTCCCACTTCTATTTTATTTTTCCTTATATCTATTAGCAATTTCTTACACACTCAAATCAATATATTAAGGAATTATGTTTCATTAGATAATATGAGAAATCATAGCTAGGAACAATTGATTTTTTGAATAAACATTGGTTTGAAAATATTAGTTTGATTCATTATTCTAATTCAACATTAATCAAAATCATGAATCAAAATAAATATTGGTTTGCATGTTTAATATTAAATCATTGGTTTGGAGACACTATTTCAATTCGAATCTAAACAAAAATTAATGTCTAAAACCATTAAAACAAGGATATTATTTTGTATTATTATATAAATTATGTTGAACACCCGAAATATTAAGAGGGGGGGTGAACTAGCATTCTTTTAAACCATTCAAACATTTAATCATCCAATCCACTTAGCAGATTCAATTTGCAGTAAATGAAGTAAAGCATGAAACATTCAACATCACATGACACATGAACACCAAGATTTTTATGTGGAAAACACAAAATGGGAAAAACCACAGTGAGGATTAGCTCACAATATATTTTAACCGACTATAGTATATTAATAAAAGTTCTCACTACAGGTGGACTCACTGCCCACTGAGAGAAAAAGATATACAAGAGAGTTTGTGGCTCACAACCTAGATTGAACTATTACAATTACATATGTCATATGCATGAATTATAGTTCCAATGAAGCTCAATGAATTGATTTTACACACTTCATTTGATTATGATCTGAAACTTTTCTTTCCTCTGCATTCACATCACTAACATTTTAATCAGCATTCACAACTTAAATTCACACTGCTCTGATAATATTCGCTCAATTCACATCATATACATGTCTCACACACCTCAAAACACTAAAAATGATCCATCTTATGTATCCACTTCAAGCATAACATCAATTAGGTAAGCCTAATTAGATGTATCATACAAAATATATAATATGTAACTTGTCAGCTCAAATCCTTCCACACACTCCTTGCACCAAGATTAAATCCTTAAAATAATTTGAAATAGGTTAGAATGGACCTATAATAGCTCCCACATAACTCCATAACACTTAATTAATCTTCACATACCTTCACATCTATTAGGTCAGCACCATTGAATACCTAATACAAAAATTCTTCAATTGTATACCCATATTCAGACATGTGTACCTCAAAACATCATGCCAACTGGAATTCATACTCTATAAATACATCTATCAACATATCCTTAAATCTACAAGGTCAGAATCCTATCCGCGGAGAAGTGCAGACTCTCCTACTCATATGCATTGTACAAGAAATGATTGTAATTTTCTAGGAAAAACTTCTGTTATCCATAACTTTCAGACCAAAAGCTAAAACAAGATGGAATTTTGGAATTAGATGCTTTTATCAACCAACAAAAACATACTAGAACCACAGAGTGAAAAGTTAATTTGTAGACCAGTGCAGACCCAAAAACTAGATGCTCTATTACACAGAATTATCAGAAATGACACTTAGTCAATTCCCATCACAAGTATAGATTCACCGGATCAAACCATCTTGCAAAATTATCTTCAACAAAAATTAATGTACAATCCTTCTAACATGTTTTGGGATGTTAGAGCCAACCAAAATGATCTACACCAAAGTCATCGCATCAAGATGCAATGTTGATATCAATGACAACACTGCAACACATAATAACTTATACCTTGTGCTTATCACTCATGCTCATGTTTCCAAAAATAGCATCAATGACATCTCCTCATTCTTCCAACAAATTAAACATTTATGAGGATGATAAAAATAATAGTCATTTATTGATATTTGTCACTAGAAACATATAATATAATCAAGTCAAAACTATAGTCTACAAGTTGTGATTAATATAACCATTGTATCTAGATAAATAGTTCAAGTTCATTATAAATTCTAGGAATTTTTCCCCAATACTAATCTTAACCAAAATAAACAAACTACAAGGTAAATTACACATTCACATTGAAAACATAAAGTATGTATTTTTTGTAAATGCATTATGTCTGAAATCAATAAATTTCCATTTAGTCATTCAACTCTACATATCGCAAACTACAAATTACACATTTGTAATTTGTATTTAGTGTTATATTGTTAAATTTGTAAATAAAAAAGGATTAAAAATTGAAACTACTTGAAATTTGCTTTTTTTTACCTTTTGGGTTTGCATTTCACTTGAACAAGGCTAAGTTGTAAATTTGTTGGTTTACTTTCTTGTATTTTTAAGAAAGTTGCATAATGAAAGAATAGAATTTAATCAATTGCATTAGTGAACAAAAATATAGGCAAAAATACCTATATAGAATGTCTACATCTTAGTTGGATAACATAGTGTTGCATTTATTCAATTACAAAAGAAATTACAAAAGCATAGCTCTAATTAAATTTTTGCATTTCTAACAAAGTAGAGTAGTTTTCCTTTCTACAAATTTACATACCTTGTTAGAATATTAAAATTCTAAATACATCAAATACAGTTTTGAAAGAAAAAACCAAAAGTGGATCTTAGGTCATCATAAATCACATGCACCACTAGTTCATGTACAAACCATGTAGTTTATGAGTGACATAATAACTAAGGGTCTTGGGGTCTCAATTATATGTATCTTGTAGGTTGTAACAATTGACATTTATCTCTATCCCCATACCATCTTTGATCATTGGTCAATAAAAAGCCTTAAATGAATAACATAGGATCACAAAAGATGAGTGATTGCTTAGTGTTTTTGACAACTCAAGGCAATTGCATGAACCTCTACTAGTTGTACTTTTGACCCTTAGCTAGTTGATCTAAGTCAAATCCCTGGGCACTATATTTGTTTCTAGTGTGTTTTTATGGATTTCTCTAGTCCATCCCCATAATGTTGCACGCTATAGTTATTTTGTATGGATACAAAGAATTATGGTCACAATTATATCCATTTTTGCATAGAGATCATAACAAAAGATCTAGAGAGCAAGCCATCTCCAATTCCAAAATTAAACAAAGATTGTAGCAACAACAAAAGAACATCTTATGTCAAAATGACTAAGCTTTACAAAACCCTCTTCTATTATTTTAACTCTTATAACAACCTCTTATATTTCTTTAATTTAAATCTCAAAATGTATTTTAATTTTTATGATACTTCACATTTATACTAAATTATAAATTTAAAAACTTATTAAAATAAATAAAACTATCCATTTTGATGATTTTAAATACATTTTATTTAATTACTAATTATGATAGTCCCTACCAATAGCTTTCAAATAAACATATAAAAATAATAAGTTTTATAAATTTCTAATACCAAATAGTACTTCTCATAATTACTAGACCCAATTTTCCAATAAGACTAGCTTTCAATATCATCATTTATTTATTGTAAAGAAATTTTTGGCGTATTGAAAATCAATCATTAATTAAACTAGAAGAAAAACATACAAAATCCTAAAACTTTCTCAACTCAATGTCACCCACTTCTCCTATTTGAAGATTGATTCTCACTGTACTCAAGTTGTCAAGATCCATTGAGAGCATATTGATGAGATTCCCATTCCCATATCTTCATGAGACTCTCAAAATTCAAACCATCTAGAAGCATCATGTGCCTTGAACACTCTATAAACCTCATCTCCTAGTTCACTAGCCCCACTACTCATCTCCTAGTCCATTGGCCCCTACTCATTCCTTGGTACATTGGCCCCTGCTCATTTCCCAATCCATTGGCCCCCTCATTTCCCAATCCATTGATCCCCCACTTCATGTCCTAGTCCATTAACCCTGTTCATCTCCTAGTCCACTGGACCTTGGTGTTCTCTTACGCCTGGCCCTTGTGGTTATAGGGGAACCATCTGGCATTATAGAAGCCTAGTTCTACTTGAATACGCTCTTAGGTTAGCTGTTGGTGAGCAAGCACTCGATTCAAAAGTCCAACCCCGAACGTGCATATTATTTCCCTCTAGCGGACATTCGATATTATAACTTTGTTTTTATTTGTTGAGAGGGAAGAAAATTTAAGTTAACAGCTGTCTTAACTTTTGTCTCCATTTGGCGGAAATGACTTGATTAGCTGTATCACTATAAGCTTAGTAGGGAACATTTTGAAACTTCCCCAGACTAAACGAAACCAATATTTTTATTTTATTTTTCTAATACGACGGTGATTAAATTAAAAATATTTTCTTATTCCGTCCTATATAGATTGTCTATTTAAAATGTCTATTTGAGGTAGATTATGTAATCTTATGGGAATCTTTAGAAAGTGGAAATCAAAATCATTTAGGTCAAAATCTGATTTTCCAATCTCCACGTATATATGGATTTAAAAATAAAACAGGTTAGACCTTTTTTCTTTTCCATTGAGAAGATTGTCATGAGAATTTGGCATAATCTAATACCTAACAATATGGGATCTGAAAATGGCTTCAGATTTGGAAAACTAAACAAGCAAAACCAGTTGGAACCTTTGTTTTTTTTGCGTGTACCCATACACATTCCTAAGATCTTGCTTGTTAGGAATTAGAATTTTTATATAGTCTTTATGAACGTTGGATTTGATTATTTAATGTCTAATTCTATCATTAGTTTTCGTAGTACTAGTATCACAATGTGTGAGGAAATAATGAATGGGAAAAACAAAGTCCCTTTTAAATATTAATATTAGAATAATAAGTAATAATAATAAAATTATTATTAATAATATGAGATTTTTACAGCTTATGATCAATTAATGCTTAGATTTTTGGATTGTAATTGTGTAAAATCTTTTTTGCATCAATGTTTCGGACCATACTCCATGATCTATCATCGGGGTGCTGAGCAAAGAGAATAAAAGAATAAGATTATTATTATTTTTAATTGAAAAAAAATATGAAGAAAAAAAAAAAGTGGAGAAGATTGTAAAGAAATGATTGAAAGAGAAAAATTATATATAAAGCAAAGAAAAATCAATACAACTATAAAAAGGTGGAGAAGATTGTAAAGAAATGATTGAAAGAGTTGATTAGAAATTATTTAGTATATCCTTGGTAGTCATTAATAAAAATCAATACAACTATTTTTTTTCGCTTGGAAAAAATTGATAAGGGTCACCTATATAATTTATTGATAATTATAGTTTCTACAAAAAAGAATATATAGAAATGAAGCCATTGTGGGCATAATAACTCAAACATCAAGGACTTGGTCTCCAAAAACATTTAACATCTAGCCAAAACAATATGAAAATGCAAACTTAAACCAACCCCCACCACTAGAACTAGCTTCATCAAGGGCCATAGATTGTAATGAAAAAACATCTTTATGGACCTTCTCTATGGTATGCATGATTAGAAAATATAGAGCATTAGAAAAATTGTTGCCTTATGGAACAAATCGTCACCAATATTATATTGAAATAGATCTAGGATAAAGAGCCATTTTTTCATCACCATCCTGAAGAACATATCTCATGGCAAGGAGAACATGGTAAAGTAGAGGAGACTCTAGAAGTAGGGAACACAGTAAGTGACCACCATCATTATATCATATATTTTAAGTGCCTCCAAACAACTAAAGGGGTAAAGAAGGTTGGAGGGAATTAGTAACAATAAATTTCACTATTTGAATATCAACAACCATATCCATGGCCGTAAAGAAGGAATTTGATGCATCATATAAGAAGAGAAGTGAATTGAAGGAGTTGTAGAGAGGATCTAAGTTACTCACAATCATGTGAACGAAACTTTCATGTACCTAGGGATCTATGATAGTATAATGTATTTAGGTGGATGGAAGTTTTGACATGTGGCACACATTCCTTAGGTTAGTTATATTGGGCTGTGTTGATAACTTGTGTAATTATTTATATTAGATGCTCAATGGACCTTCATTAGGATTGCTCCTCCATTGTATTATTAAGATGATTAGATATTTAGAAGGTGATTATCATTGTAAGTATATGTGTGGAGTATGATACTATATTTAGGATCTCTTGGAGATATATCATGGAATGGCTTCTTTTATAAGAAACTTATTGTACAATGTTACACTACCTCAAGGGCTTACTCTATCTCTACATATATTGGATATTAGGGCATCTTGGCCCATGAACATCTCTTATGTTGTGTGAGATTTATCTTATTTAAATGTTATTTCATTATTATATTGATGTGGATCTTATCAAGTGGTATCAAAGATATGATTTGGACAAAGGTGGAAAAATCCTAGTTTTAAAGTTTCATCTATATTTACCAAATAGATTTTTTTTTTATATTCTTTTACTAGCATTGAAGAATTAGATAAGGTGGGTAAAACACAAAAGTAATTTTTTAATCATCATTATTAAGTGAGTTATTTCAATTTTATGGTTTTTCATAAATTTGCTTTCTAGGCAGCAAATATTTTTCTAAAAAAATTACATTTTTAAAAATCTCATCAAAATTCATTACTAGTCTCTCAATTTAATTTAATTTTTTGAGCCTAACTATATCATGAATTAGTTAGATCAAATTTGGGTCAACTATATGTGGTAGAATGTCAATCTATTGAAAGCATTTTTTCTTACACACTAGTTTCAATGGATGTTCCTACTTTTGATGGAAGTGATGATGCACTAGAATGATAGTACAAATGTAAAATATGAGGGTAAAACTACAATATGATAAAAAAAAAAAATTATTATTAAGAGGTAAAGCTAGCCTATGGTATGTATCATTGTGTAAGGATATTTCTTCTTTGGATGAACTAGAACAAGCTTTCTTTGATATCTATGGGCTCCAAAATAAGAAGAGGAACAAGAGGAGGAAGAAAATAAATAAGAGGAGGATGGAGAGGAAGATGAAAAAGAAGATGGAGAAGGAAACGACTTGGAACAAGGAGAGGATATAGATACGTGCACTTTACCTCCAATGAAGGAAGATTCAATCCTTAAATTGCATGGATCCATTCAAAAGGAAAAGACTATTGTTGCTATTAACCCTAGCAATAATTATAACTTCATCAACATGGAATTAGCCAAGAAGCTACATGTACAAGAAAACAACATCAAGGACATATAAATATCATGAATAGATATTTAAATTTTTAAAGATTTAAATCTCTCTATGGATGAGTTGGATATTATTCTTGGTTACCCTTGGTTGGAATCCTTGGGAACAATAAACATCATGTAACAAACTCAAAAATACAACCATGAAATTTCTTAAGCATCAACTATTGTAAACACCTCAATACTAACAAAATGGTATGAGTTAACATTCTAAAAACTTTCATTAATTTTCATGATACACTATCGTAATGATATGTAACTCATGAAAATGATATCCAATAAGAATCCACATAATATATAACTCCCACTCAAGTAGTATAATAAGGAATTACGTACATAAGTACATTTCAAGTACATTATAATAATATGAATCTCTCACAAATATGTGTCTACTACTCAATAATGAAGATAACATCATTTCATAACCAATATATATATGGGGTAAAAAATACAACCCTCATACATGATAATAATATAATAGATCATGATACCAACCACATAAATACAAGTGGTATAGAAATAATGTACACCACAAGAGCATATGAAGAACTCAAAGCTCAATCTACAAGCTAATCCTCCAAGATCCCATGCTTCTATTGCTAATTGGGTAAGGGTTTTAATCCACCATGAGGATGCCTCTTTCCTCCCCATCCATCAATCAAGGTGAATAAGTACCACCCATAATTCAAAGTGTGGTACAAAATAATATTTATGATTATCTTTCTTATTTCATTCCTTTAGTAACACACATCATGCACATCCAATCATAAATCCAAAACATTCAAAATACATGAAATAGATTTCACAATGCATATTCTCAATTATAGGCACATACCATAAAATAATTTCAAGATAACTAATATTTATAACAAATCCTTTCTAGTATCTAATACACATACAAATGTAAGGATATGAACAAGCTAAAATATGACTCAATAAAAAAAAATGTCCTTTAAACCTTGTAAGGTTAGACTTAGTACAATACATCCAAGGCCATATACAACATCTACATGAATTAGTACTCACATCCCATACTATGAAAGCTCTCTTCATGTGATGTTATATATCTCTCTATTAATACACGTTCAAGGTAGAACTACATTCATCCTAACCTTTACAGAACACAAGTATCAAAACATACCAATATCAATAATTCAAATATACAAGCACACACAAAAGAGAATACACATGAAAAGGTACACATAAAGAAAGTGCACATAATAAACATAAAATACAAGCAACTCACAAATTATACAATATATAAAACAATGAAACTTACAAAAACAAAAATATACATGGAATCCACAAATATGAAAACCCTAATCCCCAAAACCCATCCAAATAATATCTCCCAAATATGCAATGTACCCAAGTACCACTTCCTAACATAAGACAAGAAGGTTATTTATAGATGTTGTATGACCAAATAATTTAACTATAAAATATTGAAGGAATAAAGCAATAATGAAACTAAAACTTGCAAGCACACACGCAATTCACCTTAGCACAAATCCATTTCTCCTCTATTTCACCTTGGGAGAAATGGTATGAATAATCTTTGCTCTCTCATTTATATTAAGCACAATAGCATAAAAACTCGTACAAAATATGAGTATAGTTTTCCTACACGATTTGAGATAAAAAATGAACAAGAGGATGGTTCAATTTATAGGTATTTGGTGACATTGATCAATGATCAAGATCAGAATAGAGACTAAAAAGGATCAATGGTGGAGGATTGATGAGAGCAATTGATTTATTGTTAACTAACGACATGATTTCAGATAACTGATTGCATGATTCAATTAAGAGAATTGATTGAGATGTTAACTGAGATTGATGGTTAGTGGATTGAATTGATTTCTAAGTGGACTCAAAGTGAGTGGGAGTGAAGTGGATTTGATTGATGAGTGGATTGATTAGATTGATTAATGGACCGAGAGTAAGTCTCAATCAACAAGTGAGGTGGAATTTGCATGAGTATTTAATAATTAAATAAATTTAATTATTTTTTTATTTAAGGGGTAAACATTTTTGACCTTGAGCTATGACCTGATGAGGTCATAAATGGAGGACCTCATCCCCAATATAACCACTCAACAATACCACCCCAACGGGGTTTGAACCTTGGTGGCAAGAACAACACCACCTTTAAACTATCACACCATACCAGTATCGGCAAAATAAATTTAATTATTATTTACATGTGCAAGGTTGAATTTAATAAATAAAATAAATGATTTTATTTATTCTGGATAATGTTTGAGAAAAAAATTAAATAATTAAAAATAACTATTTAATTTAGGAAGTGGGAATTTGCATGAGTATTTAATAATTAAATAAATTTAATTATTATTTACATGTGCAAGGTTGAATTTAATAAATAAATGATTTTATTTATTTTGGAAGAAGAAAATGTTTGAGAAATAAATTAAATAATTAAGAAATAATTATTTAACTTAGGAAGAGGGAATTTGCATGAGTATTTAATAATATTATCTACATGTGTAAGATTGAATTTAATAAATAAATGATTTATTAATTTTGGAAGAAGACAATGTTTGATAAATAAATTAAATAATTAAAAACAATTATTTAATTTAGGAATTGGGAATTTGCATAAGTATTTAATAATTAAATAAATTTAATTATTATTTACATGTGCAAGGTTGAATTTAATAAATAAATAATTTTATCTATTTTGGAAGAAGATAATTTGTTTGAGAAATAAATTAAATAATTAAAAAATGATTATTTAATTTAGGAAGAAGGAATTAATTAAATAATAAATTATTTAATTAATTCAGATGAATAGAGGAATAATTAATAAATTAATTGAATAACATTAATCATTTAATTAATATAAATGAATAGATATTATGAATTTAATTAAATAATATGAAATTATTTAATTAATGGAGAGGGAATTTTGATAATAATTCAATAATTTAAAAATTATTTAATTATAGAAGACAATATTAGAATAATTAAATAATAAAATTAATTAATTAATATTGGAAGAATAATTAGCACGATTTGATGTTGGGAATGTTAATCGATTTTTAAGTGTCTATGTTTTGCCCCTCTTTGAGACAACGCATTTTTATAGCGTTGTTTCAAAGAAAGTGATGGCATGCCCCAATTTTCCCCAGTGAATGAAGAAATGAATGTAGGATGTCCCCCTCAAGTGTTTGATAGAAGAATGAAATTGTTAGGTTAAACTCTCAAAAATGATTGGAAAGATGTGATAAAAATGGAGGAAAATGGAAAGAGTAGGATAAGAAAGATTTGGATGAGTAGAAAAGTTAATATGGTGAAAGATAGTGATAAGATAGTTAATGTTGATTGATGTCATGCATTGGAATGTATGTGAAAATAGAGTGATGTGAATGGAAAGTGATGGATTGATATAGCTTGTGCTTTTTATTTTGTGCTATTTTTATCATCATAGAGTGCTTTATTATGTGGCAAGAAAATATATGCACACCAAGGCATGATTTTCTTTGGTGGCGTATGTTTCCTTTCGCCTAAAGTTTTTGCTAAGAGAAAAGTGGATATATGTACACCAAGTTGAGATAAACCTTGTCGACTTCGGTATCCTTTTCCTAGATAAAGACACAACAAACAAGGATTGTTCTTAAACATACTAGACATGATAGAACCTTGTCAAAATATGTAAGGGAAAATAGCTTCACAACATGATAACCCTAATGCATAAAGGTAATTTCAATGACTTTATATACATAGATTGATTTGTTAATGCTCAAATCTAGTCCAATACACAAAAGGAAACATTCCTATCATAGTAACACTTCAAAAAATTCCACAAATACAACATATTAAAGCAATGAATTTTCCCCATTCTTGCTTCTCTAATTAGTTTGAGATATCTTTGAGGAACATTGGATTGGGACAATAAGATAAATCAAGCAATAAAAGACTTAAAGACAATTTAACAAATTAACAGCTTTTAGACTTTCTTGCCAAAAAATATTTGCTCAATAGTGAATAATGTCCATTGTAGGAAAGATGTACCTATTAGGACATGATTTGTTTGATAAGATGTTTAAAGTGGATTTGGAAATTTATCTATAGTTTTGTAGATAGTTTAGCTAGAGTCTCTTATCCCTAATTGTTTCATGAATACTCTATTTTTTTAGGATGTTATGTAGTTTGTGTTTGCATTGAATCTTGTGTCCAAACGATGGAAATTTATTATGGTTTTGGCAGATCATGCATTTTTTTGAATTTATTTGGATTTGTTTGGAATATTTGATGTTTTTTTAGAGTTTTTTTTGGAATATTCGATGTTTTTATATTTTTTGGATGGTGCTCTAAGTTCGGATAAATGATCTTGTGATGGACTAGTATCAAGCCATGATAGGGGTGATAGGTATATGAAAAAGTATTTTATTATGGATGGATTGTATGAAAGTGCCAATAGATGGTGGAATATATTTTCTACATATGGTTCCTATAAACAATTTTTCACCATGGTACTTACCCAAGGTGCCACCGAAGTGGTTTTCACCTTAGGGAAAATTATTTCTCTTTACTTTGTCATTTTTCAATTTTTTTTGTTTTTTATTTTTATTTTTTGTATTTTTGACTTAAGATACTCTGAGGATCAAGCATATAATTTTCTTAGGTGGATGTCATTGATGGACTCATCTAGTGGTTCACCTTCAGATGTTGACAGCTAATATGCTCCTGATCCATAAGTTATTGTGATAATGAAAGGGGCCTAACTAATTAGGCTCGAACTTCCCCTTCTTCTCACATTCTTGTTGATTTTTTTATTTTCCTTGAGTACCAAATTATCTCCTTCAAATATCTGTGTGACAACCTTTTTACTGTAGCTACATTGGATGTGATTCTGATATACTTGCAAGTGGTTTACTGCATTGAGGCACCTTTCATCAAGTAACTCTAGGTCATGAAGTCTGGTAATCTTGTACTCGTCATCATCTATAACATTGCATAGAGAAACTCAAAGTGAAGGGAGCTTGACCTCTATGGGAAAAATTGATTCAACTCCAAAGATGAGGGAATATGCGGTTTCGCCTATGGGTGCGTGAATACTAGTTCGATACACCCATAGTATACCTAGGTTGAGTTGGATGTGCCAATCATGATCAAAATCATTGATAGCTTTCTTTAGGATTTTTAATCATTTTTTTTATGCCTCATCTTGATCATTGCTTTGCGAGTAATAATGAGTTGAGAAATAGTGTTGGATATGGAACTTGTGGCATAGCTCATGGAAATCCTATTTCTTGAAGGGTCTACCATTGTCGGTGACATTAGTTGAAGGGATCACATATCGGAAAATGATGTAGTTTAAGATAAAATTAGCAATTTTCTTTCTAGTGATGTCGGTTAAAGGAATGGCTTTGATCTATTTGGTAAAATATATTTTGGTGGTAATTATGAATTTGTGTCTGTTGGAGGATTGGGGATGAATTTTTCCTATGAGGTCAAGTTCCCACTATGAGAAAGTCCATAATGAGGTAAGATCTTGTAGTTCCTATACAAGTGCATGTATAAGATTTCCATGTTGACAATTCAGACATCTGCATGTAAATTGGTGGGCATCTTGTTCCATTGCCGACCAATATTATCCAACTCTTATTAGTTTCTTAGATGTATTTGGACCACTAACATGTGCCTCACAAATATTGTCATGTACCTCCTATAGGGGAGTTTGTGCATCTTTTGAGTTAAGACACCTAAGGAAAATACAGTTAAAGCTCCTTTGATATAGTATATCATCGAGGATGAGGAAATAGGATGAACATCTAATGCATATTTTTATTTGGTTATTAGATAAGTTGGGTAGAAGGGTTTACTGATGAAGGTAATTGTATATGTCTTGGTACCAAGTAGAATTGGGACTAAATATTTCACACACAAGTTTAGATTCTAGGACATCAAATGCAGGGACCAAGAGATGTTCCACTAAGAATTTACATTGTTGAATATTATGCAACATATCTAAGAGAGATCTAATGGTATCCATAGCGTTTGTTTCCTTGTTTCTTAGTATTGAAACCTATTCAAATGTGATATTTGTGAAATACTACTTGAAACTATCTACCATTTTATTGTAAGGTAGAAGTTTTTCATCCTTGGTTTGGTACTCATTATTCACCTATCCTATAACTAGCTAAGAATCTCCATAGACTTGACTTTGCTCGAGTTTCCATTATATTATTGTTCTAAGTCTTGGGATTAGTGATTTGTACTATGCTATATTGTTTGTACATGAGAATTCAAGATGATATGATTGGGTATACAATCACCTTGGGTGTAATAAATAATATACTTGCTCATGATCCATTTTGGGTATATGATCCATCAAAATATAATTTCCATATTTGAGTTAGGTTGGTTGTGAATATACCCTCATCTAGAAAATCTGACACTATCAGGTGATCATCTATAATAGGGGCATCTTCTATTTGATCTACAATTAGTTGACCTTTGATCACCTTTTTGTCTATATATTCAATGTCAAAATTACTAAGGATCATTACCCATTTATCTAGACAAACTGTGAGTCTGACCCTGTTTAACAAATACTTGAGAGGATCTATTTTTGTAATAAGTTTGTTTTGGTGGTTGAGCATATAATGTATCAACTTCTGTGAAGCAAAAACAACTGCTAAACATGCATGTTCAATTGGTGAATAATTGAGTTCATAACCCACTAGAGTACAACTGATGTAATAGACCACCCTTTCTCTACTTGTATCATCATGTTGTACAAAGAGTGCACCCAATTTTGTTGGTGTGATAGATATATACAATAGTAGAGGCTTGCCCTAAATTGGTGGTATTAATACTACAGGAGATTCCAAATAACCTTTGAGTTCCTGGTATTCCTTTTGATGATTTTCATCCCATTTAAAGGTAACACCCTTATGTAAAAGGTTTATAAATGGGTGGAACTTATTTACTAGCTATAAAATAAAATGACAAATGGCTTGGATTTTTCCTTGTATAATTTGCAACTTTGTTCGAGAGTGTTAGGAGGAGGCATGCCAATTATTGCTTTTACCTTTGCTAGGTCAACCTAAATGTTTGTTCTAGATACAATGTATCACAATAATTTTTTAGATGTTACCCCAAAAATATATTTCTTAGGATTTAGCCGAAGGTTATATTGCTCAAGCCTACCAAAAATGTTAGCTAGTATGTCAAGATGACCTTTCCTGGTGATTGATTTTTCTAGTAGATCATCAACATAGTCTTCCATAAAGACATGCATCATGTCATGGAAGATAGTTATCATAGCTTGTTGATAGGTAGCTCCAACATTTTTAAGACTGAAGGTTATGACATTCTAATAAAAGGTCCCCCACGGACAAGTGAATGTTGTTTTATGTTGGTCTTCAACATCAATGTGAAGCTGATTGTAACTTGAGAATCCATCCATTAAGGATAACATTATGTGCCTCTCTGTTAAATCTACAATCATATCTTTGTTAAGTAAAGGGAAGTCATCTTTCAGACATTACTTGTTTAGATCTCTAAATTATGTGCATATGCAGATGCCCCCAATGGGTTTAGTGATTGGGACCAAGTTTGATATCCATTCAAAATAATAAATTGGTTGAATGAAGCCCACATCTAACAACTTTTGAAGCTCTAATTTGACCATCAACGCTATTTGTGGGTGCATTTTGTGTAGCTTTTATTTCACTAGTTTTTCCCTTAGTGTTATTGTTAGATGATGTAGTACCAGATTAGGATCCAATCCAAGCATGTCTACATAGGACCATATGAAGTTTATTTTTCTATTCTTGAAAAATTCCATGAAATTGATCCTTTCCTCCTCGAATAAAGAAGTTGCAAAGTATGTTATCTTGACACTTTCTATAGTACTAATGTTTTCTTCCTTAGATTTATCAATAAGAACTAGAGATCTCTCTTGATCCATAGGGAGATTTTCAAACCTTCTATCCTTGGGCACCTCAGAAAGGTTTTCACCCTTGGATATGTCCTTTACTTTTACTATTCTCTGGTTTGAAAGTGTCACATGGTGGTTTTCACTAGGGGGCCTATTTATACATTTTATGATTTTACAACTAAAAGGTTTGGAATTCTCCTCGAAGTATGACATTGTGTCGAGTTCTATATGATAATCCAACTCTATGATTCCCTAGCGGTATCCCATCTTGAAGTCCCAAAAACTTAGTTATAGCTTCATCATTCTAGAATGTGTATATAAGAGATGGGTCTCATTGGTCCCAATTGATAAGTTGGGGGTATATGTTGGCAATATACGTTTTCATTTATGTCAACTCAAGATTGGTTGTCATTGATGTTAGGTGTGTGTGCTAAAGATTGTATATACTTTAGAGATAGTTGATATGCAATGATATTAGCTAGTGCAAGTCAACTCAGTGCAGTATGAGGAAGAATGGTGAATAGTTTGATGTTTATGTGTGATGCAGAGGTGGGAACACTTGTTCCAATATGTTTCTTGCATACCTACATTGATATCTTACTAGTTTGGTGTACCAAACCTAGAGATAAGTTGCAAAAGTTTTGTTAAGAAATTTGTAGTGCATGCTCTAAGACAGAGTCATGGTGTTTTGGTCTACATCCTTCCGTTGAGAAATATTTTGTCTTGTGGTTCAGAAGATAAGATGGTTGAGATGTGAAGGTGGTATATTCAATAATTCAAGTCATTACATATTTTGTAGTAAAAGTTATAAGTGGCAGTGTTCTGGTCTATGCTCTAACAGAGTAAAGTGTTGATGAAGGCATATTGGAATGCTCCACATTCCTCTAGAAGTGAAGTTCTAACCTTGTAGTTTTGTGGATATGTTCAATGATGTTAAATGCATACTATATTTGTGTATCACATGATTTTTTGGTTTGAAAGTGTAGTTTTCAAATAATAGAGTAGTTCAATTGGTTACAGATTCTTGATTGTGCCACATAACATATGCTTCTCTTCGTGTGACAACACTTAATGACCAAATACTTCAAAAGAAGGCTGAAGAAATATTTTGTATAGACTACATAGTTCACATCTTGGTCTGCAATATGTTTTTGGTTTGTCCCTAGTGATGAAGGCATGTTGGAATGCTCCACATTCCTTCAAAAGGGGATTTTTGATCTTGTGGTTTTTTGGATATGTTTAGTGATGTTAAATGCATACTATATTGTTTTATCATGTGATTTGGTGATCTACAAATGTAGTTTTCAAAGAATAGAGTAGTTCAATTGGCTCTAGGAAAATTCATCGCCAGCAATTCACCGATGGAAAATTCATCGCCAGCAATTCACCGTGGGAAAATTCACCGCCATGACAAATTTATCGTGGGAAAATTCATGGCCATGACAAATTCACCGCCAAGTAAAATTCACTGCCAGCAATTCACCAAGGAGAAAATTAACCACCATTAATTTTTTTAATATATATTTCAAAAACTTTGGTTTTTTTTTGCAAAAGAATAATTTGATTTATGATAATAAAAAATTAATTGTATTAACTTTAAAGAATTTGATTTATAATAATAAAAATAAAAATATTTTTCAATATATGATAATAAAAATTAAAATATTTTTCAATATATATTTTATGATAATAAAAATAAAAAATATTTTTCAATATATATTTTATGATAATAAAAATAAAAATATTTTTCAATATATATTTTATGATAATAAAAATAAAAAATAAATACATTAACTTAATTTTAATATCATAAATAAACACATGGAAAAATATATATTTTTAATATTTGTGCAAAGAAACACATGGAAAAATAAAAAATTGTACATATAATATTTTATATAAAATAAAAAAAAATTCCATTGTTTCATGATATAATATTGTATAATATATATTTTTAATTTTTTTATGTTTATTGTATAAAATAAAGGAAGGGAAAAATAAAAAATTGTATATATAAATAAACACATGGAAAAATAAAATAATATTTGAATTAGAAATTAAAGTAAATAATTTTTATTGTTTTTAACCTTTTATGAAAATTAGTGCATAATTTTCATATCAAAATAAACATAAAAAATAAAATTGTATTGTAAGGAAAATTATTAAAAAAAAAAAAATCAAAGTTTTTGAAATATATATTGAAAAACATTAATGCAGTTAATTTTCCCTTTGGTGAATTGCTGGTGGTGAATTTTACTTGGTGGTGAATTTGTCATGGCGGTGAATTTTCCCATGATGAATTTGTCATGGTGGTGAATTTTCCCACAATGAATTGCTGGCGATGAATTTGCCATATGCCAGTTCAATTGGTTACAAATGCTTAATTGTGCCATAGAACATATGCTTCTCTTCTTGTGTCGTCACTTAATGATCAGATACTTCAAAATAAGGTTGAAGAAATATTGTGTATAGATTGCATTGTTCATATATCGGTCTGTATGATGTTTTTGGTTTCTCCTTGGTGGTGTATAGATGAATAGTTGGTAGCTATTGTAGTGTTGATATTGATTGGGCCAACAATCTTGTTTCCTTCAGTTGTGGTTGATCCTAATTAATTATTTTTTCTTTGAAGGGCATGTTGTGATGTATTTGGGGCTTGTTATGTCATGTGTTGATCCACAACTCATTTTCTTTTTATAATGCATATGTTTGAAGCTAACCTATGTAGTATCATACATTTTCATCTAAAAGGCACCTTAGAGCCAACCTAATTGATGGTGTGTGTTGTTGTGAAGGGTATTTTAGAAGAACAAAATCTATTATGAATCAAAGATGTGTGAGGTTGTGTATTATGTTGATGATGAAGTGTGTGAAGTCAGTATGATGGAGTAATTGTGCAAAAAATGGACACAACTTCAACATATATTAGATGCTTCTTTATAGTAGTTCATGTTCATATTCTCATTGTAATTTTCATGTATCCTACTATCAGGTAGTGAGCCTCTTTAGCATGTCCTTATATCTTTCCCTAAGGTTGTGCATCTTAGCTTGCAAGTCTCTAGGTAGTGAGCCTTAAACAAAATTACAATTTTTGTAAGAAGTGATCTTATATTGTGAGTTAACTCTCACTATGGTTTTTTCATCATTGGGTTTTTCACATAAAAATCTTGGTGTCCTTGTGTGGTGCATATTTTCATTTCTTCTCTTCTTTTAGTTAATGTGATTTGATGTTTAATCTACAAATTTTATTGGTTAAGTTTTATTATATGTTGACTCACCCCCCTTTCAGCATTTTGTTCTGTTCAACAATTGGTATCAAAGCCAAGTGCCTTTAAGAAGCCTAATAGATGAGGTAGATCCTACACGTGAACACATGGGATCTATAGCAAACATTAATGATATATTTATTATTGAACTAGATCTAGAGTAAATAAAACCTGAAGGTTGGGACATCAATCCAGAAGATTGTGAAGTAGATTTTGAAGGAGAACTCTGGTCTTCTCTTGAATATTTGGATGAAGCAAGAACATCGAACCAAACTTGCAAACACCACTTGCAAGAAATGTCAACAAGGAAAGCAAACAAGGGTCAGATTTCAGACAAATGAATATGAAAATACAAAGCCTTTGGAGCTAGTGCATATTGATCTTTGTGGTTCCACAAAGACAAGAGGATTGGAAGAAGAAAGGTACTTCATGTTGCTGATAGATGATTACTCAAGAATGACATGGGTTGCCTTTCTAAAAGATAAATCTCAGGAATTTGAAAGATTCAAAATTTTTAGAGCCATGGTTGAGAAGGAGATTAGTTAGAGAATCAAATGCTTAAGATTTGATAGAGGAGGATAATTCCCCTCAAATAATTTCATAGATTATCGTGAGAAGCATGTACTCAATAGGCAATACTCTGTAGCAAGGAATCCACAATAGAATGGCATTGTTGAAAGAAAGAAGAAGACAATCAAAGAGATGGATAGAACAATGCTAAATGAGGGTAAGTTACCTGATGTGTACTAGGGAGAAGCAGTACATACAATAGTATATACCTTGAATAGAGTCCAAATGAGACCTAATAGAGAGAAAACCCCCTATGAACTACGGTGTAGCAAACTTGTCCCTGTTAAGTCAAAGTGTTTGGTAGTAAATGTTATGTATTAGGAGAGAAGAAGATAATTGATGTAAGTAGGGGATATCCTACAACACAACTTGACACAAAAATCAACCAACAACAATAGTTTCAAGACACAATTCACAAAATTCTTCACCTTTGAGCAATTTAGCCTTTTCCCTTGTAGCACTGGGAACCCACTCAATCGGGTGTAACTACACAATGACCTTCTTCCTAACCAATATCTAAACCTTTTTAAAGACCCATTTTAGTGGTCTCAAACATATCAACAAACCACTACTGATTTCTTTGGGACAACTTCACCAAAACAGGCTTTCCACGCCTTTTAAGGATCAAATTAGCCCTCTTTTACAAAGAGACTTATCACTAAACTTTTGAAAACTCTTTGAAACCTTGGGGTAGCAATTACCACATGTCAAAACCCAAGAATCCATAATTAATTCTTAGAATTTCACCCAACCCAATATCAAACTCATAAACCCTCTCTAATAGCCACAAAACTAGGGTTTTATTGAAAATACCTTTACCAGATTTCACACAATATTTACAATACCTTAAATAGGCCTAAAAACCTTTGCTCAAGCTTAATCAAACCTGAAACAAGGCTTCCCTCACAAAATTTGGACTTTAGCATATCAAAACCACAAGATTTCACTTGGAAAACACATTTTCCACCATTAGGGCTTCATGCCCAATCCACTATTTGACCTCCCCTGCACCAAAAAAAACTTGAAACCATCTATTTAATATTGATATAGATCCATTCCGCCAATCACAGTAGTCATAGGGGGTGGAATGGGTGTAATTCACTTTTTAGATGACCTTCAAAACCCCAAAACTAGGGTTAACAAGCAGGCTTAGAAAAACTGAGATTAAATGCTTCAAGTTCAATATTTTTCCCTCAAACTAGGTGCAAAACCAAGTTAAAACATGCCTTCAAATATTGACACATTTTTCAAGACATAACACCACTGTACGAGATCGTACAACTCAGGGAAGATGAAGAAAACTCAGAAAATCACTAAAAAAAGGGGTATATTTTATTTATTATGCTTTCAATCTTCAAAATCAACCTTCAATCAATATTTTACATCATATTTATAATTTTTCCACTCTAATATAATTGTCTCTACCAAAAAAAACTGACTTTTAAAGTATATGACCATTTTCCTTCCTCAAATATGCTTTTTACAATTTACAATTTTGCATTTTTTCCTAATTGACAACTTTTCAATACTTTTGCACTATTTTCCCAATAGAAACCTAATATTCATCAAACAAGACCAATTAAACTTATAAATGGTCTTCAAGACCTTATTTAATGCCAAATATACCAAAATCTAAATCCTAGACAATAACTTCAAAAATTGACAACTTTTCAACAATGGTGCCCCTACACCGTACACCCCACTTTTAAAAATTTCCAAGTATCTTGGAAAGCTTGATGTAGTTAGCCTTTCTTCATGCCCTTCAGACCTCTGACTTTCATTCTTTCCTTCAATAGGTTCATTGTGCTCTTGTCTCTCATTTCCTGCAACCTTCTTAAGTTTACATTCACTTGTTCTTTGTTCCAACTGTCCTTCCTATACTGTGGGGTGTTTTTCCACTTTTCCATTTTCAAATATTGATGTCACATTTACATTTACATCTATACTTTGTCCTCCATCATCTTCCATCACTTTCCTTTGTTCCTCACGCTTTATCCATTGTCCTTTAGTTACTTCATCTACACCTTTCTTACTATCACATGTACCCTTTCCTCTGGCAGTCCCACTATCATCTGTACTCTTACATTTTATTGTCCCTGTCAGAACTGTACTTGTTTTTTCCTCAATCTTATGACCAACATTGTCCTCTGTCCCATCATTATTTCTTGTCTTTTCTTTCACTATCTTGTCAACACCATCAACTACTACCATGACATCAAAACTCACTGTCCTTTTCGTATTACAAACCTCTGTCCACTTGCTTACTATCCCACCACTTTCACCATTTCTTAACTATCCTCTTACCACTTTCCTTTCCTTCTCAACCTCACAAACTTGTGCTCTTATTGTATTCAATTTTCCACTCACTCTTTTTGCCACCACAGGGAAACTTATTGTCCCTAAAAGGATCCTATCACCTTTATCTTTCCTTTCCAAAGGCTCCTCACTCTTGTACTATTCTCTCTTAGTCCGAGACACATCACCATTCACTTTTTCCTTCCACCTATAGACATTCTTCTTTGTCACTGTCTACAGATCTCTTCCATTTCTTCTACCCACTATCTACAAATTAGATTCCCTTCTTGTATCCACTGTCCTACTCCTGTCAAGCATTGTGTTGGCTACTAAACTCTTGTTCTTTCTTTCCTCCACATTCACACACTCTTTTATCCCAAGCACAATAATCTCGCCATGTTCTTTTGTTTCCTCTACCAATGGGGTCAAAATGAACTCTCTCCCATCCTTCTCAATTAGGTAAGTATTTTTCCTTCCATTATACAAGGTTGACCTATCAAATTTCCAAGGCCTTCCTAACAATAGATGACAACAATTCATGGGGATTATATCACAAAGCACTTCATCTTTATACTATCCAATCTGAAACTCAACTCTTGCTTGTTCACTCACCACCAAAGTTTGACTATCACTGACCCATGACACCCTATATGGTCTTTCTTTAGGTACTTTTTGTAAGTGCAACTTTTCGACCATCTCACTAGACACAATATTATCCATACAACCTAAATCAACAATCAATTTGAATACCTTGTTTCTACACTTGCAGGCTGTCTTGAATAATGCTCTCCTTTGAAGCAGCTCTTCCTCCCTTGTTGTTTTCAAAACTTGTTTCTTCATCATCAACGTCTCTCCAATTTCAGGAGTAGCAACCAATCTATTGTAACTTGAACTACTTTTTGCCTCATATTCATGAACAATTTGTACTCTCCTATCTAGTTTTCTTTCTCCTCCACTTGTTGATGAACCACTCTTCTCAAGGAACTTCCAAGCAGGATGTCCATATTGATGACAATGATAACACTTACTAGCAAAAGTGTTGGAATTCCTTCCACCTCCAAACCTACCCCTTGTACCTCTATATCCTCCTCTAAAGTCTGCAACTTGTTCATCTCTTTTGCTTGGTTCCTCTTGATTTTTAGCTGCTTGTCTTGGAGTAGAGAAAGATCCTCTTCCTCTTACTATTTTCTCTTGTCTTCTCTTGAGTTTCTCTTCAACTCTTATTTCCATTTGAAAACATTGCTCAACTATTTTTGGTGCCAACAGACTAATTTCATCTTGAATATTATACCTTAGGCCATTGAGATATCTAGCTACTCTTTCTTCCTCATCCTCCTCATGCTTTGTTCTTATACTTAGCCTATAGAATTCCTCAATATATGTTTGCACATCTTGTTCTTTTTTCCTAGACTTTGTAACCTTTTGAGTAATTGAACATTATAATCACAAGGAAGGAACTTACCTTTCAGTTTTTCCTTCATTCTCTCCCATGAAGTGATCTTGTTCTTTCCCTTTCTCTTCCTTTCACCTTGCACAAAGTTCCACCACAACAAAGCATGTCCTTTCAATTTGGTTTTGGCCTTCTTCACTTTGTGTTCTTCATCAATATCATCATTATCAAAATAGTTCTCCAAAGCCCCTATCCAATCCAAGAGCTCTTCTCCATCTAGTTTTCCCCTATACATAGGTACATCCATTTTTCTATGTCTATCTTTCTTCACAACCTTCAAAAGCTTCATCATCCCCACATCATCTAGATTCATCTCTTCCTCTTTAATGGAAGTCTCTTCTTCTTTAGTATCACTCTCGTCCATATCCACTCTAGTCTTTGACTTCAATGCAGCCATCTCTCTTCTCAAGGCTTCTATTTGTCTAGCCCGCTCATCCATCTTTCTTGCAACTATGCTTCCTTTAGGAGGCATCTTCAAAATATTGCCTCTTCACCTTCCAAGCTCTCTTTCACAATCTTCAACTTTCTTCTACAGTAACCTAGTACCTTTGCTCTGATACCACTTTAATGTAAGCAGGGGAGGTCCTACAACATAACTTGACACAAAAATCAGCCAACACCAGTAGTTTCAAGACACAATTCACAAAATTCTTCACCTTTAAGCAATTCATCCTTTTTCCTTGTAGCACTGGGAACCCACTCAATCGGGTGTAACTACACAATTCCCTTCATCTTGACCAATACCTAAACCTTTTCAAAGACCCATTTTAGCTGTCTCAAACATATCAATGAACCACTACTGATTTCTTTGGGACAACTTCACCAAAATAGGCTTTCCACATCTCTTAGGGCTCAAGTTAGCCATCTTTTACAAAGAGACTTATCACTAAAATTTTGAAAACTCTTTGAAACCTTGGGAAAAAATTCTCACATGTCAAAACCCAAGAATCCATAATTAATTCTCATAATTTCACCCAACCCAATATCAAACTCATAAACCCTCTCTAATAGCCACAAAACTAGGGTTTTATTGAAAATTCCTTTACCAAAATTCACACAATCTTTCCAATACCTTAAACAAGCCTAAAAACCTCTGATCAAGCTTAATCAAACCTAAAAAAAGGCTTCCCTCACACAATTTGGACTTTATCATATCAAAACCACAAGATTTCACTTGGAAAACACATTTTCCACCATTAGGGCTTCATGCCCAATCCGTTATTCGACCTCCCTTACACCAAATGAACTTGAAACCATCTATTTACTATTGATACAGACCCATTCCACCAATCACAGTAGTCACATGGGGTGGAATGGGTGTAGTTCACATTTTAGATGACCTTCAAAACCCCAAAACCAAGGTTAACAAGCAGGCTTAGAAAAACTAAGATTAAATGCTTCAAGTTCAATATTTTTCCCTCAAACCAAGTGCAAAACCAAGTTAACACATGCCTTCAAATATTGACATAGGTTTCAAGACATAACACCACTGTACAAGATCATACAGTTTAGGGAAGATGAAGAAAACTCAAAAAATCACTAAAAAAAAGGGGTATACTTTATTTATTATGCTTTCAATCTTCAAAATCAACCTTCAATCAAGATTTTACATCATATTTATAATGTTTCCACTCTAATGTAACTGTGTCCACTGAACAAAACTGACTTTTAAAGTATATGACCATTTGACTTCCTCAAATTTTCTTTTTACACTTTACAATTTTGCATTTTTTCCTAATCAACAACCTTTCAATACTTTTTCACTATTTACCCCCTAGACACCTAATATTCATCAAACAAGACTAATTAAACTTATAAATGGTCTTCAAGACCTTATTTAATGCCAAATATACCAAAATCTAATGCCTAGACAATAACTTCAAAAATTGACAACTTTTTAGCAATGGTGCCCCTGCAACAATAACTTGGGAAGATTTGACTCTAGATGTGATGAGGGAATATTTCTTGGATATTCCACCCAAAGTAAAGCCTAAAAATGCTGCAAAAGAAGGATTCAAAAGGGTAAAAGTACAAAGCTATGTCACACTTTATAAAGAAAACAACCAACACTGATCCAACTTTTAAAGTTGAATAAAAAAAAGTGGTATAAATGTTTTTAATTTTGAAATGATGTAAACTACTAAAATGTGTATTTTTTAGTATATTTTTTGTTTGTATATTTTTTGAAAAAAATTTAAAAATATTTGAAAATAGTTTTTCATAAATTTACACTATAATTTTGTTGCTGATAAAATGCTGAAAAATGAAGTTACATGAGACGTCAATCTTTATATAGTAATTTTTATTTTTTTTCCTTCAAATTTTTTGTACGTATTTATAATTTGAAACTTTAGTGCATGGATACATTTTTTTCCAATTTTGATAAGTATATATTTTTAAATAAATATTAAAATGTGCCTGTATTAAAAAATAGTTGTTTCTATTTGACATCAACTTTTATATTAACTATTTATCTAAAATAGAAAAAAATTATACCATCTTGATATAGGTTATTTTATCTAGTGCATCATATTTTTTTATTTTTTTTTAATAAGTTTTGGTATTTTTCTTGACACGGTAATCAACCTAATAGTTTTGTGTTGATAACCTACTTTTAGTAAAAATAAAATATAAAGAATAGTTAAACTATGAAAATTTATATATATATTTGAAAACTACACTTATGGATCTACAAATGGGTATTTTTATATTTAAAAAAAATGTTATTTACATGACTAGGAGTTGTTGAAACATCAATTTTTTAAATAATTTAATTTTTTCAATAAATTAGCTTCAAAGTGGTGCCACATATGCATTTATCTAACAATTTTAGTTGGAAAAGTTGTGAACATATCTAACTTATCTAGAATTAATCTTACTAGATCATATGTTTGAACAAAATGTATTTTTAGTTAGAAATATTTAAATTTAGTTGTGTTGATAAGTTGGTTGAAAGTGTGACACAAATTTGTACTTTTACCCAAAAATTTGTACTAGATCACTATCAAGGTTGATGAAGACTTGAAACATGTTAAACCTGATAGAGATATCAATGAAGATGAATTTGAGTCTGAAGAGGAAGTAGTTGATGAGGAGCTTGAGGAAGTAAATGAAAAGGCACTTGCAAGATAGGTTCAAATGAATAATCTTGTAGAGCAGATCACTGTTAATATAGATGAAGGAGTTCAAACAAAGAGAAGGATTGTAAAGAACAAAGATCAAGTAAAATTTTCTCTCATGTCTCAAATAGAGCCTAAGAGCTATGTTGAAGCTAGAAAGGATTGGAATTGGCTAAAATCCATGGAAGAAGAACTAAGAAAAATTGAAAAGAACAAAACTTGGGAACTAGTTCCAAGAACCCAAAATAAGAATGTTATAGGTACAAAGTGGGTCTTCAAAAACAAGATCAATGAATATGGAGTTGTTATAAGGAATAAGGAAAGATTGGTGTGCAAAGGATATGCAAAAGTTGAAGGGATATATTTTGAGGAAACATTTTCTCCAGTTGATAGATTAGAATCTATAAGAATGTTTCTAGCATTCTCTGTTTATAAGAAGTTCAAAGTCTATTAGATGGATGCCAAGTTTTCTTTCTTGAATGAGAACCTAGAATAGGAAGTCTACATAGAACAACCTGATGGTTTTCAGCTGTCAAATGAAGAAGATTATGTGTGCAAACTAAAGAAAGAATTGTATGGTCTAAAACAAGCACCTAGAGCATGGTATTCAAGATTAGACCAGTACCTACAACAACAAGGATTCAATAAAGGATGTGAAGAAAACAATCTATACTTCAAATTAGAAGGTGAGAATATGATAATTATTGTTGTATATGTGGATGCCATTATTTTTGGTGGTAGTAATAAAAAAATGTGAAAATAATTTACTACTCAAATGCAAAGTGAATTTGAGATATCAATGCTTGGAAAACTATAAATTTCTTCCTTGGTCTACAGATAGCACAAACTGATGAAGGGATATTCATATCTCAAACTAGGTATGCTAAGGAAATGCTCAATAATTTCATAATGAAAGATAACAAACTAGTTGGTACCTCCATGGTAATTGGATGCAAGTTGAGTAAGATAGATGAATCCCCTGATGCAAATCAAACCATGTATAGATCTAGATAGGTAGCTTGATAAACCTAAGTGCATCAAGGCCTAATATCATGAAAAAAGTGTGTATGGTTGCAAGATTCCAAGGTGCTCCTAAAGAGTCACATGTCAATGTCATGAAAAGATTCTTTAGATATATCAAGAGTACAATTGACTATAGCCTATGGTATCCTAAAGGTAAACATTTCACTTTGACAAAATATATAAATTTTGATTGGGAAAAAATGTGGATGATAGGAGAAGCACCAGTGGTCATGCATTTTTCCTTGGAAAAAAATTTGTTTCATGGTTGAGCAAGAAGCAAGAGTCAGTTACTCTTTCTACAACTGAAGCAAAGTATGTTGGAGCAGTGGCATGTTGCACTCATGTGTTGTGGATGAAGAAAACAGTCAAGGACATCAAGGTAGAGTACAAATCACCTATCTCTATTCTTTGTGACAATTCAAGTGTCATTAACAAATCAAAGAATCCAGTGTTGCATTCTAGGACTAAGAAAATATCAAGCAAGTATCACTACTTAAGAGAAAAGGTTATAGATCAAGAAGTCACCATGGAATATGTGCCGACCAAGGATTAGGTTGCAGACATATTCACCAAACCTCTTCCCAAAGATAAATTTGAGTACTTGAGACAAAAAATGAGAGTGGTTGCTCCTGCCTCACATCACTAGATCCTAGTGATAAGGCATGAATCCAAGGGGAGAATCACAAGAATATCATTCATCCCTGAAAGAAGAGTGAAAAGGAAATT
The DNA here is from genome assembly GCA_007258455.2 of Sequoia sempervirens. NCBI lineage: Eukaryota > Viridiplantae > Streptophyta > Pinopsida > Cupressales > Cupressaceae > Sequoia > Sequoia sempervirens. Next base: position 120,678,182 of record VDFB02373365.1, read on the forward strand.
TAGGCATGATTGGTTTTATAAATTTCTAATGACTTGATGGTTGCATAATTTTTGGATAAACCCATTTATATGATAAAAAGGGGGAGAGAAAGTTTGGACAAAAAGGAAGTTGGAGTCCCTTTTCCATTAATTTCAAAGGGGGGGGGAGTCCAAATGCTCTCTGTGAAAGTTGGAAAATAATCTATGGAGAGAGTTAGAAAAGGGGGAGAATAGCTACAAATGCTCATGTCTAAGGGCCTAAGGGGGAGAAAGGTTGTTATGAAGAGCTTCCATTCACATTCATCAAAAGCCAATAGCAAAACAATCAATGTTGGAGAATGGGTAGAGCATGCATTTATAGAGTAATTTATTTTTTCAGAGAATTTAGTTTTGCTATCAATGAAAAAGGGGTAGATTATTGGTATTAAGTTGTCATTAATGTCAAAGGGCATCACAAGGATGCCAAAAAGGGAAATTATTCGCATCATGGACATCATTGATGCTAGAGGATTAGTCATAGGAAAAAGGGTGAAGACTAATGGAGAGAAGAGCATGTTTTGCAAAGTTGAAATATTGCATTAAAATTTGCAATATTATCAAGAAAGGTTGTCATGTTCTTAAAAAGACTATTTCTTGAAGTTTGCAGAGAAAATAGAAGGTGGATTTGATTTGGGTTTTTTAAGAATATTCTAGAAGTGTGATCCATATGTTTAGATGATGAGAGATGAGCTCAAAATTAAATTATTCTTTCTCTCTAGTCTAATTAGGGTTTAGTAGTAAACCATAAGGGTTTCAATCATGGTGCTACATAGGATTTCTATTTAAACATTGACTATTGATAGTTGGTTATCGATTGCTTAAGTTAAGACTTAAGACTTTTGGGTTCATTCAATTATCGACCCCTTGTTCTAGTGCCACCGACTTGTTGGAGTAGTGAAGTTAAATTTTTCTTAAGCCTGACACTTTGATATTTTCCTAAGTATGTTCAACAGTGGTGATTAGAGATCAAAGATTAGGTAGATCCCACACACCCACATTGTTTTCTAGTGGATGACAACTTCGATCAAAAAAATATGAAATTTCTCCATGTGTCCAGTGGGATCAAGCTCAAAATGAATGGAAGTTCCTCATTCAAGCATATCATTCCTTTGAATTGCATTTCTATTTCACTCTTACAAGCTCAAATTTGCAATATGTGAAATACCAACAAGCGTCAATAGGAAATTGCATCACACAACTACTATGCATCACATTCTTCAACCTCTAAGCTCAAAGTGAGTTTGCGATGAGTGATAAGGCTCCACATGCCTAGCATGATGTCTATGAGACAAATGACACACCTCTTCTATTTCACAAAAGGGATTGTGGGTACCTGTTTTGGTTGTTCAAAATTGCAATATGTTGATGTGTGTCCATGATGATAGGTGGCAATCGATCATTGTATTGTGTGGCTTCTTTACATTGTGATTTAAATTATTTTAGCGTAAAATGAAAATGTGTTAAGCAAACGATATGCGAGAGACATTGGCGTCATATATTTAAAGGTAATTTCATCAAATAGTTACATTTTAAAGTTTAGGTGATTGAATGATGACCATCAAATCATGGCGCGAAGAAGTAGATCGAGGGCTAGTACTTGAAGATTTAATTTGTCCAATGCTAGGAAGTAAGCAATAAAACACCGTGCAAACGGTGGAAAGCGGTATAACTGACACAATAAGGAAATTTTATTGCTACAAAGCTAGATTTTTAATGGTGGTTGATAGGTATTGTCATAAATAAGGCATAGATAGTTAGAAAAATTAATACAGATCAAATCTTGCAAGTATGATCATTTAATGCAAATCAAACCCTAGGTTTGATACATGCTTAAAATCAAAAAATATAGAGGATCAGGTCGGTGGTGTATGACTCGAGGTAAGAGAGACTTGTTAGTGAAGAAAGATGAGATAAGTCTAATAGAATAATGAATTGAGTTGAAAATGGTGTGTGAATAATATGAGAAGGAAGACCTGGACCGAATTTTGATCACATCATCTAGGATATGCATTTATTGTGTAGAGAAGAGAGTTAGTTAGGGAAAAGAAGAGGAGGGGAATGTGATGAAAAAGAAGAATTAGCAGCAACAATAGAGAGGAATTCTTATAGAAGTAGAGTAGAGAATGAGTAGTTGTAGAATAGATCTATAACACTTAATTGGATTCATTTGAAACACTTTGTAATCAAGAGTTGTAGCTCCATAATTTTCATTATAAATCTGATTGGTTAGTGCCATCAGAATGTTAAGTTGGTGCTCAATTAGGGAGTAGGTGCTTCCTTAGAGTTGGTTCTCTTAAATCAGGGGATTGGTGTCTCCTTAGGGTTAGTTCCATTAAAATTTGTAACCAATGAGGTTTGATTGTGAAGCTAGATTAGGATAATAGATCCTAGTAGCTATTCTCACCATGGTTTTTCCCATATTGGATTTTCCATGTATATCTAGTGTAATGTATACTCATGGGTGTGTGTTTTATCTCTACATGTTCATTTAATTTGCATTAAAACTTCTTTGAGGATAAGCTTTAAGTGATCTAATAGTTCACCCCCCTCTTAGTAGATAGTTGTGTTCCAACAATATGATAGAATTAAAATATGTGACGGATGGAATAACACCATCACCATCATGAAGGATGGTAAAATATTTGAATATTTTTGCATGAATGTAGAGGAGAAATTTCTAAATGGAAAGTTAGAAAAGGAGTTTATAAAGGAGGTGAAAGAATCATATGAATTCTATTCACTAGTGATCAAGCATGCATTGAAGGGAGATAAGGAGCCACATAGCAAGTAGAGGATACAATGGTTGTTACACACTAAAACAAATCTAGATGTGAGTATCAATAAAAGGATTTCTAGTAATGAACACCATATCAAACTACATATATGTGATTATTAGTTCCAATTCAACAAATAATGCATTAGAATGAATGAGTCCCTTCTTGAGGGTTGAATTCAATACACAAGTGAAGGAATTATAAAAATATGGTATAATTTGAGAAAGTATGAGTGTCATGACCCCTTCCTTCTAAAAATTAACAAAGTTTATAATTAATATTCTAAGTAATTATGGATACAAATTATTAATTAATTAATAAGAATTAATTATTTGAATAGTAATGTAGACATCCAAATTTGGACACTTAATTTATCCAAATTTATCATTTTCATCTAAACATCCTCTTATTCGAGTTAATTAAGTAATATTACTATTATTTAATTAATATCCTTAATTCTACCAAATCCCTAAGGTTTTTAATTAATAACCTTACCCTCCTTAATCCTCTTTTCATCAAATAAATTAAATAAATATTACATTTATCTAATTCCTCACATGTCATTTTCATCTAATCCTAATCCATCTCCTAATTTCTTCATTAGGGATGTGCACATAACTTTTTGATTAGAGGTCAGTAACTGCCCTCACAAGGTAAGTTGGCTTCTGTCCTCAATACTTATCTTCTACTACTGATTACCATCAGTCCGGATCATTCCCAAGAATTTAATTCTTTACCTTTTCCTAGATTCCCCTTCTTATGTACCTTTAATTCACATTCCATCCTTCCAAGGCTTCTAGAACCTTGCAATTTCCAATACTCAAACCTCTTGACTTGTTCACACCCCACATGCACCACAAAGTCCCACCCTTTTGAGCCCACCTTACCCTTAGATCATCCTAAGAATGTGAATTTTTAATTCACATTTATATCCCCAACCACCTTTCCTTTTCCCATGTAGATTTTTGAGGAATTCTAAAATTCCTCAAATGTCCCTTTCACTCCCACTTGGGGACAAGAAATCCCTTTTGTGGAAATCCTCTCATCCTTTCTCCACCTCATGTACCTCCCTCTTGACACCTCTGCCATCCTCTTTGTCCACTAACTCCTCTCCACACTTAAAACATGATATTTGTGGTTCTCCTCAAACTCATAGCTCCTTCTTCATCTTCCTGTTATAATTTTGACCTTTAAATTCCTCTTATAATTCACCTCCTATAAATACCCCCTCCTCATGGGCATTTTCAACACTTTCATTGGGAGCAACCTTATGCTGCCAATTTGCCTTCTCAAACACTTTGAATTTTCATAACTACATGCTGCTAATTTACATCCTCAATCATTTTCCATCATTTAGCCATCTCTTTTAATCATTTCGCACATTTAATCTTGCATTTAGTCACTCAAGAAATCATCTAAGGAGCACACAAATCATTCCAAGCAAGGGCCAATCAAGGAGAAATCAACAGCAAGGAAGGTGAAATCGTTTGTGTCTTATTTTGTCCATTTTCCTTATTTTTTATCACTCTTTTGGCTAATCTCGAGGTGTCCTTGGTATTTTGTCATTTACATTTCTTAGTTGTTTTGCACATTTAGAGTAGGATAGATATCAAGGTATACAAGTAAAAAGTGATGATAATAATTGATTATTAAATAAAAATACTAGTAATTTAATTACTAATATTTCTATTCCTAAAGAAAATGATATAATAAAAATATACCAAAATAGAAAATACAATATTAAATTAGACTAAACTAATTTTAAATAGAATATTTTAAATTAACTAAATCAAGTGTACAAATTTTTATTATCTAAGTAATTATCCTCAATTTTATACTATTATTTTAATTATCTTGATTTAAATTTAAATGTTAAAAATATTTTCTTTATTAGTTGCATTGTCATATTACTAATTTTAAAATAAAATAATAAAAATAAAAGGATAAAATAATATTTAAGTAGTTTCTTTTATTGTTACATCATCCTATTAACTATTTTTAAAGTAAAATAAATACAAGAAAGAATAAAATAAGATCATGCAAACCAAAGAATGAAGAAAAAAGTAATAAATAGTGGAGAGATGCAAGAGGTTGAGGGGGATCAATCAAGAGAAAAAGAACATAACTGAACTCATGCAATAAGGAATTAGCTTTATATTCTAGATATGTTTTTGATTAGATAAGCAGGGTTAGGGTTGTAATCCCTTACAAAAAAGGAAGAAAGCAAAACTCATCGAAGCAAACAACATCTAGAAAAGAACAAAAAGAGGTGTCAAAATGAGGTTTGAAAGATAGACCTTGAGCTTGCCACAACTCCATAAATTGAAAATAAATTATAAATCAATCATTAAAAAATGAATGAAAAATTACTTTGACATGATCAAATATTAATCAAGAACTAAGATGTTATAGTATATCCATATTTATTTCAAAACTTTGAAACATGATACTATATAAGTGTGACTTAGTTTGATTGGGAACTGATATTTTGATTCATAGGATGATGCATAATTTAAAAGGATGTAACGCCCCGCCACGCAACCCTAGGGGAAGTTGCAATTAACTATTCAAACGAAACAATTTTTAATTTTTTTGTTTAAGTACAAATAACATGAAAGTTCACTACCCATTGCCAACAACCTCTAAGGTTAAGAGACCGAGTTTACTTAAACCCAAACAAGAAACATGAATTGAAACCATAACATTTAATTACTTAACAAATTAAATACACAAACATTCCATACATGATAAAATTACATCAAAGGCATAAGAGATACCACATGTTCCAATAACAATAATGTGCAATGCGATTACAACTCTCATTCCCCGAATGAGGTAAATCCAATAAAAAAGGTTACAAATTACATCTTCCACCTCGATACAAATGAGGGGTAATAAATTACAATAACAATTGAAATGAATAAATCATGAAAAGTAACTAGATCCCATGAGCTCTCCAACAGGAAATCTCGGCCACACGAACAAGAAGATGACCCAACGGATTAAGGTGCACGTTCCACCCAACCATGTGATACCCGAAGGCTCACGCCCCATTCTAGGAGATAGTAACAAGGATTCCTAGACAAGACCATCTACCTCTAGACACAGGCTAAAAAAATTGAACTGAATTAAATACAAGTACAACATCACATAACACAATGGTTACAATCCTTCTAGAGTTAAGTAATCAATTGCATCACTGATACAAACATACTGCTGAATTAAGAGAAGTGTCATCACAATGTCACATGGGATATCCTGGTGAGTCTTCCTAGGTCCCGGCCCCCATCTTGGGATATCCTGGTAACCTCTAACGACTTCTAGCCCCTCATGTAAACTAGTGCAGAATCAGTTATCTCTCGTAGAGACGAGATAACGATCTTGCCATTCAAGGCCTTCTTGTCTCATCCCAAGTCTATACAATCCCTTGTGTCCATGAGCGAGGAAAAATTAATCTTGTTAAGTGTTTTACGCAACCTAACCTCTAATAAGTTTATTACATTATCACTAAATTAACTAACTTACAAAGAGTTTCCCTGACAACACTTTGTGTGTCGGCCCTCATTGCAAGCCACTTCTCTAAGACAACACGTGGAATAGCTCCACACCCAAGGGTACACAAGTGTGACCTAAGGAGAATGACTCCCTATCCACGACATAAAGTCAACACACATCTCGTTCATGATAACCGAGTATCTAACTAGATCCAACAAGGTGCACTACCCAAGGAAAAACAAGGTTGTCTAACACATTACGACAACCCCCAAACTCAAAGGAAACCCAATTTGGAAGACGTACATAACATTTAACTCTATTTTCCCAACATCACGAAAGAGGGAGATTTCATAACAGAAGGATAAAATAGGCAAGTCATTATCCTACTTTAAAACTACAATTGCAATATTGAGGAATTTAAACTAATACTTTATCTCCCTATTTGTCCAATTACACAATAATAAAAGTCAACTTTTTTTTAAATGAAAGCATTTGATTATAAAATCAATTTTATTTCTCTCTATAATTATAGAATAATCATTTAAAAACTCTATATATTTAAATATTAAAAAAAACCATTTAAATATATGTCCAAAAAAAAATATCATTTATATATTCATCGCCTCAGATTGTATCACAAGCCAATGTCCAAAGAGGAGTTCTTGTAGTAGTTCACTCAACATGCAACACCCAAACTTCCTGTAGCCGAAGGAAGTGGACCTAGTGTCCCTCTTTCTAGCTAATTAAGGTATGTACTTGTCATAATAAAGACTTCCACTTCTGTGGGAGTCCACTTCTTCACCCATCCACCCATCCACCTATCCATCTCCACCTTTCTCTCTTCTATCACTTCACTTCATTCCACTCTGCCTCATTCCACCTCACTTTCATTAATTATTTAATTTATTTCTTAAAATGTGACTGGTACTTTCTCCACAATCTTTGCAATGAATCTTCCACAAATCCAGGTATGTGCGCATTAATTTTTATCTATTAATTGTCTTTAGTGCATTCATTTAATTGCTGCGAATTAATATGGATGTTCACCATAGCATACATGTCATTATTCCATGTCCCTATCAAATCATCCTTACCACCTCACATGTGAGGACACATGTTCAAATTTAGGTTGGGGGGGAAATATATGAGTACTTTTCCCACGTGTCAGTCCATACTGGTCTACGTTAGCAAAATTTAAATCAAGCCAATTTGATTTCTGAGTAAGATGATGGCTCATACGTGTGAGGTGACACCAACTGCCGCCGCCATTTTTCTCCATCAGAACCTTCCTTTATTATTCATTTACTACCATTATTGATCCTATCATAATATTAAGTCGCCAAAAGGTAAAATAGAAAGAAAGAAAAGGTAAAACAGAAAAGGAAAATTCAGGCAACATTGGTGTTGGAAATTTGGTAGTATTGCAGAAAGGGAAATTTGCATAGTGATTGTTGATTGCAGACAATGGGAGGTGGGTTAATCAGGAATGAGCCCACGGTTCATGATGTATTACTACATGATGCACCTTCACAAGTTGAATTCAGAAACTGTGGTTGGTTAGACTATTTTATGAAGCTAAATGATTTTAATGAAGACATTGCATTAGAATTTTCCCAGACATTATCTGAGGGAAAAACCATGGTAAAAGGGCTAGAAGTATTGGCTACTGAAGAAAGAATTGTAGAGGTTACAGGGTTTCCTTCCGATGGTGAGAATTACCCTACTTCTAGAGACGCTAGGTTAGCTAGGGCTAAATTTACAGAACCCGGTGACCCTCCATTGAGCGTGGACAAACAAGGTGAAAAAAGAACCTCTCTGCCTAAGCCATGGAAGTAAATAGTTGTTCATGTTATAAAATATCACCTATGAAGGATGTCAGTCAAATCTACATTCCATGCACTTTAAACTCTTGAATCACATGAGGCATGGGAGGAGGATGAATGTGTCGAACGTGCTTTACCACCTTCTTTCAATCATGGCAGCTGAGACTCAGAAAGGTAGGGACAATTCCGTTTCCCACCACTATTTGATTAAATTGTTAGTTGAGAAGTCTTTGCATGATGTATCTGAAATGACTTGGGAATAATTCATTAATATTGATCAAATTAAACCTAAGAATTTGCAACCTAGGGTTTTACCTCAACCCTATATGTCTAGTAGGAGACTGAGCACGATTGAAGTATGAGGTGAAGGTAAAAGAAAAAGAGAAAACTATGAAGAGATACCTGTCACAAAGATGTAATAGCCTAATTGATGAGCTAAAGCAATCTGAACCCCACTCTATATAGAACTATGCTGCAACGCTTAAAAGAATTGAAAAATATATACAGATTGGGAGGACAAAAGGACGATTCTAGCTTCCACTGACTTGTCAGCCACCTATCCTAATGTGGCCCGTGACAAATTACAAGTTTTACCACTATGATATTGCTATAGAGAGACAAAGATGGAACATATTGTACATACAACAAGGGTTCTATTGGGATCCTGATTCACGCACAACAACCACTGATGTGGGACAGTTGGTAGTTGCAAATTTAAGGGCTTTGACTAAGCAGAAGAACAACCATTCCCCTACTAGAGGACCAGAAAAACCTTAGGTTGGGGGGTATGATGAGTCTAGTTTATGGTTTAATTTTGGTAGAATCTATTATCTATTTGTCAAAATTTTCATGAACCTTGATGTTTGAATATTGAGATTTCCTTGAAACCATAAACATTGGGACTAATTTTATCTCTACAAATCTTTAATGGAATTGACATGTTATATGGACTATCTATGTTAATTATACATGTGGATTAATGAATTCTCTTTAAGGTAGTTATAGATATGTGATTATCATGCATACTAATAATGCCATGCAAATATGATTTGAGGTCACTAGATTGAGAAGATTCTACCAGCTGGTCATTCACCATAATGGCTAACAAAGTGGTCATGCAAAGGTCAACGAAGGGAATCATTCAAAGAGGTCGACGATGGGAGAATCCTCATGCAAACCAAATTGTAACCGCCTTGTAAATGATCTTTATTGATGTTTAGTGAATATAGGAATTACTGTTGTGCTAAATCTGCATTGAGGCAGGCACATCTAATCAGATTCTATGCATGCATAGCTGCCCCTCCACTTTCTCTACTTTCCCTAAAGTGGCATCCTCCCAGTTCATGGAGTTGACTTCCTTTCTTAGTTAGTCACTTCATTTCCTAAAAATAAGAGTCAGATGCTCCCTCTCAGTAGGTTGTGTGATATGATGATGTACTTGCATTCTTAGTTTTTAGCAATACAATATACACTGCTCTATTATACTCATGTTTTCCAATGAATAAGATGAAGTTATAAGTCTGTACATCTGAGTTTACATTAGTTTTAGAGGATACTCATCCAAGGGGGCCCACTTGGTGAGCATTCCGTCCTTAGTTTAGTTTAGTTTAGTTATTACTTTTTGTTTAGTAATTAGTTAAGAATATGGCACTGACTGTTCCTACAACCACTAGAATTCCATTCTGTGACTGTTCCTATAGCCAAAGCACACAGAGTAGTTTCTTGTTTATTTGCTTAGATTTTCATTTTTGTCATGTATTTCAGCTTAGCATAGTTGTTGGTTGATGTTCAGTACTTATGTTATTTCCTTCTGAGCAATTTACCTTCAACATTCTATTTTTATTAATAGTAGAATGAATATGGCTACTTGGGATCCTTAGTGCACATACTGTGCTGACCCATTTCAAGTTCACGTCCATGGGTTGACAAGTTAAATGCACCTTCATGATGATTGAATGGTTATTCAGTTTAGATTTCCAATCTCTGAATCACAACTGTAAGGGCTTAGTTGTTAAATCATTATAGGAGGCCAACAACAGGGTCACAAGGAATTTCAATTAGTTTACTAGGGAGAAATTATTTTCAATTCCTTCTGCATTAATTTTATGGGGGAGATAAATTTGTGTGTCTCAACAATCAGAAGATTGCTATCATTACAAGGAAATAGAATGAATGAATGATCGACACGGTGTTATTAAATTGGAGGGAAAATACCCTTTTCTCTTAACATAGTGATCTACATTCTAATAGATGCCAATGATTATCACATTAAAATAGTGATCTGCATTCTAATCGTGGCTTCTCCAAATAATAATCTCCGTAGAACACCTTAAGTATCTTCATTCACAAAGGATTCTTTGTTAATTACCCTAGAACGGATTATAGTTCTTCGAGAAACCTTCAACTGATTGAATTTTTAATGCCTTGTAATCTAGTCTATCATATTTCATTTAGATTGTGAATTGTAGAATAACAATTTAAAGTTTCTAGGTGATCCATTTGAAATGCCACCTTCATCTATTGATGAGTACAAGACTCCTCCTTAAGCACGCTTTATTGCTTGTGCATATCCTACTGTTATGGAATTCCAAGAGGTCACAGTTTCTTAGAGGTTTTCTATCAAACAAATTTACATTCCTTTTCTGCACCTCCATGTTTTGCATTGCACGTTCCATAAGATTCCACCTCTATGAATATAATTTGCCTGAAAGTTTATGATGTGTCTTCAACAAATCCCTTCGGTGTTTAGTTTTCTTAATTGTATTTCAAGGTGTTGGACATTGATTTGCACCACAACTAATTTCATTTGCTTGCAATTTTCTTAAGCCTTCTCTGCAAATATATATATATATGTATACAAATATACATAATATTATATTATGATTGCTTTTTGTAGATAATCTACTATATACAAAAATTGTATTATATTCTAGTTAATATTAGAAATATGTTTTAGGAGATATAAAAGCATTATTTAATAGAAACATTTTAATTAGATAATATAATGATCAATAATCTGATATAATTATCGATTGGGATTAGATAATATAATGATTTCGTTTTATCAATAATATGATATATAAATAATATTGTATTATGGTAAATCGTAAGAGATTGGTTTCTTATGTGTGATAGGTTAAATACTCGTTGAGGAAATGAAAATTTCATTTAATAAAAAGTATTTCTTTGAAATTTGGTAGTTATTGCAAAACTAAGCATTTAATTTGATGAATCGAGTAAATAATTAAGTTGAAAATTAGGGAATTGTTAATATTATGTGAAGGTAAAATGTTAGGGAAAAAGGTTATTCAATTTAAATGGAATAAACAATAAATGATTTAGATTATTCTCAGTTAATTATTTAGTAGATGGATGATTATTATTTTTATATAATTAATTATAGTGATAACTAAAGTTGTCATGTAATTTAATTATTCAGAATATTGTTATTATAGTTATTTGCAAATATTATTATTGGTGGTAAATAATCTATCTATTGTAGTAAGTTGTTAAGTTTAAATGAGTGATAAGTGAATAATGCTTAAATTTAAAGGAATGTCTTTATTATTACAATGCGATGTTTAATTGTTTGTCTTGATTAATGGAACCAATGCTTATGTAATTGTTGTCAATTGAGTAATGTATGTTCAAATTTTATGTGTCATTGGGAAGTAAGTTTAGTATGTTGGGTTCTAGAGGCCTAGTAGAGGGTATAATGGGTGAATGGTCCTTATGATTGTTTTATTTTGGAAATGGTTTGGCAATGTTCTAGGTTATGTGCCTTGTGTGAAATGTAAACCCTAAGGGTGTTGCTCCTATTTATGTTTGGATTCATGGGGTTATGATAAGTTTGCAAGATGGTCAATTCCTTGCTTGATGTGTACGGTTTACTAGTTTCAAGTAGGGGGAGTTTGTATGGTGGCCAGGGATTGGGAGAGACCACCAAGATAATCCAAGATGGGGGTCGGGGCCTAGGAAGATATACCAGGATAACCCATATCAAGCTATGTGATGTCACTCCTCCCTATTGCAGGATAGCATTCCCTAGTTGTATTTCCTCTTTCTGTTGTGTGAGTGCTTTGGATGTGAAGAAAGTGTTGTAAGTGATGTTGGTGTAGTTAGTAGTGTAGTGTTGGAGTCATGTATAACCCTTGATTGTGTTAGCCTGTTGATTCTTGTTGTCTGTTGGATGTGGGACCTTGTGTTATCTCCTAGCACGGGGGGTGTGTTGATGATGATTTTCCTCGTAGCAAAAAGGCGAATAAATTCTTCACAGATAAATTGTAAAGAGCCTATCCTTCTTGAAATACATGGAACAATGACAATCTAAAGGGGAAATCCGCTTTATCAAGAAAATATTGACTCATTTCAATCCCAAGTCTCCAGTAATCAGGTCTTGATTGTACTAGGTTCACTCTCAGGTACAATTTGATATTGTTGTTAATCTAAAAGGGAATATGGTTGTTTGAAATCATATATATTAGACACTGAGTCTTCAATTGGATCTTAAGAACAAATTTCATGAAATTGAAAGATTTGAAATAATATTCATGAACATCAACAATTTCTTTTCTATCACTTAAGTAGATTTAGCATTAAGCATTCAACTAAGATTTTTAATAAATTTACATTCATTCATCTATTTTTTGGAACATTTTCAAGAAATTTAAACATCTATTCTAAAATAAAGCATAAAAATACTAAAAAATAAAATTTCTCTCGGTTATTCTCCATCCATACCCCAAATAATTAACAAAAATAGAGTAAACCACTTTATACTTCACCAGATTGTTTCACAACTACATATAAAACAATGCGAACTTTTAAAGAGAGGGGTTTTATTTTGGACACCGAGTAGGTTCTATATGCACCCTTAAACAATGCAACACACAACCTTGTTCAGCTGAACTAACAAAACTAGCTACAAAAGATTCATGAGATAGGTAGCTATCTAATTGGCTCTGATATTAACTAATGTCTATGCGCATACAAAGTTTTACACTGGAATGATTCAAAAAATAGAAAAAAAGAATAAAAATTAAAGAAGTTTTGACTCTTCCAACATCCACAAATTATGAACTTAAAATAAAAAGAAAGATCCTCTGGCCTTTTATAGAACACAAGGCACGTATAGGATAAGACAAATACATGAGAGGAAATCCAAGGGACAAATCACATCAAGGCACATGCAATGTAGTGATTGATAAGAGAATTACAATTGAAGTCAACAAAGGTCAACTCCAATCGCACATTGAAGCTCTTTGGGATTTAATCTTTAATCATTATGGTTCCTTCTTGGAACCAAACAAATCTGCTCAAACAAAATGTAGGAACTTTCCACAAATTTAGAGTGATCAAGGGGAATTTTTTCCCTTACATTTCAAGTTCTTCCTCGATTTGAACATTCTAGGAATGAACAACCCTCATAATAGGTACACTTCTTTGTTGCATTCTTGAACTCTAGAGTCTCGAGATCCCATTATCTGACACATCTTTGCAATGCACTCTATCCTAGCATGAGCTTTTAAAGTGTATCATTGAATCTAGAAACACCATCGGATGTATTTGTAAATTTGATTGTCCTGGCTGTCCATACCCAAAATTTTCATCACAATCTGCATCTCCTGCAATCACAAATTCCACTCATTAAATCCCTTTGAAAGAAAACATTTATAAACATCTCATGTAAATAAAACCATTATTCAAATGTTAGTACATAAATCTCATAAATAACACACTTTCTAGCATATCATAAATCCTTGCATAATTATCTTCTACATATACCAGGTTACTAGACTATCAGAATTATTAGATAGCCTTAAGATTTTAAAATTTCATTTCACATTGTTACCCGGTACCTGGTATTCAACTTTACCCATGAACTTTCCCTAGACTTCAGTTTTACCAAAACTTCCATTTTACCAGACTCCAAATATCGGATTGGAACACTCTACTCATATTTGTACTACCTTTTACCATTCAATTTTTTTCGGTTCCTAGTATTCGGTACCTGAAACAATTACATTATGAAGTACTATTTGATTAAATATTTCTCTTTACTTTTCACTTTTGGTGATCTTTTCAACTTGCTAGCTCCTGCCATAAGAGTTATTATTTTTTCACTTGGGCCCCCAAGTATTCTAGTCTTGGGGCATGTTGTGAGACCACACAACAACTTGCAACCAATAAAACAAAATTTAAACCAAACTTGAAATTAAATCACCAGTTTTAAATTATAATTTATACATATTTTAAAACAATAACTTTCACCTTTACATAGATTCTGGCATAAAAGGTAAAAATTTGCCGAAAACATCCGTGTGTGCTCTAATTAATTCTAGTTTTTGGAACTTAGTGAAAAGAATTAGTTCATTAACATTGAACTACATAATATGGTAATCCTCCAAAGCCAACCAAGGATAGAGCCTTGTTTCCAGTCAAGTGTCCATAGCCCCGACAAGGTTATCTCCATAATTCCCCTTAAACATAGCTCTACTGCCAGCCAAGCATCTATAGCCTAGGTAGAGTTATTTGGATAGCGTAAAGAGTTTTTTTTTTTATAGATATTGCAATAATAGCTCATTTTTTAACTTTTTATATTTGAATGATAGCTCATTTTTCAACTTTTGATGTTTCAATGATAGCTTGAATTTTTCAACTTACAGGCAATGAAGCCCACTATTAGGTTGGGAATAATAATGATAGCGAAAGGTTACCTTTTCATTTTTCATTAAATGCAAATCCCTTCATCAATTCACCATTTCCCAAAAAATCATTTAATAATTCCCTATTGGTGCATATTTCTAGCGAAATTTCACCACTTTATGACAAATCCTAGCTAATTGCGAGTAGCTATATGTTAAAAAATATGCATAAATTAAATTTAGCAATGAACAATTTAATCACCAAATTCAAATCTAAATTTAGAAAAATTAGTTACCACCCTTTCGATTAAATTTTATGGAAAAGTACTAAATATTTAGCTAACACTCCCAATTTGATGACACTGCACCTCATTAATGGATCAAAAATGTTATGATTAGAATGAAACATGATCAAATTATTTTGCATTAAATTCGCATGCCTTATTTCAAATGTATTATTTATTTCAACTTACCTGGGTGATGACGTGTGCTTCCTTACCAGCTTCATTTTCCTTTCTACTCCACACACATAAGCATCTCCATAATTAATACGACTCTAGAAAAATACATGAAATGAACACTATTAACTTCAAAATCTTCAACTTGCTTGATTCACAATCTTCGTATTGCTCAAATTTGAAGCAATTTATTACCAACTATGTGCAAAGAATTAATTTGATTTAACATTCCACTCTGAAGATAATTACCTAGTTGCAACCTTTCTTATGGTTTCCAAGACTTCACTCAAGGCAACTATGTACCACAACTTCCTCATGACTTTCTATAAATTATGCACTTCTTCTCGAATTACTCACACATTTTCTTAGCTTTCTTTTCTTGTTCTACATTTTGTCTTTGTTTACTCACTTTCTTCTAGGCCATGGCTACTCCAATTTGCTTAAGTTGTCCTCGTTGCCAGAATTTTTTCTTAGGAAGTATCACACCGCAAAGGATTGAAAAGGTTTTCTTCATTCTAGCTTCCAGTTTCACTATACCAAATTTGTGCTTAGTCCTTGGGGAAAATTATGTAGAATCCAACTGCTACTTTCGCTTTTACTCCGACGTGGCTTCTCATTTTGTAGCATCACTTTTGGATATTGGACTACCCATTGAAGATGTTCGCTTGACTGCGAATTTGATAGTAAGGCCTGAATATTTGGAGAATCTAGATACTATTTTGTCTATTACACACCCGGCCATCAAAATCCCTTCCATGGATGATATTTCTTAGTTCCTAGAACACAGGGAATTGGTTCCACTTTGGCCTTTCCTCACTTATCTTTATATTCATGACTTTGAAGTTCACATGGAACTCACCTACATAGGGTATTTAGCCCTAATAGATGAGGCATCCCATATCGACTAAATGTCTAATACTACCCGTAGCTTGACTCACTCTTTTTGGCTTTTTTGATCTTTTGAAGCAAGAATTTTGATACTTCATGTATATACATGATATACACATATATATAAATTTTAGTACATCTTAAAGCATGTTTCTATTGTGCATGGTTTTATCATTTTGCATTTCACAGTGCAATTTTACAAATGTTTGAATTAACTCTCTTGTGTAAGATAAGTAGAATTTTCTAATGCAGAGGCCAAACAAAAAAGGAAAGAAAAAGAAAGAAAAGCAACAAAACAAAACAAACCCTACAAAAATAAAACTAACCCTAACTACCTAAATTCTAATCTAACAAGTGATTAACCCTAACAAAACAGCTTTTTTTAATTTCCATGACTATTTCCATTGTTGTTTTGGTACAAATTACAAGTTTATCCTTAAATTCATTCAGAAAATTTTTAATAACTCTATTGTAACATTGAATTATTTTAAATTTTTTGCATTTAATAATCATAAATTCAAAGGTGTACTTACCGATGACTTGGCTCATATGTATGAAAATGACCTTATTAAAGGTCAATTGCACATACTTCATCTGATGTGACCATACTTTACCTTCTTCCAGCCTTGGTTCATTTCCATGAACAGTTGTGTCCATTTCTTGACTTTCTCCTTTGAAAATCTTCATGTCTTTAGTCCTGCCTTCACTTTGCACTTTGTTAGACCAAGATATATCATAATTTATATTGTTATCAGAGAGAGAAAAAATAAAAGTTTGATACTTTGTATCTTGCATAAAATCAGGGAAATTTCCTTTTTCAACTTGTGAATTTTCAACTTGGAGTGAAATACATGTGTCTCCTGCTTGATTTTCCCGCTCCTTTTCCTCATTTGTGTTTTCCACGTATAATGAAAATGATGACTCATCAATACTGTTTCCTTGTTTCTGATGCGATGTCTTTGAATCTCAACATTCTTGCCTATTTTTATGCAAAATGTTAGGATTTTCTTTGTAATAATTATAGTTTTGAAACTATCTTGATGTATCAGTTAATTTGTTAATGCTTCCAATTCCACTAGGGTTATAAACATTTTTCTCACTAATGGTTCCTTTCTTCTAGTAGTTAGAACTTCTTCTCTTAACAAAATCACTTTACACATGGCCAAGCTCACCCTAGTTAAAAAAAATTCACACTCAAGTTCGCCGTGATCAATTGTATTATGAATTCTAAACTCGGTGAATCTACCAAAGGTGAATAAACTCAAAGGATGTAATCTCTATTTAATTTTTTTCCAAAGTTTCTCAACTTCCATACTGAAAAAATATCTTGCACTCAATTTCACTTTACAAGCTTCCTTCCTAAACTCAAGACTAATATAAAATTCAAAAATACCCCCTCCTTCTAGTGCCAATTCCTATTGACGACTATTTTACTCGCAACAACAAGGAAAATAAATTCTTCACAAATAAACCACAAAGAGCCTAACCTTCTTGAAAGATATGGAACAAAGACAATCTAAAGGGGAAAATTGTTTTAACAAGAAAATATTGACTTAGTTCAATCCCACATCTCTGGTAATCAGGTCTTGATTGTAATAGGTTCACTCTAGGGTATAATGTGATATTGTTGTTAATATTAAAGGGAATATGGTTGTTTGAAATCATATATATTAGACATTGAGTCTTCAATTGGATCTTAAGAACAAATATCATGAAATCGAAAGATTTGAAATAATATTTCATGAACATCAACAAATTCTTTGCTATCACTTAAGCAGATTTAGCATTAAGCATTTAGAAATTTCATAGAAAATGTAATGTTTTCAATAAATTTCCATTCATTCATCTATTTTTTGGAACATTTTTGAAGAAATTTAAACATCTATTCTAAAATAAAGCATAAAAATAGTAAAAATTAAAATTTCTCCTAGTTATTCTCCATGCATGCCCCAAAGAATTAACCAAAATAGAGAAAACCACTTTATACTTCACCAGATTGCTTCACAACTACATATAAAAAAGTGCAAGATTTTAAAGAGAGGGGTTTTAGTTTGGACACTAAGTAGGTTCTGTATGCACCCTTAAATAGCACAACACATAGTCTTGTTCGGCTAAACTAACAAAACCAGCTACAAAATATTCATGAGATAAGTAGCTATCTAATTGGCTCTAATATTAATCAATGTCTACGTGCATACAATGTTTTACACCAGAATGATTCAAAAAATAGGAAAAAAGAACAAAACTTAAAGTTTAGTTTTGACTCTTCCGACATCCACAAATTATGAACTTAAAATAAAAAGAAAGATCCTCTAGCCTTTTATAGAACACAAGGCACAAATAGGATAAGAAAAATACATGAGAGGAAATCCAAGGGACAAATCACATCAAGGCACGTGGAATGTAGTGACTGATAAGAGAATTGCAATCAAATTCAATGAAGGTCAACTCCAATTGCACATTGAAGCTCTTCAGGCTTTAATCTTTAATCATTAGGGTTCCTTATTGGAACCAAACAAATCCACTCAAACAAAATGTAGGAACTTTCCACAAATTTGGAGTGATCAGGTGGAATTTTTTCCCCTACATTTCAGGTTCTTCCTCGATTTGAACATTCCAAGAATGAGCAACTCCTGAAATAGGTACACTTCTTTGCTACATGCTTGAACTATAGAGTCCTGGGATCTCGATATCCAACACATCTTTGCAACAAACTCTACTCCAACATGAGCTTTTAAAGTGCATCATTGAAATTGGAAACACCATCGGATTTGTTTACAAATTTTATTTTCCTGACCATCCATACTTGAACTTTGCATCACAATATGCATCTCCTACAATAAAAAATTCCACTCATTAAATCCATTTTAAAGAAAACATTTATAAACATCTCATGTAAATAAAACCATTATTCAAATGTTAGTACATAAATATCATAAATAACACGCTTTCTAGCATATCGTAAATCCTTGCATAATTATCTTCTACATATACCGGTTTACCGGACTATCAGAATCATTAGATAACCTTAAGATTTTAAAATTTCATTCCATAGCATTACCCAGTACCTGGTACCCAGTATTCAACTTTACCCATGAAATTTCACCGGACATCGGTTTTACTGGAACTTCCATTTTACCAGACTCCAAATATTAGACTAGAACACTCTACTCATATTTGCACTACCTTTTACCTTTCAAATGTTTCTGGTTCCTAGTATTCAGTACCCAAAACATAAGTACATTATGAAGTACTCTTTGATTAAATATTTCTCTTTAATTTTCACTTTCGGTGATCTTTTCAACTTGCTAGCTCCTACCATAAGAGTTATTATTTTTTCCCAAGTCTTACAGTCTTGGGTAATGTTGTGAGACCACACAACAGGTTGGACCTCAAGGTTCCACATGGTCGGGTAGTTGGAACTTTTCTCCATTGGGTATTCTTGCTACATGTTCGTGTGTGTGGAGGTTGGCCATCACACTGTGGACTCCAATTTCTATTCTTGTTTGAGAGCATTTTCTATCTTATACTTGTATATTGGATGGTAATTCTGTTGTATCTCTTAATGTAATTTGATGTAAACTTCCCACATACACTAGGGGAACC
Organism: Sequoia sempervirens; assembly: GCA_007258455.2. Classification (NCBI taxonomy): domain Eukaryota; kingdom Viridiplantae; phylum Streptophyta; class Pinopsida; order Cupressales; family Cupressaceae; genus Sequoia; species Sequoia sempervirens. The sequence goes on from VDFB02373365.1 coordinate 120,697,888, forward strand.
ATTGTTGTAATTGTTGTAATGATGTAACAATTATTGGTGATATCATCTTGTAAAGAGTATGGTAAAGTAATGCATCTTGCATATGTTAGTTAGCAAGAAATTATTTGTAATGTTGATAATTAGTTGTCATGTTATGGAAGTAGGTAATATGGAATCATTTAATGTGGTACTTAAAATTGAACCTTGCATGTTAGATTGTACTTGTACCTTTTATTGATGATGAAATGTTTCTAGTAATCTTGATTTGTGAGTAGCACAGTTAGGGAACCTTAGAGGACCTAGGTTTAGAGTATTAGGTTATGTTATGTTATGCATTCTATAGTTATTTGTTTTAAGAAAAAAAAATTGTTCTACTAATTTGGCATAGTTGTGTTGTCCTTTGGGGTTCCTTGGCGAGGGCGTTACACCTAGTATCAGAGCCAAGCTTGTAGCACTATGATATCTAGTTAATGTTGTCACCCATGACTAGTTATAGTAACTTCCCTATGCTTTTATTCTCAAATGTTTGATGTGTGGCTAGAAGGTCAAAAGGAAAAGTATGTAGGTAGCGTACAAATGAATTATTGTCTATCTTTTGTGATTGTTATAATGCATGCAAAGTGATGTAATGTCTTTCTGTCTTCTTTTGTATAAATAGAAAAGATTTATGCATTGGATGTATTGCATGTTGAATTGTTATGAGGAGGTAACATGTGAAGTAATTAAGGTTAGGTATGGGATAGGGATGTTTGAGTATGCATAATTACTGTGTAAAGGTTTAGAATTACTTGTACTGGCTTGGGATAAAGTTTGAGAAAATTTGGGATTGTGTTTTGGGAACAAATATGTGAATCCTTTTGTTCTATGAAAATTTGAATAACTTGTGATGAAGTAGGAGTTGTTTGCATTTAGGAAAGACCCACATGAAGTAGTAAGAGTTGAGTAGAGGATAATTATTATTTCTTTGTGAATATGGAACTTATGTATAATTTGTTGAACTCTAGATGCATGAATGTTGATGTGAAAGTATTAATGATTCTTGGATGCATTTAGAAATTCATGATGCTTATGTAAGATTCTTATTGTGTGGAAGAAAAGTTAGTTTGCATATGCATATGTTATGAGGATAGAATGTTATATTGAATAAATAAAAGTGACTATGAATTTGTTAAGTGGAGTTGTTAAGTGATCACGATGATCATGACATTGACATTTAGCATCATGTGATATATGAAATTGTGTATGTAATTGTACCCCCTTGTGAATGTGAGAAACCAATAACTGTGCATTGGTTGAGTGTTGTGAATACCCCGTACTTGCTTTGTGTGCCCATAGGATGGTGATACTGTGTACCCATTCATGGGGAATATGTTGTATTTTTTTTGGTGTGGGATTAACCATACCATTATGTGTGTTTATATGTTTGTTATCTGATTGAGGGCCAACGCACATGTGGTTGAAATTTATATATAAGATTAGCCAAAAGATAGTTTCAAAGATTATTTTCTTTTGGTTCTCTAGTTCATCAATCTGTGAAGGGGTAGTAGCAGCCACAAAGTTCCTTAATTAGGGTGTGTAGCATACGCATATTGTAGCGCAGGGTGGTCTTAGCTCAACTGATCCCAAGGAAACATACTCAATACTTCCCCTTATGATGGATTAGGGTACTTGATCCATATGTGCTAGCCTAATCCCCATAATTTTGAGTACAACAACATTGGTTTGTTAGTATATGTCTGGCCATCCACAGGGATGTTGAGCTAGAACTAGTGAGTCAACCTCATCATCCCTATGAGAGGTGAAGCTCGAGTAGCCCCATATTGATATACTTGTATATACATTGTATATACCGTATCCATATGTGTTATGACATGATGCAATGGATATGATGCCAAACCCCACTAATGTTCTAACACAGTGCTAGTGATGATGTCATGTTGCTGATGGTAGTGAGCTAGGCTAGAGGACACAATGCCACGTGCATAGACATGTGAAGGTGCACTATGAGATTGTGTTATGATAGCCTACTTATGTGACGAATGTAATAGGGCCTCGTACACTTGTAGAGGGATACTCATGTTTTCTTTCAATAGTGTTGGGCCGATTAACATATGGGTATGTCCTAGCCATGTATACCTCTGGCTATGGTAAGTACCTGTGTGTGACTTCTCCATAAGGTATCACTATGTGGGGTGTGTTCTGCGAGTGCCTACTTCTACAGAGCCACAAAAATACTACCATACGACATACGACTAGCACGTGCCTTCTCTGTTTGGCGTATGGCCATGCCACACTGAGACACGATGTAGGATGTGGCCAAGGTGCACATCCCATGTGGGCAACCAAGGAGTGCATGGGCCACTTGGCTAGTTCATGTCGTGTGATGATGTGATGCAAGGTGTAGCCAATGAATACACTCTAAGCCATGTGGATGGCGTGCTCACTCTGTACCACATGAGGGCTACTGCTATAGCCTGACATTGTTCCCTCCTTCCTCATTTGGTGTCACTATCTAGTCATGCAATGTTGTACAGTGTAATTTCAAAGATTGTGGACTTTCTTTATGGTTATTGATGATTTTCTATTGATTGTGAAGGCTGACACTTTTTTTATATTTGATTGTGACAGTTTAGCCACACCTTGCAATTGTAATTGCATGTAGACCTCATGGTTACATTTGATTTAGTGTTTTATTTCTTGCTTTATTATTGAAATTGAATTCTTATTTGATCTTTCTTTATGACTTTGGTGGATAAACTAGTTTATCCTTATTTTTTTCAATGTCGGCCATTTGTCATATTGTGATTCCTCTCCAAGGATGTATGAGGCAGACTTGGTGATTGTATATGAGGAAGTAGATGTAGGGAACCTTGAGGATGGGGGTATGTGAGGCTGTTACACAGCTAGGACCCACTACCCATCTATGTGTGATGACTATCTCTTGGAGGCTAACCACCTTATACAATAAGAGATAGGTCATTGTGGTCTTGTTTGGATGGTCTCACCATGTGTGTGGCCTAACACCATCAAGCCACTGAATGTGAGGTATGGATTATGTGAGTTGGATATTGGCTCTTGGCTCATGGATTATGTATCATGAATTAGTATGTTGCTTTTCAATGTCTAGATGGACCCTTTGTGTAGCCTCATGATGTAATTCCTAGTGATGTGAATTTGTGTGTATGTGAAGAATGTATGTTAAATCATGATCTTTTGTTTAATATGTAAACGAGATTTAGTGTTGTAAAATGAATAAAGTAGAATGTTTTGTTTGTAAAGGATGGATATTTAATGAAAATGTGTGTGTTGTGTGTATAATTATGTTGTGTCTATGGAAACGTAGCATTATGATGTATTAATTTCTTAACAGTGTATTGGAAGAGGAATTGTAATTTAAGGGTAAAGAAAATGAAATGGTAATGCATTTGAAATTGAATACTTTTATATGTTTCTATTATGAGAAATTTTTCTAGTTAGGATTAAAAGGGGCACAATGTTTTCTTGTCTTGAAGGAAACTGATGGGTGTTAATGCTAATATGTAAGGATTTTGAGTGGTTTATGCATTATGGAATCATTTTTGAAATGAAATCTTTGATTGTGTTACTATTGTGACTTTGAAAATTAGAAGTGGTAGATTATGTTTGAAATGAAGTGTATAAGTATATATTCTTGTGAGATAAATTCTCTCCATAGGAAAAAATAGTGTATACTATTTTGATGTAATGAATCAGCCTTGATGTTGGTTAACACAAAAATTGTAGTACTAACGTGTTATGTTTCCACCCTAGTTTTGTGACTTCCAAGGGTAAGTCAAGTTTTAGGGTGTAGTACCCCTCCATTTTGCTTATGTTTTCTAATAGTATGTTTTCACTTTGATAGACCATGGTACTTTGTTTTGATGTATTGATTGCTAACATTAGAGCGGCGGTGGATTTATTTTGTGATGTGATGATACATTGTATGGTGGTGATTATTTTTGACTTGTTTTATGTTAGCATAGATGTTTACTTCAGATGTTACTACTATATATATGCTTATGATAGATTAATTGTTATTTATTTTGTTAGTTCGATGTGATATTGTATTGGTGAGGAGAACGGAGTTACATAACTCGCTTGCGAGTGCCTTGTGATTTCCATGATTTTTCTCCTCACAGTGTGTTTGAATCATGGATTATATATATGTATGTTATATGTTTGATTGCAGGATTGCAGGTACATGACACCGACTCCACCTAGCTTCACAAGTCTGAGTGTGTCCAGACTCAACAGTAATGTTGATTGGGAGATAGTAATGAGGTTTTTCCTAGTCTAGCCTCAAACCTGGTCATAGTATGTCATCAGTTTAGGTCTGGTATTTTTTGGTTGTCTCGTATGTGTCTGTCTTGATTATTTGTTATGAAAGGTGTATTTTGTGAATTTAATGTTAGATTAATGTTCTTTATAATTTAATGCTTATTTAAATTAATTTTAAATATTGTAGATAAAAGCTTCATATTTTATTTAATTAATTAAATTAGTTTATTGGTAAAATAATTTAATCATTGTGATTAAAGTTATTTTATTAAATAAATTAATTAATTGAGTAAATTTCCTATTATTGAGTGAATAGATTAAATATTGTTTAAATTCTTTTGTGTGAAATGGAATTTTAAATATGTATTAAAATAAAAATGAAATTAGTTTTAAAAATTTTAAATTCTATAAAATAGAATAAATTCTTGATAATTGTTAGAAGAAAATATCCGTGAGTTTGTTAGAAGATATTTTCTTGATTTGCCATGTGTGTTAGAAGAATTAAATGCAAATTCTTGTTGAGGATTTTCTCGAAGAGAATATTGCCAGAATTGGGAAAGGCAAGAAAGGACTTCACGGAAAAGAAAAGAAACAGAGAATTGCTGGAAATATATTGTGATTTTTGATTTTGGGGGTTTTGATTTAAAATTTTTGGAAGAAAATCTCGGGTTTATATTTGTTCAGTAATTTGCATTCTTTTGGAAAGTGGAGATTTGAAAAGGGCTTTGTAAGTTGCACATAGCAGGCAAAGCTTTCTTTCAACTGTCAATTCTTCAAGCTACAGGAATACAGGTTCTTTGCTATTTATTTATTTAGTTTTGTGATTTGAAAAGATTGTCTATATTAAAATTAAAATTTGTAGAAGTTTTGTTAATTTGTAATATTAAAAGATTTCTTGTAGAAGAAATAATTTTGATTGAAGCTTTTGTTCTTCTCGGTAAATTTTTGTTGAAATATTTTGTAGAAAATTCGTTACCTCTTTGTATTAAATTTCGAAACAAGATTTTATAGTAAAATTAGAGAACAACACATAAGGTTTTGTTAAACAATAGAAAATTCTCAAAAGGAAACAGGAGAAATCTCAGTAGATTTATAAATGAAATTCTCTGTTAAATTCGAGGGAACAGAAACCTCTGGGAAGAACTTTTCTAAACTTTTCCTGTAGAAAATATTTTGAGAATCTGGATTGAAAATGAAACTCTCTGTTGTGGAAATTGATAATTTCTGATAAAATTGTTAAATAGCTTGATCTCTCAATTTTTTCTATAGAAAACCCTGTTGAAAATAATTGCCCAATTATAGTATTTTTATTTATTGATTAAAATTATATATATATTTATATATGTATATGTACAAATGATATATATACATATACATATACATATACATATATATATAACATTTTAATTTGGTAAAATCGCTAAGTGGAATTACTTTAAAAATTTTCGTGCGCGATTTTTAAATCGCAGGATTTGGGGTTTTAAAGAAATAAATTTTAAAAAAAAATTGAGAAGGGAGGTGTAGGGGGCACTACCCCCACGACTGACCCCATAAGGGAGCCAGCTGTGAGGGCAACACCCAGTGCTGCCTGCACAACCGCGCCCCCCATTAAGGGGTTCAGCTGTGTAGGCAGCCGGGCCCCTGCCATTTTGTATGTAATGAATTTTAATTTTTTATTTATTTATTTTTAGATTATAAGTATAATATATAAATATATTTCATATATAATATATAATATTAAAAATATATGTTATATATGTAATATATATATATATATATTGTATTATATAAGTTTATAATTTGTGTTTTAATATTAGTGATTATAGATTTAATTTGGATAATAAAGAATATATTTATATATTTAAATAAATATTTTTATAATGAAATGTATTATGTAAAGAAATTGAAAATTTCATTATAATGTATGAATGCAAAATTGGAGTTAATTGTTAGTTTTTCTTTATTTTCATATTGAATGAAAAATGTATTATATTTTAGTTGATTAATTTCATACTATATGTTATTGATTTGACTGGATTTAGTAAATCCTAATATTAGATTCTTATTTTGCCTGAATTTGTTTAAGTTGTTTTTTATTCTTGTTGGGAAAATTGGGAATTATACGAGTTAATAAGTCTTCCAAATGTAATTTTATTGAAAGGGAGTTATTTTTATGATGGTTTCATATTTTGAATAAACTAGGGTAGTGCACATGGTTCTATTTGGTTTTGAGACACCTGGTTCTATGAACAAGTTGTGATGTCTGTTGTTATATGTTTGGTATTTGATGTTGATTTACATGCACCTTGTCTACCCTTAGTTAGTGAAATTGGTTTTCTTGTGTTATTATTAGGGGAGTGGCTCTTTATGAGGGCCAACACACAAAGTGGTGCCTGGGTAACTCATGTAGAGTTAATTAATCAGTGAAAAATAAATCAACATATCAGGCAGTCTAAAATATTTAACTAGATTAATTAATACTCACTCATGGACTCAAGGGCTAGTTCAGACCTGGGAATGAGTCGAGAAGGCTTGGAATGGAAAAATCGATATCTAGTCATTATGAAAGATATTTGATTCTGCAACAGATTGCATGTGGGGTCAGGTTTTGTAAGAGGTTACCAAGGTAACCCAAGATGGGGTCCGGAACCTAGGAAGAAACGCCTAGGTAACCTATGCAACATTGTGATGACACTCCACCTATAATAATAGTATCCATGTGAACTTAGTGTATTTGATCATTCAGTTCTGGAAGCAATGTAACCATTAAGTTAATTTTGTACTTTTATAGTTTTTTCTTTGGGCTTATCTGTGTCTAGGGTTTGTAGGTTATGTTTAGGGAATGTTTTTACTATCTCCTAGCATAGGGGGTGGGCCTATAGGTACCACTTGATTGGGTGGAACGTGCACCTTACACCGTTGGGTCCCCAGTTCTTGTTGGTGGCGATGAGTACTTCTTGGATGGAGAGCTCGTGTGTGAAAATGTACTTTCTTATTTGTATCAATGGAAACTTTATTCATGTATCACTCCTCAATTGTAATCAAAGAGAAATTTTGTAACATGTAATTATGCACACTTGTATGACCTACCTCATTTGGAAATGAGTATTGTAAATGTTATTATTATTGCAATGAAGAAAGAATCATATTTGTTCTTTATATCTTTAATGATGTAATTTAATGGTTAATGAATGTATGCTCTTAATTTTATGAGAATTAAACACATGCTATGTTAATTACTATTGTTATCTATGATATTTACAGTAGTGTGTCATTGTGTATCTTAGGGAATGTTTGCATTAGTGAAGTTTATGTTTACAATTTTAAAAAAAAAATTATTACACTTTCGTAGTCAATGCAACATTCTTTAGGTTACAAGATGGGGCATTACAGGGGGGAGGATGTAGTGCCCCTCCATTCTCATCATGGATGTGCAAGTAGTCTGGCTAAGGAACCTGAAGATGAAGGATACAAGCTATGGGCATATTTGTGCTATGGAAGTACTTTAGTTATCTTTAGGATTTTCACATGATTCTAACATATTGTTATCATGATGATATGATATTATGATTTTGACTATGATTATATTTATTATCATGAAGAGATACTGACTTGTGATCAAGTGCATGGTTGCAGATGGAAAATGAGCTTTTGTTAGTACTTTTGTGATTATGATGCATATTGTTATGATATTATTATTATGCAGAGATTTATTTGGATAGCTAGGTGATGCAGTAGTATGTTGTTAGGATAGGTGGAAAGGGCGGCATTGTACCATTGTACAAATGGGGACATACAAAATGAGTTATGATTGCTAGAGTTCCTTTCCTAGTGCTTCGACTATTATGAATATTTGTTATAACTCATATGCTTGAGTGAATAGGGACTAGGCTATGCCTCTACCTAAATTACTAGGTCTGAGTGTGCCTTGTAACCCAGTGGATCATTTGATCAGAGATAACACTTGGTACCCTACCCTAGCTATCATCCTCGAAGAGGATGTGTATCTGATTTGATACCTTGTCAGTTTGGTCAGTTTGTGTTGCTTGAGGTTGTGTATGTTGACCCTAGATTGTGGTCAGGGAATTGTTTTGAATTTTGATTTAGTTTGTCTAATTAAATGCCTTGGTTATCTTATGCATTAAAATAATTTGCTAGGAAATAGGTACACTTTGATAAATAAATATATAAATATATAAATATAAATAAATATATATAACCATAATTAATAATGAAATAGATTTATAATGTAATGTTGAAATTAATAAATTTATAGTGTAACACTATAATTAATAAATATAAATAATAAGTTAATTAATTAGTTAATTATAGGGTTTTAAGGTTAATTAATTAATTATAGGGTATGTATAAGTAAATGTGGGTAAATTCTTTTACCCAGTTGCATGAAATTGGGTTTACCCCAAATTATGAATTTAAATAAAATACTTCTAATTAATTTCAAATGAATTATTGAGGGTGTCGGGAAGATTGATTTAATAAATTAAAAACTAACCATAGCCAGTTGGGTATAGTTGGTTGGAATTTCGTACAACCACTCTTCTAGGAAAGGTTTTGGAGGGGAGGTGATGATACAGGGTCACAAGGAATTTCAATTAGTTTACCAGGGAGAAATTGTTTTCAAGCCCTAATTTTTGTGTCTCAAAAATTACAAGATTGCTCTCACTATGAGGAAATAGAATGAATGAATTATCAACACGGTGTTATTAAATTGTAGGGAAAACACCCTTTTCTCTGGAAATAACAATGCTTCTATTTTTGGATACCGAGAACAAGAAGGAAGAATCACACTGAACTCAAGAGAGCTATCACAAGTATGTTATTGTTTCCTTGCTATGTTTTGAATAAAGGAAAATGCTATTGTAATTTATCTTAGTTTCTGTTGACATAGTAGGCTAGGATTATATGAGCCATAATGCAATTTCTATCTTCAATAGATGTCAATGATTGTCACATTAAAATAGTGATTTTCATTCTAATCACGACTTCTCCAAAGCATAATCTCCTTATAACACCTTAAGTATCTTCATTCACAATGGCTTCTTTGCTAATTACCCTAGAACATATTATATTTCTTTAGGAAACCTTCTGCCCATTGAATTTTTAATGCCTTATAATTTGGTCTATCATATGTCATTCAGATTGTGAATTGTAGCATAACAGTTAAAAGTTTCTAGGTGATCCATTTGAAATGCCACCTTCGTCTATCGATGAGTAAGACTCCTTCTCCTTAAGCGCACTTTCTTGCTTGTGCATATCCTGTCATTATGGCATTCCAAGAGGTCATGGTTTCTAAGAGGCTTTCTGTCAAACAAATTAACATTCCTTTTCCCCACCTCCATGTTTTGCATGGCACATTCCATAAGATTCCACCTTTGTGAATTGAATTTGCTCGAAAGTTACTGATGTCTCTTCAACAAATCCATTTGGTGTTTAATTTGCTTAATTGTCTTTTAAGGCGTTGGACATCGATTTGCACCCTAGCTAATTTTATTTTCTTGCAATTTTATTAAGCCTTCTCCACAAATACATTTTGTGCATGTAACGCCTCGCTAGGGACCCTAGAGGATACACCATCAAATCTACTAAAATGCATAGCAATTTTTTTTAAAAAAATAAAAAGCATTAATTAGCTAGCATCCTAATTGTTTTGATGGAGCTTGGGATGCTATTGTTTGGATTCAATGACTACGTTTATTGCAGCATTGTTAAGTTCCAATTTTAATTTACCATTCGTCTAAGGGTCCCCAATGTCATTACTTGACGACATACTACCCCAGACACCAAATTGCATTAATTTAAGTCTAATTATTACTTAATAGTAAAGGTTTAATTCACTTCATTAATACTACTTTTATTAATTCCTTAGGTTCTTTAGTTCCTTTAATTCAAATTGGACATCAAACAATGCAAGATATTATTATCATGAGCTAACTAGCGAGGACTTTGGTTTATTTTCTTTTCCATTATTTACCCTTAACTAACTTAGACAACATGGGACATTGTATTAACAACACATGATCAATTTTAGCTCCCTTAAGTTTCTTAGTCATAACATGCAACACTAAGTTCTTTCAACACCAATTTAAATATTCCTAACTATAGTATTTCAAATCATTAAAACACATTAAATGCACTCACTTAGAGTATATTATGTTTCTTCCCTAAAGATTCATTCTTTATTTATTCATTACAAAACATAATATTTTTACCATATTCTATTCACAAGTCCTATTACACCCATTTTTGATAGGTACACTTTCTCAAGATACATGAAGTATACATATACAATGAAAGGTACATCCACATCAAAGCCAAATATCTGAAATGCAACAGGAGGAAGAACATCTACAAGGAGCATGAACTGAATCACCAAACCCAAATGGATGGTTGGAAATTACCACCCAACCATGTGGAATCCAGAGGTCCACCCCCCATGCTAGGAGATAACATTAGGCCCCACACACAGAGGAAAACAAGGAAATAAGTGGAAGACACCAAACTCTCAAGAATTACCACAAGAAGTAGGATTAAATAATGAAAATCAAGACCTTCCAAATTACAAAGCTTAACCATAAACACATGACTTCTAGAGGCTTCACTACATAAGATAAGGTACTAGGGTACAACTAGGGAAGAGTTTCATCACATGGTATCATCATGGGTTATCTTGGAAGTTTGATCCCTCTACTAACTCTAGACCTCGGCCCCCAAGTGATACCCATGTGGAATTTATCATCCTTTCATTAGGAAAAGGATGTCTAGTCATACCAACAAGGATCTCTTAGCGGCCACCTTGGCCCCAACACCCCTAATGACCTTCCCAACTCATCCTATGCATGTACTAGCACTCTAGGCTATGAGCAGGGAAACATTATCTTATTAATTTGTGTAGATCCCATCCCAATATTAACTAATTAAATGTTATCACTTGTTTGATCCAACTCTCAATGGGTTATCTTGGAAGCCACTTGTGGGCCCTAACCCCCACTTGAGAGCCACTCTCCATAACTTGCACCTAGATACCACTAACCTATGGGTCCAACAAAAGGATTACAACACATCATGATATCTGTCGTACTCATAAAAAATCATATCAATCTCATCTTTAAGTATATATCCCATTAACTAAAATAGAAAGCTTCGTTGAAACAATATAACAATCTTCATTCAAATACAATCATAACACCACCATAATCGGTAGTAGTCACAGGCTCACAACACATATACATCCATACTATCATGAAAATCAACATACATTCCACATTAAATTTAGATTTTGAAACTTGCACATAACTACTACAAATCATCCCATTTCAAAGAGCTAAACTCAAATTTCTCAAAACTAACTCAAAACACATGAAACATTCTACAATAAGCATATGAAGGGAAAGTTATACACCAAAAAAACTCAATCAGACATCATGAGAAAAATCCATCAAACATACCCCCAAACCACTCCTCAACCTCTAGAGAATCCCAAATTGGCAAAAGACACAAACCAAGCCAGAGCACACATTTCGTAGACAAGTCGCTCAATTTCCTCAAGAAGTTGTGTAGTTGGGAGGCAATTTCAATTAAAACTTCAAACAACAAAATCTTAACATTCTAGGGATTTGATTTGACAAAAATACAAAGTGTGAACATATTTACAGGGTTTAATGATGAGATTTCAAATAAAATTACAGAGTATACCACAAAATTGCTTTAAGAAACACCATTCACACTCACAAAGCAACAATATTCAATCAAAAAGAACAGATCTCTTCCAACAACAAAATGTATGGAAAAATTACAAAAAACCCCTCTTTTCTAAATTATTGTAAATTTAAAACAATAAGTAATCAAGTTGTATAAGAAAAAACCTACTTCGAAAAGAAGAACATGGCATGCAAAAAAAGGGTTGAGGCCACACAACTCTTGTTCCACCGACCACTGTCTCATGAAATTTCATTCACATTATAATCCTATGTGATCTTATCATAGAGAAGGTGATTATGACATCGTTGGCCAATAATATGTGGCGTCAGTCCAGGAAAGCCAGCGACCACAAGACATTGTGTTGCCATACTTTGGGCTAGGACAAGATCAATTGAAGTTGGGAGGTCTTACACGCTCCCCAACTCGATTCTTATATGATCGACGCCAAAGGAAAACACATACCTTCCTTATAAAAGCTATTTATCTCATTCCCATGCATCGATAGGATGATGTTGAAAATAGTCAAACACCCTGATTTCCCTTGTGAGGAGAGCTATACCAATTTTTGTCCAACACCAATTCCTGAACCATTGGTGCTTGGGTGATCACCCCAATCCATGGCGTCCTAGTCAATTTTCCTTCTAGCCAAACCCTCGCTTCCCCTGAGCTCAAGAAAAAAAATTCAACGTTCCCCAACACAACCTTATTTTAATGTCAAGACAGAAAATAAACCCTTGTTAACCCTTACAACAATATAAAAATAACGAAGGGATTTTTTTTTGGGTTGAGCATGACTTGAATACCATTCACGGAGATTGAAGATAATGAAAATAAAGAGATCTGGTAAGAATAAAGTATGACACTAAACAAAAATTGCTAAATTTACATCTATTACTGCCTTTCCCAGAAAAGGTGTCCACAAGTTGACAAAAGCGGGAGCCAACTACTTCATCTCTCTCCTGCCCTATATAATTTGTAGAGAATTCTCTATGTGAAGTCAGATCCAATAGTGGATAATCTCTTTTCACCCCCAAAAAATAAAAAACTCCAACCAAAAGCCATAACTTCCCATGAAAAACTCCACATCCACCATTATCTCCTCAATAAAAATAAATTAAAACATAATTTGACCCTCACCATCTATATTATTAATAAACATATTTGCATTCATAAGCATATCACATACATATATTAATAATTAAATTACATGATTATATATATATATAGTAACTATCACACACGTCATAAAACCACATATACATTATTAAAAGAAAGACACATAAATTAAATCACACATATATTTATTAATCATTGAATCACACACAAATCAAATCTCACATATGTATTTATATATATTTATAATTAAATCGTACATAATATTAATGATTAAACACATACAAATTTATATATAGTACTTATATCATATATGGCCTAATAATGACATATACACAATATCAATAGACAAACTTTACCCCCATAAATAACTCAAAGTCATTATCGTGACACTTTCACAATTTAAATCCAAAACCATAATTAAACATAAACTCAAAATGACACTTTACCAACACATCACATCACTTCACATGCAAGGTAATTTGGACATTGTCTTTCAAGAACTTGAATAGGTGGACACACACACAAGACATAATTGTCCCTAATTGAGGACAATGGCTTAGGATAGGGTAAAATTTGGGCCAAAATGTTATCTCCTCAACCACCATTGGGATTAGAGGCACACTTCAACCTGTGAGACCAGGTGAAGTTGATGCCTAGTACCTACAAACCCGCAACACACAAACGTCTTTGCACATATATAATCATCACATACCTTGTGAAAGCAAATCAAAACATCGCAGGGTTCTCACAAGTGAGAAATATGACATCCTTCCCTTCACAGCTAAATAACATTTAAAAGCATCATATAATATATCAAATAACATCTCGTAACATCAATGATCATAAACCATTCCCAAATAAGGTAATACATTCTAGTTCTAGCATATTCATAAACATGTCATAATCACCATCAAGATAGTCAAAGACTAATCAACATCTAACATCACTATTTCATTAGTCGTTAGAATATCCATAAGCATATATCAGTATGATAAACATATCTATAAACACATGTGATAAGTCCTAACATAAAACATCACACATAGTCATGAAAATGATCTAAACATATCATTATTAAAGGTTAGTAGTTCTTCAAATATCCTTAAATAAAACATTAAACAAGGGTTATCATAAACATAAAGCATTTACACTTCTTAGATCATTTCATATAAATCATCAACAAAGGTTAGTATGCTAACATCCTAATACTTCATCAACATATAATCCTAACGTATTAACAAGTCTTGAGTATTACATCAACATAGTAATGTACTATAACGAATGTCATTATAAAATGTTCTAACCATAAGCAAATAGTACCTAAGACATAAAATGAATCCGCAAGCATCTAACTTAAACATCATAAAAGGGTGAATCATGGAGGGGCACTACATCCTCCCCTTGTAAGACTTGACTTACTCCTGGAAGTCACAAGATTGGAATGAAACATACACACATTAGTCCTAAAATTTATTAAATAATACCACGTTTACCTTTCCTTTAATGTAAATACAAGCAACATAACTAACTTACCTATGATTAGAGTTCATCATTATAAAATGTTCTAACCATAAGCAAAGAGTACCTAAGACATAAAATGAATCCGCAAGCATCTAACTTAAACATCATAAAAGGGTGAATCATGGAGGGGCACTACATCCTCCCCTCGTAAGACTTGACTTACTCCTGGAAGTCACAAGATTGGAATGAAACATACACACATTAGTCCTAAAATTTATTAAATAATACCACATTTACCTTTCCTTTAATGTAAATACAAGCAACATAACTAACTTACCTATGATTAGAGTTCATCATTATAAAATGTTCTAACCATAAGCAAAGAGTACCTACGACATAAAATGAATCCACAAGCATCTAACTTAAACATCATAAAAGGGTGAATCATGAAGGGGCACTACATCCTCCCCTCATAAGACTTGACTTACTCCTGGAAGTCACAAGATTGGAATGAAACATACACACATTAGTCCTAAAATTTATTAAATAATACCACGTTTACCTTTCCTTTAATGTAAATACAAACAACATAACTAACTTACCTATGATTAGAGTTCATCAATAGGTAAAAATGTCCTAACCCACTCATTTTATTCCTTTTCCTAATTTCTAAAGTAAGATAATATTAGCAAATATTTCCTTCAAGTCATGCAATTTCCACAATGAATCATTCCATAAATGACACAACAAGATCACTTTTCAATAACTACATTAAACATAACAACTTACTCAAACACCTACCAAAAGCTACCACTCCAGCACACATCCTTATAAGGAAATATTTTCATTCAATATTCTCATTATAGAGCGGGCATCCATAAACACAAAACACAATGACTTACACCTTTTGACCATGTCAACCCTATCCTATCATCTATACAAGCAATAAAAGTTCTAATATTACACTAAACAACATTTACTCAAACACACTCCTCTGCATTACTAAGGGCCAACGCATACATTTATAAGAGTAAAGGTTTGAAACAAGCTCTCCAACCTAATTACAATTAATTTGTTAAGAAAACAAGATGCATGATGTATGAAACATATCAACATTCGCACATAACACACTAAACTTAAAACGTAGTAAAGTCTCAACCAGGAAGAAAGGAAAAGGATATCAATGCATCTTTATAACTTCTAACAAACACTATATTCAAATAAAATCCACACTGGAATTCATATTAATTAGCTCTACAAAACTCACATGATCATTTGTTGAAAGAATCTATAGTTCATTATCATCTAAATATCACATATTATGTGAACTTCTTTATCCCAAACACACTTTTCTCTAGCATCCCATATGATCAAAAGGTTACAAATGCATCTCACCATGAAAACACATTTCATTTATTCAAATCTACATTATACCATCTAGTTACACAACATGCCTAGCTCCAATCTCTATGGTATTCTCCCTTAATACATTATTAAATGTTCAAATTGAACCTGATAGGAACAACACTTAGCAACTAAAACTAGGGCCAGCAATACCAAAAATTCAGAATGACTACCAAAAGAGATTGAGAAAGAATACCCAAGAGGAAAAATTATCAATTTCAACATTAAATCATGAAAAATGTCGGTAATTCAACACCCATAATGAATAAAACATGACAAGTGTCACAAAATAAATGAAAAGAAAAGAGTTCAATGGCTAGTCCTAGCATAAGAAAATCAAAAGAAAACATGCTATCCCTCAACATTACAAAACACAAATCTAAACATATCTTGGAAAAATTCCATACCAAACATAACCATAAAATGAGGTGACTAGTGTCAGCCACACCAAAGGGAGTAACCGGTACATGACACCTAAGACCATATTTTCCTAAGCACACTAGAGATTGCACACCAGACACATTAGGCCATTGGGTTATAAATACATCTCTCTTAAGCCAATTTGGACAACAATCAAACAATCATGGTTTCCTACTTTCTTACATTCATTTACTATCTTTTTAATGCAATACAATATTTTCCTTACATGTTGTAGTACATGTAGTCATCCTTATGTAAAGAACATATACAAGAGAGAGAGAGAAATACATTATTTCACACCCACACAAGGTATACAATTAGTACTTATCCAAAGTTCATTCTGATCTCTCATTCACAAAATAATTACATTCACAAGGTCATAGGCATAATGAAAACTGATTTTAGATTCTCTATTTATGATTTGCTACTACACCATATCATTCACAATGCACAATGCATATGATGCAGATAGATAGAATGCTATTTATAATGCCACAAAAAAAATTAGTTAGTCACCCAATTCCACACCCTAAACTCAAGTACAAGACATGCACCTTAGCAAGAAAACTTTTTGGTCACATCATTATTTTCATTAGGAAAACCTCATTACTTGATTTATAAACAAGACTTAATAGAAATACTCACTTATAATCACTCCTATTACCTATGATAATTTCCTAACACATCTTAAACAAATCCACTCACTTATCCTCTTGCGAAATTTAATACTATAACCCTATTTGTATATTTCCTTTACATGCATCATCACACCAATTTTCAAACATATTTCACATCAATTTATTTCTTATCAACATTCTAATTTAAAAATTTGAAAGTCCATAAATTTTCCAGTAGCTAAGGACATTCATATTTCCAAATTAAATAGGGACATGAATGAATGATTTCAAACTTTCTATGCACACTTTAGAAGCAATACACCATCTTTTCCTTATTCAACACCTATGTTGTAACATGGTCTATTAATCTAATATTTCACAAGAACTTCCTATACAATCCATGCAAAGATGTTCTACCTACTTACTTTCAAAAACAAAGTCCTAGATGCGATGCATAAACTTTCGGATACAAAATTTCCATTCTAAACAAGCATTTTCTTCTTATATGCAATTCATATTTTATTGATTACTAAGCATCCAATGCCTCTATTGATGTCTAATACATTCTTAATTAGTGTCCCTATGAATCTAATATTCAGATAAAGAGATAAGAGAGAGGGAGAGTTGTCAATTAATCAATGCATATATATGCCAATTAAGTAAGATCACACAAGAATGATCAAATTTTCCAGACATAACATCACTATCTACAACGCATCTTTGTATTACATGCTCTTAAATGTGAAAATTCCAATACTCCATGACATTTCCTAACATTATAAATGCAACCGATAATTCTTGATTCCTTACTGAGGGCTGAAACTATACAAACAATCCTTTTTCTTACAGTATCACATACATGAAAAAATCCACACATCTAATTGGTACAATACATCATAAATCAATGTCTTTTATATTTCATATCAAACTTGGAAAAGAAAGAGGGGAAAGAGAAAGACATCGTTCAACCAGTATATGCACACCAAGCAATTTTTTTGCATATGCATTATGATCTATTCTAAGTCAAATTATTATGTGGAACACAAGCACATTATCCTACTATTTATAAGGAGGGTAAACATAATACTTCTTTGTAATAAAGCTAGTCATATGAGCATTCATGGTAACATCATTTAAGGAAATACATACAAAATGATCAATCATACACTCAACACCATCCTTAGCATTCAACAAGTACAAAATAAAAACTACAAAAGAAACAAATATCACATAGTATCACATAACAATTTCTCATATCAAAAAGGCGGGCACAAAATGTAAACACATATAATGCACATATTTATAATTTCTAGAGAGAAGAGAGAAAGAGTACAAGCATGAACAAACATAAGGTAAGGTCTAGCGAATGAAAAACCAAGAAGACTTGAAAATAAAGCTACAAGGTTAACTATTAAAGTTACATTACTATCCCGCATAATGGGCTCTTATGTATCCAGAGTACCCAATACATGAACCTAGGCTTTGATACCAGATGTAATGCCCTGCTAGGGACCATAGAGAATACAACATTAAAGCTACTAAAATGCATATAATTTTTTTAAAAAAAATCAAAAGCATTAATCAACTAGCATCCTAACTGTTTTGATGGAGCTTGTGATGCTATTGTTTGGATTCAATGACTACGTTTATTGCAACATTGTTAAGTGACTATTTTAATTTACTATTCCTCTAAGGGTCCCCAATGTCGTTACTTGACAACATACTACCCCAGATACCAAATTGCATTAATTTAAATCTAATGATTTCATAATGGTAAAGGTTTAATTCATTTCATTAATACAATTTATATTAATTCCTTAGGCTCATTAGTTCCTTTAATTCAAATTGGACATCAAACAATGCAAGATATTATTATCATGAGCTAACTAGTGAGGAATTTGGTTTATGTTCTTTTCCATTATTTACCCTTAACTAACTTAAACAACATGGGACATTGTATTAACAACACATGATCACTTTTACCTCCTTTAAGTTTCTTAGTCATAATATGCAACACTAAGTTCTTTCAACACCAATTTAAATGTTCCTAACTATAGCATTTCAAATCATTAAAACACATTAAATACATTCACTTAGAGTATATTATGTTTCCTCCCTAAATATTCATTCTTTATTTATTCATTACGAAACATAATATTTTTACCATATTCTATTCACAAGTCTTGTTACACCCATTTCTTAATGACATACAATAGAACTAGACTATATTTCCCAAATTACATGAAATCATGAATAATCCAATATAATGCATAGTACATAAAAAGGTACATTTACAATTTTACAATTATCTCTAATTTCCTTTAAAGCAACATAACTGATAAATCCTAGAATAACTATTACATTTCGAAGATGAGATAGAATATACATTTACAAATATTACATCATTACAAGTACATTACCCTTCAAGAAATGTTACAATATAAATAGAATACACATCTAATAGGTGCACTTGCTCAAGATACATGAACTATACATATACAACGAAAGGTACATCTACATCAAAGTCAAATATCTGAAATGTAGCAGGATGAAGAACATCTACAAGGAGCAAAAACTAAATCACCAAACCCCAATGGATGGTTGGAAATTACCACCCAACCATGTGGAACCCAGAGGTCCATCCCCATGCTAGGAGATAACATTAGGCCCCACAAACATAGGAAAACAAGGTAATAAGTGGCAGACACCAAACTTTCAAGAATGACCACAAGAAGCAAGATTAAATAATGAAACTCAAGACCTTCCACATTACAAAGCTTAACCACAAACACATGACTTCCAAAGGCTTCACCACATAGGATAGGATACTAGGATACAACGAGGGGAGATTTTCATCACATGGTATCATCATGGGTTATCCTACTAGTATGACCCCTCTACTAAATCCAGACCCTGGCCCCCAAGTGATACCCATGCGAACCTACATCATCCTTTCATGGGGACAAGGATGCCTAGTCATGCCAATGAGGATCTCTTGGAAGCCACCTTGGCCCTGACACTCCTAACAGCCTTCCCAACTCATCCTGAGCCTATACTAGCACTCTAGGCTATGGGCAAGGCAACATTATCTTATTAATGTGTGTAGAACACATCCCAAGATTAATTAATTAAATGTTATTACTTGTTTAATCAAACTCTAAATGGGTTATCCTCACAACAAGTTGTGGGCCCTAACCCCCACTTGAGAGTCGCTCTTCCTAACTTGTACCTAGATACCACTAACGTATGGGTCCAAAAAATGAATTACAATACCTCATGATATAGGTGGCACTCATAACAAATCATATCAATCTCATCTCTAAGCAAAGATCCCATAAATTGAAAGAGAAAGTTTCATTGAAACAATATAACAACCTTCATACAAATGTAGTCATAACACCACCATAATCAGTAGTAGCCATGGGCTCACAACACATATGCCTCCATACTATCATGAAAATCAACTTACATTCCACATTAAATTCAAATTCCGAAACTTGCACTTAACTACTGCAAATCATCCCATTTTAGAGAGATAAACTCAGATTTCTCAAAACACACGAAACATTCTGCAATGAGCATATGAAGGGAAAGTTATACACCAAAACACAATCAGAAATCATGAACAAAATGCATCAAATAGACCCTCAAACCACTCAATCTCTAGAGAACCCCGAACTAGCAAAAGACACAAACCAGGCTAGAGCACACATTCCACAAACAAGTTGCGTAGTTGCCTCAAGAAGCTACACAGTTGGGAGGGATTTTCAATTAAAACTTCAAACAAAAAAAAATTAACATTCCAGGGGTTCAATTTGACAGAAATATAGTGTGAACATATTTATAGGGTTTAATGACGAGGTTTAAAATAAAATTATAGAGTATATTACAAAATTGCTTTAAGAAAACACCATTCACACTCACGAAGCAACAATCTTTAATCACAAAGAACAGATCTCTTCCAACAAAAAAATGTATGGAAAAATTACATACAAACCCTTTTTTCCAAATGCTTGTAAATTTAAAACTAGAAGTAATCAAGTTGTATAAGAAAAAACCTACCTCAAAAAGAAGAACATGGCATGCAAAAAAAGGGTTGAGGCCGCACAACTCTCGTTCCACTGACCACCCTCTCATGAAATTTCATTCACATTATAATCCTATGCAATCTTATCATAGAGAAGGTGATTATGACGTCGCTAGCTGATACTACATGGTGTTAGTCTAGGAAAGCTAGTGGCCATAGGATGTTGTGTTGCCATACTTTGGGATGGGACTGGATCAATTGAAGTTGGGAGGTCTTACACACTCCCCAACTTAGTTCTTATGCGGTCTACACCAAAGGATAACACATACTCGCCTTATATAAGATATTTATTTGATTCCCATGCATCAATAGGATGACGCTGAAAATAGTCAAACACCCTAAATTCCCTTGTGAGGAGCGCTCTACCAATTTTTGTCTAACACTAATTCCTGAACCACTGGTGCTTGGGCGATCAACCCAATCCATGGCATCCTAGTTGATTTTCCTTTCACCCAACCCCCCTTCCCCCGAGCTCAAGAAAAAAAATTTCAATTTTCCCCAGCATAACCTTGTTTCAAGGTCAAGACATAAAAATAAACCTTTGTTAACTCTTACAACAATATCAAAAGCACAAAGGGATTTTTTTTTGGGTTGGGCCTTACTCAAATACAATTTATGGAGATTGAAGATAATGAAAATAGAGAGATTTGGTAAGAATAAAGTATGATAGTAAAAAAAAATTGCTAAATTTATGTCTATTACCGCCTTTCCCAGAAAATGCATCCACAACTTGACAAAAGCAAGAGCCAAATACTTCATCTCTCTCCTTCCTTATATAATGTGTAGAGAATTCTCTCTTCAAAGTCAAATCCAATGGTGGATAATCTCTTTTCACCCCCAAAAAATCAGATGCTCCAACCAAAATCCATAACTTCCCATGCAAAACTCCACATCCACCATTATCTCCCAAATAAAAATAAATTAAAACATAATTTAACCCTCACCATTAATATTATTAATAAACATATTTTCATTCATAAGCATATCACATACACATATTAATAATTGTATTACATGATTATATATATTAACTATCACACACGCCATAAAACCACATATACATTATTAAAATGAAGACACATATAAATTAAATCACATATATATTTATTAATCATTGAATCACACACAAATCAAATCTCCCATATGTATTTATATAGATTTATAATTAAATCACACATAATTTTAATGATTAGACACATACAAATTTATATATAGTACTTATATCACATATGGCCTAATAATGACATATACACAATATCAATAGAAAAACTTTACCCACATAAATAACTCAAAGTCATTATCATGACACTTTCATAATTGAAATCCAAAACCAGAATTAAACATAAACTCACAAATTACATAAATTGAAAATGACACTTTACCAACACATCACATCACTTCACGGGCAAGGTAATTCAAACATTGTCTTTCGACAACCCGAATAGGTGCACACACACACAATAAATAATTGTCCTTAATTGATGACAATCGCTTAGGCTAGGGTAAAATTTGGGCTAGAATGTTATCTCCTCAACCACCATTGGGATTAGAGGCACACTCAAACCTATGAGACTAGGTGGAGTCAATGCCTAGTACCTGCAAACCTGCAACACACAAATGTATTTACACATATATATAATCATCACATACCTAGTGAAAGGAAATCAAAACATCGTAGGGTTTTCATAAATGAAAAATATGGCATCCTTCCTTTCACACCTAAATAACATTTAAAAGTATCATATAATATATCAAATAACATCTCGTAACATCAATAATTAGAAACCATTCCAAATTAAGGTAATACATTCTATTTCTAGCATATTCATAAACATGTCATAATCATCATCAAGATAATAAAAGACTAATCAACATTTAACATCACTATTCCATTAGTCGTTAGAATATCCATAAGCATATATCAATATGATAAGAATATCTATAAACACACGTGATGAGTCCTAACATAAAAAATCACACATAGTCATGACAATGATCTAAACATATCATTATTAAAGGTTAGTACTTCTTCAAATATCCTTAGATAAAACATTAAACAAGGGTTATCATAAACATAAAGCATTTACACTTCTTATATCATTTCATATAAATCATCAACAAAGGTTAGTATGCTAACATCCTAATACATCATCAACATATAATCATAACATCTTAACAAGTCTTGAGTATTACATCATCTAACATAATAATGTACTATAACAAATGTCATTATAAAATTTTCTAACCATAAGAAAAGAGTACTTGAGACATAAAATGAATCTAAAAGCATCTAACATAAACATCGTAAAAGGTGAATCATGGAGGGGAATTACAGTGCAATAGTCATGCATCCCTCATTTCTCACCTAGCTATTTGCATTCACTTGAAAGTTTCTAAAGCATTTTTAACAAATCCAAGTTGTGCGCCTCCTTAACTTTTTCAAAATTTGAGAGAGAACTCTTAAGATCTCCCAGCTTCAATCAAATCGGTCTCAACCAAATTATGGCAACATAAAACCCTATTGTCACTAGATTTCCTTGACCGATGCCATGTAGTAGTTGCCAATGGTGTCATAATCACTTGCGCTATGACAAGATCGTGCAAGATTAGTATACAAAAATAAATTGTTATCGCCTTATCTATCTGTCTTTTCTCACACATAAATGCAAGGTAGGGTCAAGCAATAGATAAGTCACCTTCTGTATCAGTAATCAAGTAGAAACTAGGCAAGAGTGTCTCCATCGCCACCGTAGTTACTCCCTCTATCATTTCCATGGCCATCGCTATAACAAGCCCAGACAACGAAAATAGGGTTTAGATGCTATCGCCCAACAATTAGGGTTTAGCATATGGGTTTAGAGTATGAGTTGGCATCCCTGTAGGGTTAGCATATGCATTTTCTTTGCTACTTAGGGCATTCTAATTACCGTAGTTTGAATTTGATAATGCTTGTGGGTATGTGCAGGATAATGATGGGCCAAAAAGTGGTGATATTATGGGTATGTGTAGGGTATGTAGCTGATTTTTTTAACCAAAATTGATGAAACAAAAGGGTTTTTAAAGGAGATTCTCCTTTCCACCAATATAAATTATGCTTTACTTTGAATTTAATAAATAATTATTATTCATTTTCTATTTGAATTATGACTAAAGTCATGATTGATGGGATGATTGAAAAAATCTATAGCTTTCAAAAGGTATCACATTTTTTGAATCTGAAACATGCATTGCATTCTATGCTTCACATACTATAATATTAAAAAAATTGAATTTCATGAAGTTTTGACCAAGTTAAGGTGGTTAGACATACGAGTTTTAATATTTTTTAAAATTTAATAAAAATTCATAATTAATTATTTACTTGGAAAAAATTACAAAAAATATGCATCACATCGGGACATGAGTCCTCTACCTATATAAAATTATAAAAAATATTATCATTTTATTGTGGTTAGGGTGGTCAGACGACACCTACTTCTTATTTTCCTTGAAATTTAAGTACTACTACATTGAAATTTCAAATTTTCACCAAATAGATTTAAAAATAAAATTAAAAAAATCTAGTAGTTTAGAAACTACATTCAATTTTCTACATATTCTATTCTTACATATTTTTGAAATAACATAGATAATTATTCAAATTTTTATGTCAAGTTGCCTAACTCTATTTTTTTTTGAATTTTTTGCCACTTAAGGCTGTTTTTTCCATGATGATCTTGCACATACCCTTGTGATTTATTTTGGGATTAAATATTAATATATTTTCAATGTATCGATAGAATGATATCTAAATCAATTGGATTTAAATGTATTATGGTTTCTTCTATCGATAATAAATGCATATCAAGTGGAAATAAATGTAATATATATATATATATGAATATAAATAATATTATATTATGATTGCTTTTTGTAGATAATCTGATATATATAAATATTGCATTATATTCTAGTTAATATTAGAAGTATGTTTTAGGAGATATAAAATCATTATTTAATAAAAGGATTTTAATTAGATAACATAATGATTTCATTTTATCAATAATGCGATATATAAATAATATTGTATTATGGTAAATGGTAAGAGATTGGTTTCTTATGTGTGACAAGATAAATAATTAGTGAGGAAATGAAAATGTCATTTAATAAAAAAAAAATCTTTGAAATTAGGTAGTTATTGCTAAAATAAGCATTTAATTTGATGAATTGAGTAAATAATTAAGTTGACAATTATGGAATTGTTAATATTATGTGAAGGTAAAATATTAGGGAAAAAGGTTATTCAATTTAAATGGAATAAACAATAAATGATTTAGATTATTCTAGGTTAATTATTCAGTAGATGGATGATGATTATTTTTATATAATTAATTATAGTGATAAGTAAAGTTGCCATGTAATTTAATTATTCAGAATATTGTTATTATAGTTATTTGCAAATATTATTATTTGCAGTAAATAATCTATCAATTGTAGTAAGTGGTTAAGTTTAAATGGGTGATAAGTGAATAATGCTTAAATTTAAAGGAATGCCTTCATTATTACAATGTGATGTTTAATTGTTTGAGTCTTGATTAATGAAACCAATGCTTATGTAATTGTTGTCAATTGAGTAATGCATGTTCAAAGTTTATGTGCCATTGGGAATTGTGTTTAGTATGTTGGGTTCTAGAGGCCTAGGAGGGGGTATAATGGGTGAATGGTCCTTATGATTGTTTTACTTTGGAAATGGTTTGGAAATGTTCTAGGTTATGTGCCTTGTGTGAAATGTAAACCCTAAGGGTGTTTCTCCTATTTTTGTTTGGATTCATGGGGTTATGATAAGTGTGCAAAATGGTCAATTCATTGCTTGATGTGTAGGGTTTACTAGTTGCAAGTAGGGGGATTTTTTATGGGGGTCAGGGATCAAGAGAGGCTGTCAGGATAACCTAGGATGGGGGTTAGGGCCTAGGAAGATATACCAAGATAACCCATATCAAGCTATGTGATGTCACTCCTCCCTATTGCAGGCTAGCATTCCCTAGTTGTATTTCCTCTTTCTATTGTGTGAGTGCTCTAAAAGTGAAGTGTTGTAAGTGATGTTGGTGTAGTTAGTAGTGTAGTGTTGGAGTCATGTATAGCCCTTGATTGTGTTAGCTTGTTGCTTCCTGTTGTCTATTAGATGTGGGACCTTTCGTTATCTCCTACATGGGGGTGGATCTCAAGGTTCCAAATGGTCAGGTGGTTGGTGCTTTTTCTCCATTGGGTATTCTTGTTGCATGTTTGTGTTTGTGGTGGTTAGCCATCACACTATGGCCTCCAGTGGTTGTTCCTATTTGAGAACATTTTCTATCTTATACTTGTATATTGGAGGGTAATTCTATTGTATCTCTTAATGTAATATAATGTAAACTTCCAACATATACTAGGGGAAACATTGTTGTAATTATTGTAATGATGTAACAATTATTGGTGATATCATCTTGTAAAGAGTATGGTAAAGAAATGCATCTTGCATATGTTAGCTAGAAATTATTTTTAATGCTAATAATTAGTTTTCATGTTATGGAAGTAGGTAATGTGGAATAATTTAATGTGGTGCTTAAAATTTAACCTTGCATGTTAGATTGTACTTGTACCTTTTATTGATGATGAAATGTTTCTAGTAATCTTGATTTGTGAGTAGCACAGTCAAGGAACCTTAGAGGACCTAGGTTTAGAGTATTAGGTTATGTTATGTTATGCATTCTATAGTTATTTGTTTTAAGAAAAAAAAATGTTCTATTAATTTGGCATAGTTGTGAGGAAATCCACAACATATAATTTGTTGTGCAAATATACCACCAAAGGCTTTTTCCCTACCAATGTTTCCTTTGACATGATATGTTTGCACATCTCATCACTAACATCATAAATACAGTTTTGATGATCATCACAAATATCCAAAACCTTTTGTACAACATAATTTGCAAACTGAACCTTCATCCTTTCCTGTAGAGGCTCATTTCATCTATTTTGGATACATCATACTTCCCTACATGAACTCTTTTCAACATTCATTATTCTTCATTACAAGCTGCTAAAAGCTCTACATAATGTAATTACCGAAAAGATCTATCATCAACTCAACTATATGACCAATGATCTCTTGGAATATTTTCTTGACATCCTCAGGAGATCTATCATGAAATACTTCTATAAAAAATGACAACCATGCTAATCCTTTGCAATGATAAGAAATTTCCCCTTTGATGAACTTTCTCTAGAATAAGTTTTGCATTCACATCAACTCATTCCTTGTCCTCAAAATCACTTAAGGAAATTCCAAGGCTGTAATTATTACTTCTTTAGATGGCTAATGAAATACCCAATCATGTTAATAATATATTTACCTCATCTTGAGGTGAGAAAAGGTAGAAAATTCAAAATGATAGGAGTATGCCTATGTTGAAAGCATTATAACATATCATTTTAAAGGCACTTCTCTCCAAAAATAAACCATGTTCTGAATAAGTATATAAGCATTTAACTACATAAGCCTCAACAAACACTTCTAGAATAGCAATAAACCTCTAGACTAGAAAAAATTGAACCAAGGGCAACAACATTTTCTTCTGTCCAATACCCTATTCCCGTGATGAATTGGGGAAATGCACGAAGCAGGGATTATTGGACATATATAATTCTCATGAAGAAATTATTTGATGTGGTGATGACTGAACCTATTCTAACTAGCAAGTAGGACCAACTAAAAATATTGCAACATGCCAGAACCAAATTGATCTTTGGATGTTTCTCAACTAATCAAAAAACAACTGCAACAAATCTCTTGAAACAAATAAAACGTAATAATGGCTAGATACAAGGAATGCATCCTCTTAATCAATTGAAGATAAATTAATTGGAATCAAGATGATCCCTACAATCACAACCACTCATTATGATAACCATGATAGGAAAAGTGGTTCAAAAGCACAAAAGACTTGCTTTTGTTCCGGAAGTGAGTTTCATGTGTTTCCTTTATATATTGATCCATGAGCTAGAGACCATATTATTTGAGGCTTCTAGAATGATTTCCACAAATTTGAGGGCTTCCATGTTGTCTATTGAGTTCCTTGACTGCCATTTTAGCTTACTAAAACTGTGAAAGAAAACTAACCCACCAAAACCCTAAAACCAGCTGACTTGATCAAGAGCTCAAAACCTTCAACGTGAGACTTCCCTCCATATACTCATGTTTTTTTTGAAAACAATAATAAGGTTTTGAAACTTGACAAGATAATCTCCTTTGACAAAGTCAAGAAACTAACAAATTGGGACTCTCTTTGCATATGAATGTATGACATCTCACAATGATGAATAAAGCATCCTAGTAAACTTTATTTTTGAAAACACTTATTCCATTTAAACTCCTAAAACAAGATTACCTCTTAAGGTGACATAATCAATTTTTCCAAAGGATATTTTGAATCAAGGAGAAAAATAGACTTAACATTTTGGGTGACATCTACAAAAAAATTTCCTACTAAAACTCAAACCAACAACCTTGCATATCCATTGGGCATAGGAGTCAAAAGAGTATGAGCCACATTGAAAATTAGACTTGACAACCAAGTGGAACAACTCTCAAATACTTAACTAACACCTAACTAATTGTGCATCAACACTTATTGACATGAAAATAAACCTATCCTAACCTACCCTAAACAACAATAAAAGTTGTTCAAATAAACCATTAATTTGTTTCTTGAAATAACTTCCTTTTCTCATTATTTTACAATCTTTTGCATGTTTATGTGCAACCAAGAGGATATGGAGAAAAGTAAAATGTTCAACCAACTGCTACAATGTTGACCAAAAATACTATAATTTTGAGCTAGATAAGTGGGTTGAGTGCATTCTTCTTCAGCTGCAACTTCATGCTTGGGTGCAAGCATGACTTGTGTAACTTTGGTAGCCTCCATTCTGGATAGGTATTTGATTGGAAATCCTTGTGAAAGGATGAACTTTGAGTTACCTTTGTTGGTTTCATGCTTATGGGCTACTTCTTCATCATCTTGTTGATATTTGACAACCACTTCTTGTGATTGATTTGGTGAAAACATAGAGAGTTTTGCATTTTCCTCCTACTATTCATGATTTTCCTCTTGTATTAGTGTTGGTTTGGCATCTAGATTTGAACAAAATGTCTCCAAATCATCCCAAAACATGTCTTCTTCAACCTCTTCTTTATTTTTATGTATAAGTGGACTGATTTTGACTTCAAAGAAACTTTCTTTTTGTGTTTCAACTTCATCATTTTGCAAAACTAGACTATTTTCATTTGCCTCCTCATGGACCATCATCTTCTCATGTTCATTTTCAACTTCTATTTGCCCCAAAACTTGTGATGAAGTTG
Source organism: Sequoia sempervirens (assembly GCA_007258455.2). Lineage (NCBI taxonomy): Eukaryota > Viridiplantae > Streptophyta > Pinopsida > Cupressales > Cupressaceae > Sequoia > Sequoia sempervirens. The sequence continues at coordinate 120,727,364 of VDFB02373365.1, forward strand.
AAATTTGTATACTGCCTTCTTCTTGCTCATCAACAAAACAAGGAAGTTCATCAAAAGAGAATGTTAAAACTTCCTTTACATCACCTCTTTCTAACCTTGTACCTTGCTTTTCCAAAAAACCATGTTCTTCAACTTGCCATCCTAGCTGATCATGTTTATTAACCACTTGCAACAAGTCTTATTTTTCCTCATCTACCTCATATGCAAGGATATAAACAATACAATACCTCTCATGTTCCTCTATGAATACCTCCTTTTTTCTGCTCATTAAACTAGTTTTTTTGATACACAATGGATCCATCTTTGCAAAGATGAATTATATCATGATAATAAAGTTGATTATTGAAGTCATTTTAACCTTCTTGAGATGGTATAAGCTATGGAGATGGCTGCTCTTGAAGTATACTAGGCTCTTGCAAAGGATGTATGCCCCTAAAACTTGGAATCTCAAACTTAGAAGATTGACTTGAAGTCTTAAAAGGCATACCTTGCTTGAAACTTGGGATTTCATACTTGGAATGCAAGTAGCTGATTGATCTTCCAACCTTTTCACTTGAGAAAGCAAAATATTCATTTGCTCTTGTTTGGAAGAAACATCTCTTGCAAGAGACTCCTCATACTGCTCCCTTTGATAAGCCAAATCCTATTGATGTTGATAAGCTTGGTAAGCCAACTCTTCCTACTACAAATCAAACTCTTGTTGTCTCTTGATATCATCCAACTGCTTATTGAAGTCTATCAATATGCTCTTGATGTCACTAATCCCCATATTGTTAGTATTTTGGAGTTGACTAGGAAAGCAACCATGTTGGTTTGGCATAGAAACGACTTCTTGTGGCTGAATATGAGCATATGAAGGCTGCCATGAGGCTTGAGTAGGGCTATATGGGTGGTAAGTATGCTAGTAACCTGTTGTTAATGGATTATATGAGACAAAACTAGCAGCATATTCTACTTGGTATGGCTGATACAAAGTGGTATTAGTAGGTTTTTCATGAAATGGAAGGTGATGAAATATATCTCTATGACATGAAGACATAATGTTGCATTCAAACAAGCTGAAAACTCATTGAACTATCCTAAAATCAGAATTATTAGGACTAATATTTTTCAAGAATTTGAGCACATACCAGCACTTGGTCTTTCGAAAACCACTAGAATAGAGTTTGAGTCAGCAAGCATGTAGATATTTTTCCTCTAAAGGTAGAATTTACTGATATACACATCAAATTATATCAGCAATAATAAGATGAAATTTGAACTATGATAGTTCAAATCATCCCATCGGGCATGCCAAAAACTATTGTCACTCAATATTGTGCCCTTTCTAAGTTGCAAAACTTACCATATTGGTGAAACATAGGATCCTTTCTAGGTTTGTGGGTTACCTATGATAGAAGAGAACCTCCAGAGAGGGATGATTCCCTTGGAACTATCACCTTATGAGACCTATGCTACTGTTGCTTACTAAGAAAAGAGAAAAGGATAACTTGAAAATGAACCTACTTCTTTCTAAGGTGATGCACCAAATATTTTTCTCAAAACCTATACTACTATTTTGAACTCAAAATGATCAACAATTTAAACTCAACACTTACATAACTCATTATTTCGTATGTTTTTTGCATAAGTGTTTCATAATAAGGCTTGGTAAGCTAAAAATAGTGTTTAGAAGGAACTAGGAGTGCTATGACAACACAAACTATATTCCTAACTAGTTAACACAATCTATGACCTACAAACATGCATACTTTATGCTCAAAGGCAAGGAAAATAGGACATAAATAAAGGGGAAAACAATATTTGCACAAGATTACTTAATCAACTATCCAAAAGATTTATACAATAAAACAACAATGAGAAGGTAAAAATAGCTTATTTTATTGATCAAAAAGATGTTTCATATACTTGTGTAAGCTTGAAAATGGAGTTACAATTTGTTGTCCCAACATGAAAGAACTTGAAAAGATTACAATACATTGCTGAGAGAGAAAAGAACTAGTGAAAAGAACTACCTAAGGCCTTTCCTTTATGTTATTTAATAGCTACTACAAATTAGGCACATGTGTTGAGGAAGTCTTCACTCCATCTTGTTGATTCAATCTCCTTTGGTCATCCAAAAATAGATATGCCTTCTTTTCAGTCCCCAAAACTACTCTAAAAGGTTGTTTGAGTGGTGGAAAATTCCTTCCTTGACCTCCTCTATCATCAAGTCCCCAAAAATAGCTCCTAGAAACTTGTAACTACTCCTAAACTAGGTCAAAACTACTGCCCAATTGTCTTGACTTCTTTATGAAAGCCTAAAATTCCCCTTGAAAAGCTTAACTTGTTGTCCTTGTCATCCTTCCATGAAGTTCTAGAAATTCTCATTGTCCAAGGAAAAAAAACCTTAATTTTAGGGCTCAAAAGCACCACTTGTTGCAAGTTTATGACTTACAAATTTCACTTAAATCAAGTTACATCCATATAGGATTCTTAATAAGCCTTAAGTTGATTGCAAGCACCTCTAAGCTACACTTTTAAAGTGATTATCAATTCATCTTTGGTATCCTTTTATTTTTTGTTCAACACTTTGTCATAGTCTATCCCTTTACTTGGCATGCTCACAATACATTGAACTTGCAGACTGTGCCTTTACCATTGAAGATATGTAAACTTCATGAATATTGAAAAACTGGAATGACAATGTCATGAATCATGCAGTATGGGGTTTATGGGGTGACATTCTTGTGATTTTATTTTCCCTATTTTGAAATTCAATGCCACCCATGATTACCTTTGTAATGCATCTCTTAGACTGCCATCTCTTCACTATCTATGACAATCTTGTGACTGATTTTACCCATTCAACACATTAGAGTGATTGTCCTCTATTTTGGCTTCCACTTCCTTCATTGTACATTTGTCTTTCTTCATGCAAGGACTGTCATTCTTGACTATACTTTTATCATTTATCACCATTTTTTGTCTTTTTCATGGTGCAAGGCTTTGTAGGCTCCCATTGGGTAAGAAATTACCCTTTATAACCCTCTCACACAAGTTCTACCATCCTTAATAGGTTTGCAACTCTACTGTCATAATGGTATTGTCACAACATATGTTACATCTGTTATATCCTCTTTTGATGACTGTTAAAAGATGTTGGTTATTTTCTTGACTATCTTTCTCATGACAACTTCCATTTGCTCTCATAACAATATTTGCTTTATGTGCAACCTTGCAAAGAAACTCTATAATGGGCTCAAAAGTAAGCTTGTATTGTAATCATTTGCCATCTTTTCGTACCACAAACCCATGATAAAACCCCTGTAGTGGAAACAAACCTCCACAAGCTTCATTGTCATGCTGTCATGCTTGATGATCCTCTAATATTTTCATGCTCCTTTGACAGTGAGTAAAATCTTCTTCTCTAAATCTTGAACTTTACCATAAAAAATGGTGCAATTCAATCCAAAGAATAGAAGTAAAGCTATTTTTGCATATTCTTGAACTTCATTGTCACTGTCCTTACTATTATATCATTGACACCAAATAAAAATTCATGTTGAAGTGTCCTTACTCTTATATCTTTTAGTGTCTTTCAAATATTTATGAAATTCCTTTTCACATGACTAACATTTTCTGCTATGATAGTCCCATGTGTCCTTTTGTGACTATTGTTGTCTCTCTTATGACAGTCATTTGCAAACTATCTTTCACTATCCACTTGCTTTTCTTGCTTTTCATGTCATCTTCTAGCACTGTTGCATTTAGATACTAGATTTTCCTTTGTATCTTCCTTCTTAAATTCTTCTATGCATCATTTCAACATTGCAGGGACTGTCCTTATCAGCACTTTCCTTGCAAGCTCCTTTAGAAAATTGTCATAATGATTATTGTTTGGACTGCCACCATTGTAGACCATCTTTTTTAATAGAAATACCCCTTTTCTCATTACCTTATTGTTGTTTGGTCTCACAACATGCCCCAAGACTATAAGACTTGGGGACCCCAAGTGAGAACTAACGCTTATGGCAGGTGTTGGCTAGTTGGAAAGATCACCAAAAATTAAAAAAAAAAGATATCTTTTTGAAAGAGTACTTCATAATTCAAGTGTTTCAGGTATTGGGTATGGGGAACCAGGAATGTTAGAAAGGAAAAAGGTAATGCAAGTGTTGAGTAAAGTGTTCTGGTCTGATAGTCGAGGTTCGATAAAGATGGAAGTTCTGGTAAAACCGAAGTCTTGGAAAATCATGGGTAAAGCTGAATACCAGGTACCAGGTAACGATGCAAATCAAAGTTGTAAAATTTTAAGGTTATCTAAGAAGTCTGATAGTCTGGTAACTTGATACATATAAAAGGATAACTATGCAAGAATATGGGATTTTCTTGAAAGTGTGTTATTTATGAGGGATTTATATGATAATAATTTAATGATGGTTTTATTTACATGATATTTTTATAAATGTTTTTTTAAAAGGGATTTAATAGGTGGAATTTGTGATTGCAAGAGAATAAGATTGTGATGTAGAGTTCGGGTATGGATGGTCAGGAAAACTAAAGTTGCAGGCAGATCCAATGCTATTACTAGGTTCAACAATACACTCTGGGAGCTCATGTAGGAATAGAGTTCATTGCAAAGGGATACCGGATACTAGGAAACCAAGACTCTAGATTTTAAGCATGCAATGAAGAAGTGTATTCACTCTGGGGATTACTCATTCCTGGAATGTTTAAACTAAGATTGAAATTGAATGTAGGAACGAAAATTCCACCTAATCATTCAGTATGTATGGGAATTTCCTACATTCTCTTTGATCGGATTTTTTTGGTTCCAAGAAGGAAACCTAATAATAAGAAGAAGAAAAACCCAAAGGAATTCAATGTACAGATGTAGGTTGACCTTCGTTGAATTTGTTTGTAGTTCTCTTACCAGTCACCATATTCTATGTGCCTTGATGTGATTTGTCCCTTAGATTTCCTCTCATGTATTTATCTTATTTTACCTATGTCTTACTTTTATAAAATGCCAGGGATACTCTTTTTTAAGTTAAGTTCAGAACTTGTGGATGTTAGAAGAGCCAAAACTTCTTTAAGTTTTGTTCCTTTTTCGTATTTTTTGAATCATTCCAGACTAAACACTTGTATGCACATAGAACTTAATCAATATTGAAGCCAATTTGATAGCTACCTATCTCATGTATTTTTGTAGCTAGTTTTATTAGTTCAGCTAAACAAGACTGTATGTTGCGTCGTTTAAGGGTGCATACAAAACCTACTCGGTGTCCAAACTAAAACCCCCTTCTTTAAAAGCTCACACAATTTTATGCCTAGTTGTGAAGCAATCTAGTGATGTATAAAGCAGTTTTCTTTGATTTAATTAAATCTTGGGGCATGCATAGAGGATAACTGGGAGAAATTTTATTTTTTAGTAGTTTTTTATGCTTTATTTTAGATCGGATGTTTAAATTCTTGAAAAAGTTCCAAAAAATTGATGAATGAATGGAAATTTATTGAAAATATTTTTTTTCTATGAAATTGTTGAATGCTTAAAGCTAATCTACTTAATTGATATAAAAATTGCTTGAAATTCATGAAATATTATTGCAAATCTTTTGATTTCATGAGATTATTTTATGATCAAACTGGAAATCTTGTATCTGATGCTTATAATTCTTAATGAAACTGGAGATATTCTTTATGAACTATAGATGACCATAGACCCCTTGAGATTAACAACAATATCACATCATACCCTGGAGTGAACTTAGTATGATCAAGACCTAACTATCAGAGCCTTGGGATTAAGCTACGTCAACCAAGTTTCCTATTACATGAACACCTTTGGTTTCCCTGGTTTAGTCTTTCAAGTAAAGATAGGTTCTTTGTGGTTTTCCTATGAGGATTTTATTTGCAATTTTTTTTCAAGTGACATCGTTGTCAACACTTATCTTCATATTTTCCTTATATTTCATTCTACTATGATTTAAGCACTTGCATCTGTATCCATTGTCTTGAAAATATCTCTCAAAAAAAAATCTCTTCCCTAAAATATGATGGACTTGTGGACGTCTGTGAACCACTGTTGAAATCTACAAGGTACTCATTCTCATGAATAATATATTTGCAGAGCTAAATATCCCCAAAACTGCATTCTTGTTCTCATTGGCACATTAATAACTACATTTCTTGAACTTCATGGTCACTATCCTTTCATCAATCTCCCTTAGTCCTCTGGAAACTTGTTCAACAGTATTTATGATTGGCCCTATAAATCCCTATCACCATGTTACTCTCTACTTTCTGATCATTTTCATTTTTTATGAGGACATCCACAACATATGATTTGTTGTGAAAATATACCACCAAAGTATTTTTTCCCTACCAATGTTGCCTTTGACATAATATATTTTTATGTCTCATCACTAACATCATAAAGCCAATTTTGATGATCATCACAAATCTCCAAAAAAAATTGTACAACATAATTTGCAAATTGAACCTTCATCATTGCCTGTATAGGCTCATTTCATCTATTTTGGATACATCCTACTTCCTTGTATGAACTCTTTTTAACATTCACTCTTCTTCATTACAGACTGCTAGAAGCTTTGTGCAAGGCAATTATTGAAAAGATCTATCATCAACAAAACTATATAACCAATGATCTCTTGGAATATTTTATGCACATCCTTAGGAGATCCATCATCAAAAAATTATGCAGAAAATGGTAGCCATGTTGATCATTTGCAATGATAAGAATTTTCCCCTTTGATGAATTTTCTTTGGAATAAGTTTCGCATTAACATCAACTTGTTCCTTGTCCTCAAAATCACTTAAGGCAATGCCAAGGCTATACTTGTTACTTCTTCGTATGGCTAATGAAATACCCAATCATGGTGATAATAGATTTACCTCATCTCGAGGTGAGAAAAGGTAAAAAATCCAAAATGATAGGAGTATGCTTGTGTTGAAATAATTACTAGCATGCCATTTAAAAGGAACTTATCTCCAAAAATAAACCATTTTTTGAACAAGTATATAGGCATTGAATTGCACAGACCTCCACAAACACTTCTAGAATAGTAATAAACCTGTAGATCAAAAAAACTCAAATGAAGGGAAACAACATTTTCTTCTGTCCAACACCCTATTCCCGTGATGGACCGAGGAAACACACAGAGAAGGGATGATTGGAAAAATATAATTATCATGAAGAACTTCATTGATGTGGTGATGACTGAACCTATTATAACTAGCAGGTAGGACCAACTAAAAACCTTGCAACATGCCAGACCCAAACTGATCTTTGGATGTTTCTGAACAGATCAAATAACAATTGAAAAAAAAACTCTTGAAACAAAAAAAATGTAATAATGGCTAGATACAATGAATGCATCCTCTTAATCAATCAAAGAAAAATTCATTGAAATCAAAATGATCCCTACAATCAAAACTGCTCATTATGATAACCATGGTAGGAAAAGGGGTTCAAAAGCACAACAGACCTGCCTTTGTTCAGGAGGTGAGTTCCACATGTTTCCTTTGCATATTGATCCATGAGCTAGAGACCATATTCTTTGAGGCTTCTATAATGATTTCCATGAATTTTAGGGCTTCCATGTTGTCTATTGAGTTCCCTGGCCGTCATTGTAGCTTACTAAAATTGTGAAAGAAAACTAACCCGCCAAAACCCTAAAACCAGTTGACTTGGTCAAAAGCTCAAAACCTTCAACGTGAGACTTCCCTCCATATACTCATGTTTTTTTTTTTTAAACAATAATAAGGTTTTGACACTTGATAAGATAATCTCCTTTGAAAAAGTCAAGAAACTAAAAAACTAGGACTCCCTTTGCATATGAATGTATGTCATCTCACAATGATGAATAAAGCATCCTAGTAAACTTTATTTTCCAAAACATTTAATTCATTTAAACTCCTAAAATGAGATTACATTCTCTTAAGGTGACACAATCAATTTTTCTAAAGGCTATTTTTAATCAAGGAGTAAAATAGACTTAACAAGGCTGACATAATTGATGTTGCAGGTGTTTTTGGATGAAGCATATATATATGTAAGATCTTTTTCTGTGTTTTGGAGATAGAGATGTAATGTAAGGTATAGTTCATATGAATTATGTGAGTATAAGGAAAATGTAGAGCTAAGCTAAGAGTGAGAACAAATATTTGAAGGAGAATTTTAAAGAAGTAGATGAATGCATTAGAAAGTTGAGAGAGAAAATCATAAAATTTAGAGAAAGACATAAGGAGGTCAATGAGCAATTGAAGAAAGCCAATGAAACAATTACCAGTCTGAAAGTGCAAGTTGAAGAAGGAAAGAGAATTGAAGAATGTCTAAATACAAAGATGAAACGTAAATCTAAAGAATGTTCAAAACTCAAAGAAGAAGTTGTGACCCTAAGATTAGATCTTGAAAAAGAAAGGAGTCACAAAGAAAAATTCAAGATGAATTCTACAAATCTTGATGAAATGATTACTATTGTGCCTATAGCACACATGCCCCATTCGGGCTAGGGACCCCCTCTTTTCTTTTCACCCCTATCAGGTCAATTTTTATTTTTCCTCATTTTGTGTGCCCTTATTTCTGATCTTAAAATGGTCATATGCCTTAAATCTTGCTAAAACATCTTGACCAAAATTATCTACCTAAGTTTCACTAATTTTTTTTCCTTTGTGGAAAAGGACCTGTAGGTTGCCACCTTGCGGTGACCGCCCCATCCTTTGCCTCCTGTAGGAATGCTACTATGGGTCTCACAGGGCAAGTCACCATCATGGGTCCACCATTGTCTATGGTCTTCATGTCACATTCACCCACACAGCGGGTTCCATGCTCGTTTACGCCAGTTGGGTCATCGTCGAACATCCTTGGTAATGCATGTTTCTGTAGTTTCACCAACTTCATCCTAGTTGTACCTGTGAATTAGTGTAGCCATGATGGATCACCTATATATATGCCACCTCCCAATTTTCATTTTCATTCAGAATTTCCAAATCTAAGAGAGTGGAGCAGTCATTTGGGCATGGAAGAACTTTGAAGGATTTGACTACAACCACAACGTCAGCCATGGAGGTAAGCCTTGCTTGTTGCTAAAACTATTGATTTACAATAAATAGATTAGGGTCTTAGAATCAACAAATGTTAAATGCTAGATCATTACAAAATCAAACCCTAGTTTGCTTGAGCGATGCCACCATCATGAGTTTCGAACTAGGGTTTACACCTAGAAGTGCCAATGGTGGCTTTTATACCCTCTAAGTTCATACTCAAACATTTCCAAAATGAAGAAACCCTTAGAAAAGGTTAAAATGCTCTCGTGGCCCTCTGTACGGAGCTCTACCTTGCCATCACCGTGGCCAATGAAAAAGCTTGCAAGGCAACAAGCCATTCCAACCCCACATTCGCATTAAACTCTAACCTTGGATTGCATATGGGAAATCGTTAAATCCTCATGACCTTGTGGTTTCCTTCATGCGGGAATCTGTAGTGGGAACTCCACTCTACCTATTTCATTCCTAACAGCTAATTCCATGAAGCAACCTACTTTGTAGACTACGCACCTACCACTTCCCTAAGAGTACTTAACCAAGTGGTGATAAAAATCAACTAGGTCATTCAGTCGATGTGGGCCCATACTCACAGGTCCTTGTAGGCAATTCACTTCATGTGGAAGGTTGTCTCGTTAATACCATTCTCAACTAAAAATCCAATGCACCTTCCCGTAGTCTATTCCCTGCATTTGTAGATCCCAACATCGAAGATGAAGTGGTAAAGTTTCTAAGTTAAAGTGATTACACAGGTTTTCCCTTGCGGGTGTCTTCCTTTGGAAGATCATCTCCATGCTTCTATTGCTAACGGAAAATCCCTTGTGTCACCTCACCCTATAGGTTTCGCATATTTTATCTCCTCAAAAAAAATTTCTAAGTTTGCTAACAAAATTTTGGGTCAAACAATCTTTGCGGGTCCATTCATGAAAACTTTCGTATGTGAGAATTTGTTACTCCATAGTTGTTCCTTACCGGTGAAACCTCCCTAATTTTCTGCATGGCGAACCCTGAGCTTACCAACATCAATGTTAAAGTGAATGTGTAAACAAAAAAAATCACATGTCAAGGTTTCTCTGCGGGTCCCATCACGTGGGTCACCATTTGTAGAACGATACCCATCAAAATTCATTGTCTAACAGTAGGATCTTGATGGCGCCCCACTATGCAGCTTCCACGCACCCAATCCCTGCACTTGATGAAATGATCAAACCTTTGAGCCAATTCAACCAAGAACAATTTCAAGCAAATGCTAAAGGAATTCACAACAAAATTGGCTAAGTCAGAATTTTTTGCAGACTTCGCCAGGTGAGACTACATATGCGGGAAGGCGCCTACCCTTGGCCACTATCTAACAATGAAAACTTAATGGAAACCCAATCCAATGCTTCTGCCTCCTTCACACCCACACGAGCTTTAAAATATTGATCTAACAAAAGAAAACAACTTCAAATGCCCCCATCACTAACTTTCACATGTGCTTAATGAATTTTCCCTAAATTTACCCAACAAGCATGTCATGCAAAAATTTACCATTGGTTTTTTGTCTGCGGGGTTACCTCTTCCTTGCGCCATTCCCTATGGCATTCACTATGGTAGCTTCCACAAGGTGGAAACCCGCACTGCCAAACCCACACTCCAACAAACTGCCCAAATGAACCTCAAATAATGAAATATGGTAAATGTGATGATCTTTTAAGTATGTGTTGATGCAATTAATGATGAATTTGCATGATTTGACTAGCATTTCCCCCCTTGATCTATCAACACACTTACTATATCTTTTGTGTGTAGGATATGTGAAACCTACTAAGGGACCATTGGAGAAGCCAGTTGAGAAGTTTGATAAGGGAAAGAAACCAGCTAGGACCCCTAGAGGAAAGGAGAAAAAAGAGAAAATGAGGTATCAATTCCATGGGGTTGAATGCACTTCCAAAATAACATCCAATTGGGATAAGGTCTCTGACACAGATCTCAAACACATCAATATTGATGAATTCAAATAGAGGTTGATGATCAAACCCTCAACAAAAGAGGCCTTAAGGATCAAGGAAAGTGGCCTTGCAAAGGAAGTTGGCTTTCCTCCCGCTCTAGTAGCTCCAGAATTGGTCCTTGCTTGTCGGGAGTTCTATCACTCTCAAAACAAAAGGATAGTTGCCAAGGATGGGAGAGTACTGGAAAACCTATTTTCCTAGTCTATTGGGAGGACATTTGGTATACCAACCTTTGACCAAATGGAGGAGGTATCAAAATAATTTTCCTTGAATGTCTGGAAAGAGGACCCCATTGGCTTTAAAAGGATAATAAACCAAGCTTGGATAAAGGATAAGAGGGGTAGCACTAACAAGGTACCTTAGACATTGTATAGGAGTGATTTTGTAGAAGAATACAATGATTTGGTCACACTCATGAGTAGAGTAATGGGCCTCCCCAATTCCACATTCTTTGAGGAGTGGATATTTTACTTCATAAAAGCAATCCTCCGAGGCACTATTGAATTCCACTAGGAAATGATGATCAATGAGAACCTGCATAGTTAGTTTATGGTATTCAAGAAGACCTCACAATTTTATATGACCTCTTATCTAGTTTATCTCTTGGTTGTAAAGTTCCCATATAAGGGATTGGATTGTGCTAGAGTATTGGGAACCAAGACAAGACAACTTAAGGTATATGACTGCTACCCTTAGCTACAATATAGGAACTTCAAGAAGCACTATAGGAAAGTCAATGATTCCTTCATTAGGCATATCATCTAGACCCTAGGGGAGATTACCACAGAAGAGTATTTCACAACTCCAGAGCAATCATAAAGGGGTTCAAATATTTGTTATTCAATTCCCCAAATTTACATACATTAGAGCATAGGAATTCCCAGGAAGACCCTACTGGCTACCTCGGGACCCGAACGACAAAATAGTATTGTTGGAGCCTACTCAGTAGGTGCAGACTACCTACACTCTATTGAGCAACAATCACCATGTTGGGGTCCCATATCCCCCAGCTTCGGATAGGGAATGTTCTCTTTCCCTGCTTCCCCATGCACCGAGTACTCCGAGAAGGAGATGAAAAAGTATAACTTTGAATTACACACATATAGAGGAGGCTTGGATCCCCTTGGAAAATTGAAGGAACAATTTGGATGACAATATGCCCACCAACCTCACACTGAATATTTCTGGGCGAATTGTGATGATGACATAGAAGTTCGAAGGTGACATTATATGAGAATGACTGCTATATTTGTAAAATATATTGATTTATTCCCTATACCGGATCAAATTTTTGAAGATGATAACATTCTAGATGAAAAGTACAATACTTTGGCTAATTTGTCATTGCGAGTTATTGACTAGGCAGAGGAAGAGGTCACTGACTTGGATACTATCACTCATCCTATTGAAAAAATAACTAAGGAATGAATAGATGAGAAAATAAATCAGTTACATGAACAAGGCACTGAGCTACCACATGGAGAACTTGAGGATGAGCTCAGGAGTCAAACAAATAGCGGAACCATTGCAAGCTCAGCGGGTGAGGATCCCAAATACCCACCAGTCACAAGATCCAAGAAGAGAAATGATATAGCCGAGTGAAAGCCCATAAAGAAGGTGTACATAAGTAAATCAATAGAGGGGTAGCCATCAAAGAAGGTGAAAAGAATGGGAACTCTTGTTCTCAAAATTCCAACCATCTAGGAGAAGAACCTTCACGTGAAGAGGAAGAAGAAGTTGATCGACCTTGCTCACCACCACCTACCACCTCTACACTCCCATCAACTGCTATCACCACTACCACCACACCATCCCACTCCACTCCTAAACCATTTCCCATCTAATCTCCGATCATCATGGAAATCTCTATCCACCTCACCTCTACTTCACCAACTGCTCCCATGGTGGTGTTGGATTATTCTTCCTCGATTACTTCCCCACTGTCATCTTCCTCACTCCCGCCTCCATTGCCTACCCTTTCCACTCTACCACCTTCTTTTCCAAAAACTTCCATGGAACCTATCACCCTACCACATGCCTTTACTTCCTATAGGAAAATTTTTCCAATCGAGCTCTTCGATGTAATCCTCAACCCCCAATTCCAAGCATTAATCGCCCAACTCACTGCTACTTTTCCTCTTCCTCCACCTCCCACCGAGCCACCAAAAATGGAGGCTACCATGCAAATATTAGAAGAAATGGAGAAGCTTAGCAAGGATCAATCCAAGGAGGCAGCCTTAGATATCACTAAGGAGCTAGAAAAATTTGATCGGGATGAGTACTTTAAGCATCCTAAGTGCGGGCTAAGGATAAATGTGTATAAAGTAGCCAAAGATGAAGAAGGGCAACATACACTCAAGGAAGAAGATGTATGCAATCTTGATGAATACTATGAAGTTGCAACGTCTAACCAGGATCCTAAAGAACAACTAGCATGTAGATGAGGAAACACACCCAGAGGAGCATCCCTCCGAGAAAGGAAAAATGGACATGGATGTTGATGTGGAGATAATCAATGAACCCTTGCAAATTGGCCAAGGTAAGGGCCTGCAATGTGAAGAAGTGTCCCAAGAGGGAGAGAAGGACAAAGAAGAAGTAAAGAGTGTAGAAGAAAGGGGTGTTGAGCCCAAAAAATAAGTTAGGATTGAACGTGAAGAGGCCAAGAAGGCATCATAGGAAGAAGATAAAACTTAAGAAGATGTTGAGACTATTGAGCCTGAAAAGGGAAGGCTATTCAAGAAGAGGAGCTAGATGAGGAAGAGAGAAATGATGAAGAGGATCCAAGGCATGGAGAGGATGAGCCTCCAAAGGAATAAGAAGAGGCGGGGGATCATGAATCCCGAAAACATCAGATAGAAGTCCCCTCATGGCTTGAGCAATTATTGAAAATAAATCCTTTTGTATTTGTTGATCCCAAGGCCTGACTAGAGGAAATCTTGGCCATAGCCCAGTTGAAGACCTAAAAAGAGAAGCCAAATATGGGGTATCACATAACCACTGATGCTTATGGATCTAGGATACTTCAAGTGGAAACTCCCACTGTGGGAAAGGATGTAGATACCATCCAAGGCTAGGACTACCAAATATCTACCATCAATCTGGGCCTAGCCTCTCGTGCCCAAAAGATTGATGGATTCCAAGAATTCATCTCCATATTGCAGTAGATGAACAAAGAGAAATCCATGAAGGAAGAGCTAAAGGAACAAGTGGCAAAACTAACTGCCTATATACAATAATGGACCTCATCAGGGGAAGAATCTTCGATGGAATCACTTGCACCTACCTTTCTCTCAAAGGAGGAGGTGAATAAAATTGAGAAAATGAAGAATTAGACTAGGTCCACTTTAGATTGACTTAAGAGAGTTTTTGACACAGGCGACAAGGGAATCCATTATGGAGTCAGGGCACATAACCATTTTTTGGCCCTAAGAAAGGAAATCGATCCAGAGGTAGATACATATAAATATTTCCTTGATCTCTATACAATTACGTACCCTAAGTTGCAAGGAATCTTGAAACTATCTCCAAAGGAATGGGAAAGAGAACTGACCTTGTTGAAGAAAGATCATGAATTTCTTGATGATTGGTTGCATACTCTTGAGTTCAAGAAGGTAATTTTAGAGAGGTCATTGATAGTGTAGACACTGAGAAAATGTCCTAATCGATATAATACATTTGAAACAAATTTACTACCATCATTTCCTCTTTAACCCATCCTCTTTTCGCTTAATTAATTTAATTAACCTAGCTAATTAATTAATTGCATCATTTTCATCTATTGGCCTAATTAATTTAATCAAGTTAATTTATCTCTTTTCACACTAACACTTCATCTAATTAAATTAAATAAATCAAAATATTTAATTTAATTCCCTAAGTCATCTTATTTAATTAAATAACCCTAAGTTATTTAATTAAATATCACTTCCATCTCTCCCCCATAAATATCACATAATTCTTAAAATCCCTTAATTGCATAAATTAAATCTTGTTTAATTAGCAATTAAACTAATTTTCCTCTAAGCAAAGGGAATATTCCCATGTAATATTCTTTATCCCCTTTTTGCATAATTAAAATTTTGTTTTAATTTGTGAATTTCCTTTTTCCTCACCCAAAGGAATATTCTCTCTCCTCCAATCAACTCACTTGGCTTCTTGAACAAGC
The DNA here is from genome assembly GCA_007258455.2 of Sequoia sempervirens. NCBI lineage: Eukaryota > Viridiplantae > Streptophyta > Pinopsida > Cupressales > Cupressaceae > Sequoia > Sequoia sempervirens. Next base: position 120,742,565 of record VDFB02373365.1, read on the forward strand.
TAAACCTTTAACCTTTTGAGCAAGTTACCTTTGACCTATGTGAGTAGGTCAAAAGTGTGTTTGTTTGAGGCAAGTGTGAGCCTTTGATTAAATATCATCATGCATTCTCATCCATTGATTAGAATCCATGATCCATGCCTCTCATACCCTTCATCTTGAGCCATTGATTAAGATTTTTGATCTCAATCATTCATTCCTCATTTTCTCTCCTATAAATAGATCATTATTTGGAGACAAATCGATCCATCTTTCAATTGCAAACTTATGTTGTTAAATTCACTTTCATCCATACTCTCAATTTATTCACTTTTTAGATTATTTTATTTCATTTTCATTGTATAATAGCTTAGAGCATCCATTAATGGCTTCCATGCATCCATCTTAGTTTGTATATAAATTAGGGTTTTCATCTTTTAACATAGTTTTAGCTTAGATTAGCTTAGCAATAGCATAATCAGTGCATTTTTAGCATAAAATCATGGTAACTTAGCTTGAATCATGTTCATTTTAGCATAAACTAGGTTTTCATACATCAATCACAATGGTTTCATTGATTCTCTTCCATATAATCGATTGAAACAGGCTCACTGATCTCAGGATTAGGAAAGGGTCGTTGTTCCACATCAACATGACACCAATTCCACAATGGGATAAGTTTCAGATAGGTTAGAGTAGATGTTTTAAAAGCTTTCATAATTTAGTATGTTAGGTTTTGATAAAATTTTTAGTTTCAATTTCTTTTGAATGATCTTGTTGAGATTTGAGTATTAGTGGCTCCGTTATGTTTTAATTCTTCATGGATCAAACATAATGTAGCTAACACTGATATCCTCGTCTCACATTCTGGCACTAGGAGGGAAAACTGATAATCTAACCATTTTTTAGCTCGAATTTCATTTTATGTTATTTTACAGGTTGTAGCGATGCTCAAATTAGAAACAACGATGCTATTTCAATAGCGTCACCATATAGTGATGCCCTAGCAATTTGAAACACCAACACATATTTAATCTACTGACGTTGATTTAAATATGGTAACATGTATTTAATTTGGAGGTATCAAAAAGTTTAAACGGCGATGCTCAAACTCACCAGTCCGACACTTTCAAATTTTAAACTGCAACGCTACCATTAGCAGGGATGCCCGTCAAAATACCGACGTTTTTGTGCTCACTGGTCCTACTAAAAAGCAATGCCCATTTTCACCAGAGCGATGCCCAAATCTCAAATTGTGACACTATCATGCTTAGTGATGCCCTACTAGGGTAAGAATTTTTATGTTTGTTTTTTTGACATGTGACTTAATTTCTTGGATTTATCTAATCACTGATGCATGCCTGACTATATTTTGATTGTTAGACTAACAAGGTTTTGTAGGTTTTAAATGAAATGGAGTAAAAGTGAAGAAATTATCTTCTATCTCAAATTCTATAATTGTAACAAGTGTTTGACACTTTGGGACAATTATAACCCAATTTCATGCTTTCTACTTTATGCTTTAGGAAATGCACTAGAGTTCAATTTGGTTTAAAATGAACGCTCAAAGTTGGATAAAATTGAACCCTCACATCATCACTTTACTTTGGGTTTAAAATTGAACAAGGCAAACTTCATCTTTGAATTGGTGCTTAAAATGAACTCATCATTGCTTTGAAGGGTTAAAATTGATAATTGTTTGCTATATTTTGTGATTTTCAATGTTGTTAGTGAATTTCTATGCAATTCTCTCATGCCATTTGGCGACCCTAAGAAACAAAAACATTCTCTAACACTTTATAAGATCACCCACATCTTTCAATTAGGTTTAAAATTGAACAATTATGCTAGTATGAGAAAGAGACATTGTGTGTGTTCCCTCCTTGTGCTTTATGCGAACTGGGTGGTCAAGCTACAAGTGTACTCCCTCACTTTTGTTATCTTTAGAGGGGCTTGTCTATAAGACCAATTCGAAGGTGACTCCAACCCGTTTTTCACTTGGGCCAGTATATAAATGGATAAGACTAAACTGTCAAGTCCTCATGGTATGTAGGCCTTAGGCATATAGTGTGTTTCTGAATGGGGTACTACTGTAAAAAGTATAAGACCCCCTAGTAGGATTGATTAAAGCCTTTAGTGTCTTGTTGGATGCTCGCAAGGTGCCATGTCCCTAATTACCCTTACTACAACCCATTTGTTTAGCAAGCCAAAATCCTAAAATATTTTTTGGTGCAAGAACGGTCATTCTAAAGCCACCCACATTTGTACTATTCAATTGTAGAAATAGAAAAATTCCTTTTAATCTCCAAATTTTAAGGATTTTGAGATTTGGTGGCCCCGAGAAGTGTGTATCGTCGAGGGGAGCCAGTGTCACCAAATCTTTAACTGTTCACATTGTCTAGTGTTTGGAGAAATCCTAGTGGGGACTCAACAAATATAGCCATTTCTATCCTAGGGTTGTAAATTATTGTGAGTCAGATTAACACTTTGCCTGGTTTCAAAATGATCCAAAAACAAATATTCACTATCATCCTCAAAATCTTAAACACTTTGGCTCAATATAGACTTCTTGAGTTAGCCTTGATATTACTACTTGTCCATCCTTAGCGATTTTTAAATATCTTTACATTAATCTCAAACCCATATTTTCCCAAAGACAACATAGAAAATTATGGCTTTAACCCCATGATTTTCACGAAATGGACATTTTGAAAGTTATGATTTTTTTGACATAAACATCTAGTTTGGAAACATAATCAAAGGAAAGTGTTTGTGGTAAAATAAATTCACTTAAGCAAAGATAAATTGACAAATGAACCCCACATGACTATTTTGAGACTGATTTCTCCCATTGAACAACTTGATCTTTCAGGTACTATAATTCAACCAAACTTTGAACTCATGAATGGTCAACAAATTGATCTTATTAGTAGTTAGATAACCTTCATTTTTGAAAACAAGGAAACAAATACATAGTGGAGAAATGCAACAACCATTTTAGACGAAGAAGAGGAGCACACCAATATTGAGGCTAGAAGGACCACATTACCACCACTCGCATGGCAATAAAATATCTTCCTTTCTTCCATAAACATACTATTTTCACTTGATCTCACAAAAAATCAGGATCCCTAAGCCAAGATCTACAGGTCCTCATTTTAGACTTAGGCATCTCACTCCAAAAGCTCTCAAGAAACACCTTTTTGCACTTCATAGAAATAGAGACAAATTGGTAGAAAATTTTTATAGATGTGCTTCATAGTATAGTCTAGAATTATATGCATTCTTTTGGAGTCAACATCTTGATCTTTTCACATGATACCAAACTCCCATAAATGATTCATCAAATAGACAAAATCCATAGGAGAAAATCTCCAGCACTCCATTTCAGACATATGAATCACAGAACAAGGTATTTTCAAAAGTGGGCTTCAATATTTTACCGCAATTGTCACACTTTGATGAGAAACTTTTATGCCTGAGCTAGGAGAGCTCAAACAAGTTTGAACATTCCCATCCATCCTCTCATTTGAATCAACATTAGTTTTCTAGGACTTGAACATTTTTGAAGTCACAACACAAGAGAATCATGGAGAAAACCAAAGTTACATTTACCTCAAGTGATCCAAATCCTTTAGAATTAGATCCTAGAAGTCATGTTACCCCATCACAACCATCATCTCCTTTAGGACCATATGAGATCAAAGACATCATGAATAACCCATTTGAGCTCACTAGGGAGGAACTTCTAGAACATCAAGCCTTTGAAAGTGTAGCTCCTATCTCCTCGACATTTGTAGCATAGAGTTTAACACAAGATTTCACAACTCCATGACAAGGGCTAAATCAAACTTACATACCTAGTCTTGCAACTAGCCTTGCTAAAGAATTTGGTCACACCTCACCATTTGAAAGTAGTACACTTGTGGGTACCCTTGAAACTAATCCTCTACCTCCCACACTACTTGGACACCTACTTTTGGTGCTCCTCCTATTCCCAAAGCTCCGAAATAGCTACACACACCACTTGAACTTCATTATTCCACCACCACTTTGAAATTTTGGGGATACCCTTCTTCATCCACACCTATGAGTACCACAAGTATTCCTACCATTACACAAAGAAATATAGATCAATTATCTCAAAACAATACACAAGGGAATGTCAATACTATAACACATAATCAACCCTCAACACAAGCAGGGACATCTTTATCCAACCCTTCGATGGGTTCACTCATGCCATCTACCATTTCCACATCATCCACTATCAATCCACCTCAGAAAAATCCCTTGGTTACAAGTTCTATCAATCCCAGCAGGACCTTGATCACAAATCCCTTGTTTACATCTTTTGCACAAGGAAATCCTCAAAACATAGGACAAGGGAATATTTTCAATCAATGGACTCAAGGTCCTAGTGTTTCATTTCCATTACAAAATTTAATGACATCATATTTTCCCATTGTCCCCTTTACTACGTCAAATCAATCAGGACCTCAAATATACATTTCTCCACCTCATTCTACCATATTGCAAGGAATGTTAAACCAAGGGATCGCTTCACCTTTCACCAGCAATCTGTTACCCACTCAAAACACCAATATCCATAATCCTTCATAGATGTCTCAACAACCACCTGATCCCACATTGCAAGCACATGCCTTATCTCTACAACAAGTACAACAAGCCTATCAACAAGCCATACAACAACAACAAGTACACCAAGTAGCCTTAGTAGCTTAGCAAGCAAATTTAGCACAACAACAATAGCAACAACAATAACAACAATAAGTAGCCTTAGCACAACAAGAACATCAAGCTCAACAAGCAACCTTAGAAAAACAACAACAACAACAAGTGACCATTGCACAACAAGCCATGCAACAACAACAAGAAAAACAAGTAGCTTTATTAGCACAACAACAACAACATACCCAACAACAAGCTCAACAAAAATCCCTACTAGCTCAATAGTATTCCCAAAAATAACAACAAGGTTCCTATTATCCTCATTTGAATATCATCAATCCAAATGCATTAGGAACATATTCATCACTTTCAAAAAATATCACACCTTCATACACCCCATATAACTCATCTATCACCCAACCATATGCTCCTCCACCGAATCTACAAGACAATCTAGCATCACAATTGAAAGCACTCTCACAAGAAATGCAGGACCTTCACATGGGCAAGACAAAGAAGCCTCATACACATAACTTGTGTTCTTATCCATTTTATCAAAACATAGTAATGATACCATTCCCTCCTGGTTTTGAAATCCCCAAGTTTGACAAATAAAAAGGGAGAGGAAGTCCTATTGACCATATCAAAGAATTTAATGTCATATGCATGGAGGTGGCTTACAATGATTCATATCTAATGGGCCTTTTCCCTCAAAGTTTAATAGGTAATGGTATGGATTGGTTTTCTCATTTGCCTTTGGGTATCAAATTTTTTCAAGAAATCACTAATAAATTCATCGATTACTTCTCCTTCAATATTTACATGGACATAATTCTAGAAGAGTTGTACACTCTTAAACAAAATCAAGGAGAAACCTTCACTAATTTCTTACGATGGAGCTAGTAAAAGCAAGTGGCCTCTCCTGATGAACAACAAGTCAGAATCATTATAGCCAACCTGGATCCAAATCTATCATTCCACTTGAAAATGCAATGCATCACATCATATGATGAGCTTGTCCCTAGAGCCCTAATCTCACAAGGAAATACCCAGGCTTAAAAAGACAACCCTCCTTCAACTAGTTCAAATGAGAAACCTTGTGTATGGGCTAAGAACAAAAACGTAACAAACGATGGTGTAGTAGATGCTAAGGTCATACTAAGTGCTCCTAGACCCAATAACAATCAAGTTTCTAACATCCAAAAAACTATGCAACAAACGGTACCATCTTAGAACAATCAAATCAATAACACCAACATGCAACAGAGGAAAACTGGTAACATGAATAACTATCCCAAATGCAAGCACACATAGTTATCGGAACCCATCAAGACAATCAAGAATAAATTGGTAGAGTAAAATCTAATAACACTTCCTAACTTTTAAAACTACCAAGAACCACAAGAGAAGCCATCCCGATATAACAGGTGTGATCTCTATGAATTTCATAAAATCAAAGGACATAAAACAACAAATTGCATGAAACTCAAGAATATCATCCAAGATCTCATAGAGAACAATACCATATGTATTGAGGTACCAATTAGGAACCAGGATCTCAAGATATACAAGAATCCTATGTCGGATCATAAAAAAGCAAACAACAATGGAAAATCTAAGGATTACACCAATGTACAACATACCTATTCCAATGTAGTTATCTCCTACAATAGTGTTATCATAGTTGTTACCATCAAAGGAGCTAGTATAGAATGTGGAGTCACCACATGATGTGGAAAAATAACTGTTCAAGGAGTTGTCCCATCTCATCTAGGGCACAACTTACTTTTCCCACATCTAATCCTAGCAAGTACAATCTTCTAGATCAGCTTAAATAGATCCCCACATAGATATCAATCTTAGAACTCTTAAGGTTATCCCCTGCACACAGGGAAATACTAGAAAAATCCTTGTCTAAGTTATCCATTCTTGAGAACATTGATACCGATCAATTTCAAGCTATGGTAGGGCATATCACTAACCATCTTCTCACCTTCTCTGAGCAATATTTACCATCACAATCATCTCATAACCATGCTTTACACCTTAATGTTTTCATTCTTAAAAAAAAGGTCAAAAGAGTCTTGGTAGATGGAGGTGTTGGTCTGAACATTTGTACCTTGCAGTTGATCAAGAATCTAGGCTATTCAGAAGATACTATTGAGAAGAAACAAACTACCGCCATCAGGGCATATGATGACCAAGAACGAGTATCATGAGGAATCATCGCACTTCCAATCCAAGTGGGACCTCTTATTGCATAAACTACATGTCAAGTACTTGATCTTGATCTTCCCTATAACATACTACTTGACAGACCTTAGATCCATGCTCTAAAAGCCATGGCCTCAACCTATCATCAGTGTGTGAAATTTCCTTTTGAAGGAGAGAAATCACTATCCATGGAGATCTCGAGCCTTTCTACTACTGCAAAATTCTTGAGGCCAGGTTCTATAAAATCCCACAAATACCTAAAAATGATGAAGGACCTAAACCATCAAGCTCATTTATTGACTCATCATCCTTAGCCTCTACCTCAGCATAAAAAATTCCCATCATTAAAAATTTACTTGACGTCAAAGAAGTGATCCAAGATGATAGTTGTGGAAACTAAAAACTATTAAAAGATGCCTTTGTCTTAGGATATTTACCTATTTATCCTCAATCTCATGGGAAACCTACATCTAGCACCAAAGAACTAGAAACAATCAAGATGCTGGCTACTACCTTCACCAAGTGGGGAGATCTGAATCAAGAAGATGTCAATGAGGAAGATATCTCTAAACTTCTTTATCAAGATGAACCACCTATTCCTATTATTCCGATGGAAGATGACAACAAAGTCCTACAGCTAATGCAAAGCATGGGATATAACAAGAATGAGAAGCTAGGGAAAAATGACAATGGTTTACTAGAACCTATCGTTCCTGAGAAATGAATAAAGAATCCTTGCTTAGGTTGTACTACTAGAAAGGTCACACTTATTGGCAAAGGTATTTCTGCTAAATGAGATGAGGCTTTCTCTTGGTCACCTACATCAAGTGATACAACCTTAGATGACTTTCCCCTTGATATTGTTGACCTATTTGAGAAGAACACCCTCTTTATGATATCCATGAAATCCTTTATCTCAAACAACCAACCAGCTGAAATACGCCTAGTATACCCACAACTCACTAATATGGATCAACAAGGACCACCAATTCTAGATTTATTCAAAAATGATGAAGCAATATTAGAACTCATGGGACTCTGAGACAACTTATCATGGGCAGATCACAAAGAAGGCTTTGACATAGAGCTCGATATAGGGGCATAATATGGGGAGACGATTGAATCCTCCAGTCACAAAATAAATGAAATGAAACTAACATGAAGATCTTTGAGTGAAAACCACTTAGTGGCACTCTATGGTCCCAAAATAGTAAAAAAAAAGGATGCATCTAACGGTGAAAACCTCTTGAGGCACCCAAGGATGAGGGATTCAATCTCCCACTTAGTGCAATGCATTCAAAAAAGTCAATGGTACTAGCAGAAAAGGCTACCCTAGTCAATGTGGGAACATAAGAAGCACCTAAGATCAATGTTGAATCCTTGTTGGACGAAGAATAGAAGAACCTAGCAATGTACCTCAAAGAGAGAAGAGATAAATTTTCATGGTCATACATAGATATGTTAGGCCTTAATCTAGAAGTGGTTGTACATCACTTAGCAGTCTATCCTGATGCCAAACTAGTTAAGCAAAAATTAAGGAAGATGTAACCCCAGATAACACTCTTGTTTAAACTAGAACTAAAAAAGCTTCTTGACATTGGAATCATCCAACCGATAGATTATCCTGAGTGGGTTTCAAACCTAGTACCATTCTCAAAACCCACTGGGGGCATCGGAAAATGCACTAATTTTAGAGATCTACGCAAGGCAATCCCAAAGGATGACTTCCCTCTTCCCAACATCGATCTCATTATGGATCTAATAGATAGGAATGAAATATTTTGTTGCTCATGGATGGATTTTCAGGCTACAATCAAATCATAATCACCAAGGAGAATCAACATAAAACTTCCTTTACTTGTCCATGGGAACCTACTATTGGAATGTGATGCCATTTGCGTTAAAGAATGCAAGAGCAACCTATCAAAGAGAAAGTACCCTCATCTTTCAGGACATGATCCAAAAAATAGTTGAAGATTTTGTGGACAATATTTTGGAAAAATAAAAGAAGAGAAGTAAACACATACAAGCCTTAGGACCTATCTTAGACAGGATTTAAGAATGCAAAGTACGACTGAATGCAAAAAAGTGTGTGTTTGGGGTCACATTAGGGAAACTTCTTGGCTTTATTGTTTCACAAAGAGGGTTAGAAATCAATCCAAAAAAGGTAAAAGATATCCTAGACATGGAACCACTACATATATTGAAACAAATGAGAGGATTACAAGGAAGGTTGCAATCCATCAGAAGGTTCATAGCCCAGCTATTAGATAATATTCATCCCTTTTCACATCTTCTCCATAAAGGGATAACTTACAAGTGGGATGACAAATGTGATAAAGCTTTCTAGCAGATCAAATATTATCTACTAACACCTCTAGTGCTCATGCCACCGATTCTGAACAAGCCAATGATACTATACATCTCAGCAACACCAACAACACTAAGAGATCTTTTAGCACAACATGATGAAAACATAAAGGAAAGAGCCATATACTGCATCAATAGAACCTTGGTAGGCTATGAAATGAACTATTCACCCATTGAGAAAGCATTCCTAGTAGTAGTTTTTGCTTCACAAAATTTTAGGCACTACATGTTGTCACATCAAATTGATCTCATTGTGAAGATTGATCCATTAAAATATTTGTTATCCAAAGCAACCCTCACAGGATGAATGGATAAATGGGTAATGATCTTGATAGAGTTTGACATAGAGTATGAGGAGTACAAGGCAATCAAAGTACAAGTGATTGCAAACCAACTAACAGAAGCATTCATCTATGATGAGAACCCTTTAATATCTGAGTTCCGTGATGAATCAGTGTTCCTTATTAATCTCACTACTTAATGGAAGATGTACTTTGATGGATCGTTCACCCAACATGGATCATGATCAGGAATTATTTTCATCACCCCACGAGATTGCATCCCAAAGTCATACATGCTATCATTTGCATGTACCAATAACATTGTTGAATACGAAGCCTTGATCATAGGTCTTAGGATAGCAGTTCAGTGGTAGATATAAGAGATGAAAGTCTATGAAGACTCACAATTGGTTATCAACCAAGTCAATGATGACTATCAAACTAAAGATGACAAGTTCAATCTTTACAAGAAGATGGTGGAGAATCTCAAAGATCTTTTTATAGACATAACTTTTGAGTAGATTCCTCACATGAACAATAGAGTGGTAGACACCATGGAAACAATCAGATCACTATGAGACATGTCAAACAACATTCTCCAATATGAATTCTTGGTAGAATAGCTTCTTGTACCAACTTTCAAAATCCCTTAATCTAAATTCACGTGTGTCATTGTTGGTCTTGGATCCTTGTGGTACCATGACATCTTTACTTACCTTAATAGAGGAATCCTTCCATCTGATATCACCCTGAACCTTAAAAAGACCTTCATTGAAAATGCATCCTGATTCATGATCCTAGGTGATACCCTTTGTTGTCGAAGCATCAAAGGGGCATTACTATGATGTCTTAACTAAGAGAAAGCCTTAACTTCTTTAACAAAAGTACATGATGGCATATGTGGGTCCCATTCTAGTGGTATGACATTAGCTAAGAAACTGTTGAGAACGGGGTACTATTGGCCAATTATGGAAAAAGAAGCTCATTAGTATGTGCACAAATGCATCCAGTGTCAACAACATGGGGATCTGATTCATGCTCCAGCTCAAGAATTGCAGCCAATGATCACATCATGGCCTTTTTTGCAATGGGGACTTGACCTTATAGGAAAAATCACTCTAACTTCATCCAACGGCCATAAGTTTATCATAACTGCCACTAAGTACTTTACTAAGTTGGTTGAAGCCATTCCTATGACCTACAAAATAGGGAAGCAGATAGCCAAGTTCATCCTGAATTACCTAATTTGTCATTATGGTGTTCCAAAAACTCTCATCTCAGACAACAAAACACCATTCAAGAATCAAGATGTAAAGGAGCTATGCCAAAAATTCAATATCCAACCCCTTTCTCCCTAGTCTATAGATCAGAAGCCATCTTTCCTATTGAGGTTGAGCTCCCATCATTGTGAATATCACTATAGAATCTAATAACTAAGCAAGAATATAGTGTCTTGATTGAATGAGCTAGAATTATTGGATGAATGTCATCTTGATGCCTTTAATCACTTGCAAGTGTATCAAAACTTACTGAAACAAAGCTATAATAAGAGAATAAAATGTTGGTCATTCCAGGTAGGTGATCTTGTCTTAAAGCAAAATCAGAAAAATCTTTTAGATCAAGACAAAAAAGTTAAGTTTGAGCCTAATTGGTTGGGTCCTTTTGTCATCACAATAAGCTATGGATCAGGATCATACCAACTGTCAACCCCTAAAGGTCAACCCTTACAAGAGCCAACCAACAACTTGCATCTAAAAAAATTTATGCCTAATCATGAAGGGTGTAAATCAGAAAATACAAAAAAATAAAAAAATGATCAAAATCCAAAAAAATGAGAAAAAGGATTGAAAAAAGTAAAGAAAAAAAGCATCCTTTAGTGAAAACCACTTCGGTGGCGCTTTGGGAAAGTACCTTGGTGAAAACCTAGCAAACAGGCGTCTTGCGTAAATAAAGCATCTCCATCTATTCTTTGGCTCTTTTGGCCCTACCATTCTTTGCATCACCATTTATCCCCCATCTGCATCCTTATCAAGGCTTTTCATTGTAAGGTATCACGAACCCTTTAGCACTACTTGGCATATTCCCAAGGTCAGTTTGTCCTACCTTTATCAAAGTAGGCTAACATGTCACACTAGGGGCATTTCGTTATGGATCACAATCAGAGTTCTTGTAAATCTTGAGATCATTGGACATCTTATCAGAAAACATAAAAAAAAATCATAAAATCTTATCTGGAAAATCCAAAAACATTCAAAAAATTGTAAAGGAAAAATCCAAAACATCCAAAACACATCAAAATCCCTAAAAAGGTCAAAACATCGAAAATCCAAAAAGTGGTCCCCTTGTCGAACTACATCATCTCTGAGCTTGAACATAGGAAAGGACATCATTGATGTGCCCCTAAGACACCCTAGGTTAGTCCTTTAGGATTCCATCATAATAAACTAGCATCTTTCACATGTGCATACCTTCATCTTGTAAATGGGTCGAGTCAGTCGAACTATGTGGTCTTTGCGTGTATAATGTAGGCAAGGCTAATCCTGGATCAGCCCCCAAGTCCCCTAGGATAGATATCTTAGGTTAGGTTCTTGGTCAAAACTCAAAAATTATTAGAAAACCCCCAAACATTTGTAAAACTCTCACGAAAATCCAAAAACATCCAAATATTCTGAAAACACAAAAAACATTCGAAAAATGAAAAAACACAAAAACATTTGAAACTTGAAAATCCAAAAACAATAGAAAACATTCAAAAGACCTAAAAATCCTAAAAATATCTCAAAAGACCTTAAATGCCTCAGAAAATCCAAAAATCCTAAACATAAGCATAAAATTTCAAAATAGACCAAAAACAGCCTCAAACCACTTTAGAAAATACCAAAAGCATTGAAATATTCCAAAAAATCCAAAACCCATCCACCCCATCTTGCTTTCACCCACAATAAACTCTCACCCATAATAAAACAATCGTCACCTTCAACCTTTGGCGAAACAAGTAGAAAACAATTATAAAAAGTTGTAAAGCGTTATCCTAAAAGTCTAAATCATAGGTAAATGCATCAGTGAAGTTTATATCAATGACTCATCTTAGCATCATCACCCTAACATCAAACAACCCTCTGATCAACATGTCCTAGGATGTATCCTTCCTATGATGGACATCATTATCAAACATCACATTAGCTAAACTTAAACTAGGCTAGAGCTATAGATAACACTGATTGTTTGTCTTTGATCTTTTCTTATGATTTATCTTAATGACCCATTCCATGGACCTCTTGATGATGTCCATCAAAATGATTTAGAGAGAAAGGAATGGGGAATTGTTCATTATCTTTTTTTGTTGTGCTTGTGGATACTCTTGTAAAATAATCTTGGTGCATACTTGCTTAATTGTGTGTAGGAAGGTTGTTTGGATTATGTTGTTGACTATTGCGTATGCTTTGGTCCAATATATTCTAAGCTTCTAACTTGCATTCCAATGACATTTGTATATGTCAAGGTGTGAACAAGAACTATCCTATCTACTTATCAAGTCAAATTCCATTACACTAGATACAATGCCAAATACAATGCCATCCTGGTTATCAATACCTTGATACATCATGTCTATGTGTTATATCAAACAATAAGGAATGATGAAAAATACCAATCCTGACGTGTGAGCATCCCATCTTGCATTTCATCCTACATTTTCCATTGCCTCGTCACCATCTCTAATAAATTCTTGATGGATCATAGATTTTTTGGATCTTTTGAAGCAATCATCATCATTAATGGTCATTCATTCTTTATTCTTCTTTCTTCTCTCTACACTAACTTGGTATCATGATAGTCAACAAAAACCTCATCAAGTGCATCCACCCTGCATCCAAAAACCATCAGCATACATGCATCTCATAATCATAATAATAAAGAATCCATCTCATGAGCATATCACATCATATATTTTGCGTTATCATTTGAGTTGTGATGAATAATATAGATTTGTTATTCTAAGCATCTTAAATTGTTGCATATCATAAGCATTTGCATCCATACATCCATACCCATACAACATCATCATAACATGAATAGAAAAAAAAATTAAAAAATACATCCACATCATTTTCATCCATAACATCCGCATAATCATCTATCCATGTCATCCCATGAAAAGATCATGAAAAAGAGCATAACATTTCATCCATCCATATCATAATCATTGCATATCACATAGGCATAAATAAAATGCATCCATATCATATCCATCCATACATGAAATAAAGTGAACACATCATAGCATGAATCATTTGTATCATATATATATCAAAAAATTTGTCATGGTACAAAATCTAAATCAGTGTATGTATATCAATGATAAGTACAATATCCACAAGGCTATCAAAAAGGAGCCCATGAATGTACATCTATGATAAAGAATGGGGAAAAATAAAAAATTCTATACATCAAAAAGATAGCCCTGATGGCTACTACCCTCTCTAGCCTCCCTCTCAGGCTGATCCTCTACTTGGGGATGTGCATCACTACATTGTGAAAAATTTGGATGTCAAAGATCCACTAGAACATCTCAATGGTAATGTTTCCTGTAATAGGCAGCCTCTGTAACTGCCTCGGTATAATAGTCTTGAAACTATCTGACCATGAGTCTCTGCCATCATAGTCTCAATCTATCGGTGTCAGGAAACCTCCTAATCTCTCTCAGTGATCACAACATGTACTCTTTGCAGCTCCTGATCTCTCTCTGCTATAACTACAACCACCTACTTTTGAGCCTAGTATCGCTTTGTAGTAATGACCAAAATATACTAGCGGGCCTAATCCTATTCACCAGTCAATATCAGCACCTGGTGCTACAACTGTTGTATCATAGCATCTCGTGCATCTGGTGGTGGTAGTGGTACTCCCTATTGTTGTACCTAAGGCTGAAATTATGGTTGTACTTGAGGCTACTATCCAACCGGAGGAGCCCCTAAAACCTATCCATCCTAGCCATGTTGGCCTCCCTATTCCCTACCTTTGGCTCCCCTACCTCTCAGTATCCCTCTGGGAGGAGCACCTATTGGATCTTTCAATCTTTTGGGTGTGACAAACCATGCATCATATGTTGGCATAGTTTGAGCTACTGGTTGTCCCTGATCATATGCCCAAAGATGGGCCACCAACTGTCCAAAACTCTCAATGGCCTCTGGAGCCGGAATGGTTGGTCCCCATGTAGGAACCTCTCTAGTCGATCTCACAAAAATGGCCCTATATGCATCATTAGGTCTGTCCTGTACATCCCCGAACTATCGCACTACCCCATCTGATAGGTACCTCTCAATCATCATGTACTCTCAACCCTGCATATATTAGGTTTGTCTAGAAAAATATAACTGTTGAATGCCATCAAACTATGGCAACATCTATAGCCATGGGTGTGAGCAGAAAGTTGTCATGTCAACAATAACCCATCTCTAATACGGGAGCCCAATCAGTCTAGTGTGCCTCAAAGTAATGGCACTTCTATATCTCTAAATGACAAGATCGTCTAGCTCCACATCTTCCATTTGAACAATCAACCAAAGCACATAAATGTACTCCCATTCCCAAATATGTAGTAGAGTCACCCTTGCACCAATCACTCTCCCATCGTAATAGACAAAATCATGCAAATCATGATATAAGGAGGCTAGCATCATAGTCCCCCACACAAAAAAGTGTCCTATATAGCATCTGGTTCCACGCCAAGCAACATCCTAGGTTAAATCCTCTACTATGTCTATCTAGAGCCACCAAACCAGAAATGATGGTTGTGATGATCAATCTAAACACCGACACATGACCTTTGTATATCTCCTAGTCAATCTGTGAGGTAACCAAGGCAATCTGATACATCTCCATCACCTCAAGGCATGCGTTGAATCTAACATCAGTATCGTAAATCACACGATCACCATGAATGGGAAAATGGAGAATCCACCACACATTCTCTAGAGTAACTATCACTTCACCTATCAAAAGGTGGAAGGACAAGGTCTCACTATGCCATCTCTCATACAGAGTTTTCATCATCACCAGATGTGTCCTAATCATAGGTGCATATGCAATGTACTACATACCAATCTCCCCTAGGTGCTCCTAGCACAACTCTGACAGATCACCTAATCTCTCCAATACAGTGGGCCTGTGCTCCCTCAACAACAATGGTGGGAAGACCTCCTACATCCATGAAGTGCACGACATTAGGAAATCATCAAAATTTGACGTTGTTTGAAATTTTCAGCTCAGAAATCACAAAAGTGTCTATATTCAAATTTAAAATAGTGACGCCCAATTCATTTAAAATTTCAAATCAGAACATGCATCACCAAATAAGTTGGCATCATGATTTAGCTTCTAGTCTAACCTAACCCTAGTTTCTAAATCGAAAAGTGTGTCGCCAAACAAGCCTGTGTCGCCATTTAAAATTAGCAATCCTAATTTTAAATCAAGAAAAGCATCGCTATAATTGATTTAGGCATCACCAATTTTAGTTTGGGCATCGCTATATAGCGACACTGCCAGAATCTAAACTTTAAAGCATAATAAATGCATTGAAAATTCAAATTTCAAATCAAGTTTCAAATCACATACCAGTGGTCCTGGGCCTAGAAGCCACTGGAACTCTCAAACTTGGTCGGACATGTGCCTGGGAAGCTCTCGGCATGCCATTTTTTCGAAGGGTTAGAGCTCAAATCACAAGAATTCCTTAAGGCGTGAATGCACAAATGAACTTAAAATTACCCTTCTTGTCCTATTTAAGCTAGAAAATTAGGGTTTTTTTCCCTAATTTAACCTTAAAGATGGGGTTTATTATCATTTTCACCAATTTTTCCAATCTGGACCTAATTTTGCATCGTTTTTTTGCATTTTGGCATTATTATTGCATCCTGGAGCCTTTCTGGACCCTTGGGATAGATTTTGAACCTTTATCGAGAAATCAACCCAAAATTCAAAATTTGTGCTTGATTTCTTGAGGGGGTAGGGAGTCAGTTTAATCCTTCTATTGGGGGCATCTAAAAAATTAGAAATTTTTTATTTTTTGAATTAGGCAATAGTTTTGATCCAAAAGAGCATCAGTCTTTGAACCGAAGCAGTAGGTACCTCACTTCGAAGAGGGGAAAAATGTAGACACTGAAAAATGTCCTAATCAATATCATACATTTAAAACAGATTTATTAACATCATTTCCTCTTTAAGCCATCCCCTCTTTGCTTAATTGATATAATTATCCTACTTATTAATTAATCGCATCATTTTCATCTATTGGCCTAATTAATTTAATCAGGTTAATTTATCTCTTTTCACACTAACACTTCATCTAATTAAATTAAATAAATCAAAATATTTAATTTAATTCCCTAAGTCATCTTATTTAATTAAATAACCCTAAGTTATTTAATTAGATATCACTTCCTTCTCTCCCCCATTTTTTTAAATCATCTAATTTAATAGATATCACTTAATTCTTCTAATCCCTTAATTACATAAATTAAATCTTGTTTAATTAGCAATTAAACTAATTTTCCTCTAAGCAAAGGGAATATTCCCATGGAATATTCCTTATCCCTTTTTTGCACAATTAAAACTTTGTTTTAATTTGTAAATTTCCTTTTTCCTCACCCAAAGGAATATTCCAGGGAATATTCTCTCTCCTCCAATCAACTCACTTGGCTTCTTGAACAAGCTAAACCTTTAACCTTTTGAGCAAGTTATCTTTGACCTGTGTGAGCAGGTCAAAAGTGTGTTTGTTTGAGGAAAGTGTGAGCCTTTGATTAAATCTTATCATGCATTCTCATCCATTAATGAGAATCCATCATCCATGCCTCTCATCCCCTTCATCTTGAACCATTTATTAAGCTTTTTGATCTCAACCATTTGTTCTTCATTTTCTCTCCTATAAATAGATCACTATTTGGAGACAAATCAATCCATCTTTCAATTGCAAAATTATGTTGTTGAATTCACTTGCATCCATACTCTCAATTTAATCACTTTTTAGATTATTTTGGTTCATTTTCATTGCATAATAGCTTAGAGCATCCATTAATGGCTTCCATGCACATCTTAGTTTGTATATGAATTAGGGTTTTCATCTTTTAGCATAGTTTTAGCTTAGATTAGCTTAAAAATAGCATAATCAATACATTTTTAGCATAAAATCATGGTAACTTAGCTTGAATCATGTTCATTTTAGCATAAAATAGGTTTTCATACATTAATCACAATGGTTTCATCGTTTCTCTTCCATAGAATCAACTGAAATAGGCTCGTTGATCATAGGATTGGGAAAGGGTTGTCATTCCACATCAACACAACACCAATTCTAGAATGGGATAAGTTTCAGATGGGTTAGAGTAGATGTTTTAAAAGCTTTCATAATTTAGTATGTTAGGTTTTTATAAAATGTTTAGTTTCAATTTCATTTGAATGATCTTGATGAGATTCAAGTATTAGTGGCTCTGTTATGTTCTAATTCTTCATGGATCGAGCGTGATTTAGCCAGCATTGGTATCCTCATCTCACAGATAGAGCTAGAAGACATCTATGCTAACATTGTTACTCATTTGGTTGAAGTGGATGACTTACTGAAGATGATGATGGGTTATGAGGCGCCTGCCCTAGAATTGGATCTGGAGGCAGTAAAGTAGGAATTCCACAAGAAAATGGAACAATGCACTAGCGACACCTTGTCAGTTGATTTTATGGATTTTGCTTCATAGGTTTTCTTAGGGTCTGAATAAATGGTTAAGGTGGGAGATACATATGTAAAGTGCCATGAGGAAATGGTAAGTGATTTAAAGGGGATCTCCTTCCGCATCACCAAATCAGACCTCATAGAGTGGGATAAACTTTAGGCTATCATAGGGAAACTTATTTATTATGCTACTCTCTAGAAAGAAGCTAGAAATCCTGTAATAGCTGATGAATATTTGTCAAAATAGTCTTAAAAGGCTAAAACCAGCCATAGGATGGAATAGACTAGAAGAAAAAATAGGAAAAAGAAAAAAGAGTCTATTTTTATATTGTAAAGTATTGGGGTTGGGTGAAACCCTAAGTTAGAATGAATCTAGGCCACTCTTTGTAAATGAATCTTGACCATTCATTCATTTTTAGGAAAACTATAAATAGGGGAATCCTCTCATTTTCAAAGAGAGAGATGAGTTGTTGCGTAAAGACATGTTGCTGCAAAATATAAGAAAAGCATTGAGTTTAATGGTTTCTTATTTGTTTCTCTTGTGTGCATGATGCTATCTCCAATAGTTTATTTCAGCATTGTTATTTCAAGTTCAAGTTCAAGTTCTGTTAGTATTCATGTTGTAATTTAATGGTGGATGTATGCTATAGTGTTTGATGCACTTTCAACTCATACTTTTAGCCATTTTTTGATGAAAAATTGTTGTGTAAAGTTAGTTTGAGCTATTTCATTTACAACACTTTTCTACTGTGTATGTGCATGTTCAAGCATTCATGTTGCAGTCTAAAAATTATAAGTAAGCCTTAGAATATTGCACTAGTTTTATGAGATTGTGGGTTGTCCCTGGTTAAGTAAAAGTTAGTTTCAAAGTTTCTCCATTGTAGCATCCTCCATTGTTACTATTCATCTTAGTTACAGACTTAGAAAAACCTCTAAACCTTTTCCCTTTTGCTATTTCTTTCAAAATCTGAAGTAAGGCACAAATTTTAGCATCATTGCAAAGCAAAATCTAATGAAAGAAGTGATTCTTAGCTTGTTGTTCTAAAATTACAACTATTGTTCATCATTTCTAGAACTTTGAAACTCCATTTGCAAATCCAAGAAAATTCCAAGATTAGTGAACCATAAATGCCCCTTGTGATTACAAACAAATAAAAAAAACAACTAAGTTTCTTTTGCAAGTCATGACCTGACACTTGAGAGACCTCGAGTGATTTTATGAAACTTAGTTGCCAATTTCACCTTTCAAGAGAGACATCACACTTGTGTGTTTTCTATGTTGAGAAGTGCAAAACATCCATCAACAGAAATAGCACTAGAAGGAGGGAAAGGCTAAGTTGGATTGAATTGGGTTTTTCTCCCCTCAAATATTTCATAGAGTACTTAGATCCACACTAGACAAGGGAGAATTCCAAGAGCCAAAGACCCCTACCAAGGCTAGAAGAGCTAATAAAGGGGAAGCATCAGCACCAGCTCCACCCACTCCACCTCCATCCCCTCCATCTCCTCCCATATCCTCTCATCCCTCCATCTCCATCTTCTCCTTCACTCCAACCGAAATTTTCTCCATTCACCTCCTACATCCAAAGTGTTGTTACAATAGCTGCCATACCAAAACCATTAATAGCTACAACATAGCCATTATGATGCAGGAGCATCCTTGGGTCGTGGAAATCTTGCATCACCCAAAAATATTTTCATTCCAATTTGTCCTTGTTTATGTTCAATTCAAGTTGGTAGATCCAATAATTCTTCATGTTTTCTTTCTAGACCTTGTCGATCTAGGTTTTCATCATGGACATTTTCATTTACCTTATTCCAAGATTTGAGCACAGTTGGTTCATTTTCTAGCAAGTTATCACTCCCGGATTATGTGATAGTTTCTTGAACTAGCACCAAAATAATGTTCTTATCTAATAGCTAGTTCGATCATTATGGATCATCCCCGTGACTTACGGATCTGAATGGTGTGATTTTAAATGTTTCATGGAGTGTCCCTAACCTTCCTTATAGGTCCAAATTTCCTCTTATGTGCCTGTTGGAGAGTAATTCAAATTTGAGGCCGACATATGCACACACACATTACATTTTCTTTAATCGGAGATTGTAAGAATCTTAGGGTCAACACAAATGTTTCTAGATCTATGAATGTGTATAAAGCATTGTAATTGATTATTATCAGGCGGTGGTGAAGCTTAGAGTGAGAGATTAGAGAAAGAAGGAGTTTCTCTGTAGGATTTTCACTCACATTGAGGAGCAAGTAAGAAGAGGGTAATTTGAGCATGTTGTAATCAGGCCTGCGAGCCGAATTTATAAGCACGAATGTTGTTGGTTGTTTGTAATTTAATTCTCTACTAATAAGAATGTTTAAACCTATTTTTCTTCCATTTTCTATGTTGCTTCTATTGTGTGACTCTCGCTGCATGGTCTGGATTATTCTCCTTGAGAACCCCCCGGTTGTGGCTGTGTCAAATGGTATCAGAGTAGAAGGTTGCAAACCTAAAAATCTTGAGATGAGACCTAGTTGTGAACCTTGAGTGGGTGCAGGTCCCTGTGGTATTCCTTGGGTGAACAAACCTCCAATTTGAGGTAGGCTATAAGTGTGTTCAATAGATCACCGAGAGAGAGGCAATTGAAACCTTGTAGTCAGATCACCAAGTTGAGGCAATTGCATTAGGAAAGGGGAGAGATTCCACCGAGAAGGATGAACCCTAGAAGAATGGAGCAGATGATGGAGGAATTTAGAAATGAGATGAGGAACGAGATCTGGAACCTCTTGGGTGATTTGAGGAGAAACCCTGAACCAGAGGATGAATATGAAGAAGTTGCAGAAGAACTTGATGCTGAAGAGGTTGAAGGGCCGACAGATGAGGGAGAAGAGAGACTGTTGAGAGTAGTGGGACAAGCAAGTCATAGTCATAGGGTGGAGGTTTCTAACTTTGTTGGTACATTGAATCCAAAAGACTTGATAGACTGGATAGGAGAGCTGGAAGACTATTTTGAGCTTGAGGATATTAGGGACCCATTAAGGGTTAGGTTGACACAAACTAAGTTGAAAGGGCATGTTGCTTTATGGTGGAAAGAGTTGTAGAAGGACATAGTGGAGAATACTGAAACAAGGATCACTCGGTGGAGATAGATGGTTTCAAGGCTGAAGGCTAAGTTCATTCCAGAATACTATGAGTTGGAACTGTTCAAGACGTTGCATATTTTGAAGCAAAAGGACATGAGTGTGAAAGAGTATACCGAGAAATTCTACAAGATGATGATAAGATTTGAGCACCGGGAGATGACTAAGGAGAAGGTGGCAAGGTATATAAATTATCTTAGATTTAACATTGAAGATGAGATGATTATGTTGAGGATTTCTACAGTTGAAGATGCCTACCAATATGCTCTAAAAGCATAAGACAACGTGAAGAAAAGATAGCAGAATAATCCTAGAGGGAAAGAAAAATAGATAAACAACAACAACAAGAAGCAAACAAGTGAAGAAGAATCAAGACCTTAGTGGAGTAAAGAATCGGAACAAAGGGTACAAATGAGAGGAAATGGCAGCAAGGAGTTCTTGGGAAAATGTTTCAAGTGTGGAGAAACTAGACATCAATCTTTTGAGTGTCTTGAGGGATCAAGTAAAGGGATTGGTAAAAATAATTGTATGGCACATGAAGAGCAGATAGTTGAAGATGGGATAGAACCAGAGTAGGGAGAATCTCTTATGCTTAGGAGAGTTTTGATGAGATAGAGTAGGGAAGAGGTTGACACTTCACAAAGGAAGAATCTTTTCCAGACTATGTGCAAATTAGGAGGTAAGTGTTGTAAGGTTATTGTGGATACTGGAAGTACTGACAACTTGGTATCTAAGGAGATGGTGGAGAAACTTGGTTTGAAGAGGATTCCACATCCTTGTCCTTATAGAATAAGTTGGTTACAAGATGATCATGCAAAGGAGGTGAAAGAATAGTGTTGGGTGAACTTTAATATTGGCCCCTTCAGAGATGAAGTTTTATGTGATGTTTTTTCTATGAGTTCTTGTCATGTTATGCTGGGTAGACCTTGGCAGTTTGATAGAGGAGCTATATATGATTGCGGAAGAAATTTGATTACTGTAGAGAAGAATGGGAAAAAATTTACTTTGGCTTCCTTGAAGAATAAGGAGGAAGTGAGGAACTTGAGTCTTGTGAAGAGTTGCAGAGGTTGTATTGGAGGATGGCATAGAACCAGAAGAATTTAAAGACATAATTGTGCAGTAGAAAACTTTGGTTGCAAACAAGATAGCAGATAATATGAAGTTTTGCAAAAGAGGTAGATCAGATGGGTGGAGGAAGGTGAGAAGTGATAAATGTCCCTTACTACCTTGTGTAGGTATAAGGTAGGGAAAGGAAGATAAAGAGAAGAATAAGTTGCAGGATCTGACAAAGGAAAGAAGAGAGGTTAGGAGGAAGAGAAGTGCAGATAGAGAAGATATTTGGATCAAGAATGAGCATGGGATATACATCCCAAACCCAGTTCGATGTTCATGAGTTCCTCTCATGGAACATATTTTCTCACCAGGGGTGTCTGATGCAAGAGCATCCTTGGGTCGTGGAAATATTGCATCACCTAAAAATATTTTCATTCCAGTTTGTCCTTGTTTTTGTTCAATTCAAGTTGGTAAATATGGTAATTCTTCATGTTTGCTTTCCAGACCTTGCAAATCTATTTTTTCATCGTGGACATGTTCATTTACCTCATTCCAATATTTGAGCACAGTTGGTTCATTTTCCAACAAGTTATCACTCCCAGATTATGTGATAGTTTCTTGAACTAACACCGAAATAATGTTCTTATCTAATGACTAGTTCGATCATTGTGGATCATCCTCGTGACTTGCACATCTGAATGGTGTGATTTTAAATGTTTTGTGGAGTGTCCCTGACCTTCCTTATAGGTCCACATTTCCTCTTATGCACCTGTTGGAGAGTAATTCAATTTGAGGCTGGCATATGCACGCACACGTTATATTTTATTTAATCGGAGATTGTAATAATCTTAGGCCAACGTCAATGTTTCCAGATCTGCAAATGTGTATAAAGCATTGAAATTGATTTTTAGAAGGTGGTGGTGAAGCTTAGAGTGAGAGATTAGAGAAAGAAGGAGTTTATCTGTAGGATTTTTGCTCACATTGAGGATCATGTAAGAAGAGGGTAATTTGAGCATGTTGTAATCAGGCCTGCGAGCCGAATCTATAAGCTCGAATGTTGTTGGCTATTTGTAATTGAATTCTCTATTAATAATAATTTTTGAACCTATTTTTTCTTCCATTTTCTTTGTTTCTTCCATTGTGTGACTCTCGTTGCATGGTCTGGATTTTTCTCCTTGAGGACCCTCCAACCGTGGCTACGTCACATTACCACCACCACCTCCACCAATGGCTTGGTTGGGCAATAACCCATCACCCTTTTCCTTCAATCACTACCATGACATGCCAAATAATTTAGAAGGATTTTGCACCAAGTTCCATCCAAATTATCCACAAAGGATAGCAGAAGAACATATCAAGATCTTCCAAACAACCTTGAAGGATATGCAGATCAAACATGAAGATGTGGCTTGTAGGATCTTCCCTTACGCATTGGGGGATGAAGTTTTCTATTGCTATATACATCTACCTACTGGCTCCATCACTTCTTGGGACCTCATGAAAAAAAATTCTTGTAGAAGTTCAAAGTCCCAGATAGCCTCATGGACTTGTATCAACAATTCATGTTAGTAAGAAGAGAAGTCAATGAGCTAATTAACTCATTCAATAACAGATTTCACCAGGCCTACATGAAGTTGTAGCCTTCTTACGTAGTTGATGATTCTTCGACTAGGATGGTATATTATGTAGCTCTCAATAACCTTACATTCACCTTGGTCAAAAGGATGCATCAACCACCTAAAAGTTTGATAGAGGCATATTTTGAGGCAGTAAAGGAAAGCATTAACTTGGGACAACATGTTGCAGGTCCACTACCTTCATTGGGACCAGTTGCCAGCCCGAGAGAAATCCATAGGCTTACTCATACCTTGGCTATTAAAACTTTGTTGATAAATCTAGTTCCATAGCTGCCAATCGTGCCACATTCAGGGTTTCCACTAAGCCAAGCTACATCCATACCCATCTACTTGCAGGTTTTGAATTAGCAAGCTTATGCTCAACAATCCCAAGTTCCCTCATACCTATAGAACTCTTAGGTCCTAGCCACCCAACAGAGTCACCTCATGATGCCTCTTGTTTTCCTCCAGAATTAAATGCCTCCATAGAATAGTGCAGACAAGGAACGAATTGATGAGTTAGTTGAATTGGTAAGGAAGCTATCCACTGAGGTTACACATTTGAGGAACCAAAGTAACCAACTATAAGCATATCAGAAGAGCAGTCAATCCAACTATTAGAGGGACAACTGAGATTTGGGACCATCCTCAAACCAAAATTATGAACGAGGCCAGAACTCAAGATAAAATTTTCAAAGGAAGCCCCAAAAGCAAAACAAAACATGGAATACCGGACCCAACAATGGGGGCATGCCTACACCTCTTAACCCACTAGGTGGTACAAAAAAATAAATGAGTGGAGCTTACTTAGCCAAAGTTGCCTTGTCTGGATGGTGTAGAATTCATAAAACTAGTAGGCACTCAAAGCTTGATTGCCCAGAGTTCCAAACCATTACAAAAATATTTCAAGTAGAAGTCCAAAATGTTGTTTACGGTTTGAGCTGCAAAGAAATACTTCCATCGAAACCATATGATTTTTTAGTTTTGGTGGTCAACTAGGCTCCATTCCATCAAAGTGATAGCAATTCACCCAAAAGGGAGGTTGTAGCAAAGGAAGGAGAAGCGAAGGAGGTAAGTAATGAGGGCTCTTTATCTCAGGTATTTGATTCAGTAGATAATGGCCCCAAAGATGAGGAAGAGCAATGTGAGGATGAAGTTCATATGTTCCACCAATGTGCAATTCCTTATAACTTAAGCAAGTTGGTGGTTCTTTTACAACCTCTACCTTGCCTAAAAATTTTAATACTCCACCTGATCCTAATGCCAGTAGCAACCCAACCTATCTGAAAGTGCCAACCCAGTATTTCAATAGAAATAGGTAGCCCAATCTGACTCAAGACCAACTTTCTAATGTTTCCTAGGGCACTTCCTCAGAGGAAAATGTTGAGAAAATGGGGGAATATGTAGTAGAAGAGCTAAAGAAAGTAAATGTAAGCATGTCTGCCTTGAAGCTACTATGAGTTCCTACCATAGGAAATGTATTTTTTACGTCATTGAATGGGATAGCCTCATCAAAACCAGCTCAAGAAATAGCTACAAAGAAAGTCTCATTTGATACCTCTAGCAGTGAGCCAATGTTTTGAGAGATCCTAGGAGCAAAGCATGATCAACCGCTTAGAAAATTTCAGCCAATAGACAAAAAACCAATCAAGGAGAAAAATCAAGTGCAAACAAAGGATAAAACAAATGAAAAGGATAAGGCTTAGCTGGCCCAGGCTAATGTTTCTATGGGGCTATTTCAAGGAAAGTTGGAGACCCCTCCTTTCCTGCTGAGAATTTGTATATTCGAAAAAAATCTTCATAACTGTCTGCTAGACTCTAGAGCCTCGACCAATGTCATGCCATTTGTAGTGTGCCAAGCACTAGGAATAACCCTAACCCTATCTAGGTAAAAGGTGACCTAGCTAGATAAGACTAAGGTGAACATAGTTGGGGAGATGAATAGGATCCCTATATAGATCGCAGCGGACCCAAGGGTGCAGCAAGTTATCAATATCCAAGTTGTTGATATTTTCGACACCTATGGCATCATATTGGGAATAGATTTCACCTGAGCCCTGAATGGTTATGCTACAACTGATTACTCACACTTGTGGCTACCCTGGAAAAGGCTTCCTAATCAAATCTGTATTGAACATGAACCACAAATGAAATTTATGATCACCAAGTATAACAATATGAATGAGGTGTTGTTTGCAGAAATGGAGTTGGGAAATTATTTTCTAGTCGCATACCAAGGTGAAGAAGAGGAAGGTGTGGAAGAGGTCCTTGTGCTATGCAGTGCCCTAATGAATTCGGTTGCTCTTCCTAATAGCATGAAATTGTTGGTTGAGTCTGACAATGAGGAATTCTAGGATGATGACCATCTTGGGTTGTTTGACAATTTCCAATAATTTATGCAAAAGTGTGTGCAAGATCAACTCAGTTTAGGAGATAGGATGGATTTCAAGGTGTTGTTTCTTCCCAACTGGTGTAGGATACATGATGCAACCCATTCCAAATTTGAGTGTTGCTTATGCCAAACAACATTTGATCATATCAAAAGGAAAATCACTCAAAAGAAGATTTTGAAGGAACAACAAGATCAAGAACAACTCGAATGCAAAAACCCACCCAAGGGTACATAAATAAATAAGCAACCAACAAAAGAACTGCACTCAACCAGCCCCAAAGGAAAAATTCCCTCCAAGTTTTGGACATTGCACTTTGATGGATCCAAATCCAAGCAGGGAGTAGGAGCAGGCTTTGAGCTAATTAGTTTGACAAGTAAGACATAGTTTTCTACCCATAGAATACAATTTTATTGCACCAACAATGTAGCAAAATATGAAGCACTAGTTCACGGGTTTCTCTTGGATTTGGGAAAAAGAGTCAGAATGTTGCAAGTATTTGGGGACTCAGAACTAGTTTCCAAACAAGTTTGGAAGTTGTACTCATGCCATGATCAGAAACTAGCAAACTATAAGCATAGAGTATGAGATCTTATAGAGGGGTTTGATGCATTTCACATCCAACTAATTCCCCATAGCAAGAATCAAACCACCAATTCCTTAACACAAGCATCCAACACCCTATAGCCTCTTTCACTAACCAACCTAAAGAAATTTATTGTAGAGATCACCTCTACCCCGTAAATGCATGATAATGTGATCAACTTCCAAGTATTCAATGATGAAAAACATATTCTAGACTTCATTACCAGTTCAGATGTTTTTTCCTCCCAAATCATAGATGAAGTGGTGCCTGAGGAAGTTGAGCTTCACATAGAAGGGGTGATAAACTTGAAAAGTAACACTGTACCTAGGGGCATGGTCTAGCTAGAAAGGATATTTGATCTAGACCACATAAGGGACAAATATCAATAGACTAAGAAAGAGTCCATAGGTAATCAGTGTGATGCTCATAACCTAGGTACTACAGAGGATGTTAAAAATGTTTTTATTGGAAAAGTGTGCACCCTGAAAGAAAGGAAAGAGATTGTGGATTCCCTGCATACCTACCATGATGTGATAGCTTAGGGATATGAGGACCTAAAAAAAAAATGGTATTTCAATGATCACTCACACTATTCCCCTCAAGTCAGATGTGAAGTCCTTTAGGCAACGACAACATCGAATAAATGCACTGCTAGAACCCATTATCTTCAAGGAAGTGTAGAAGCTACTATCTGCTTGAATCATATTTCCTATCAGACATTCCACATGGGTAGCTAACTTAGTCCTAGTCTAAAAGAAAAATGGAGAAATTGGATCATGCGTGGATTTTAGGAACCTGAATTGAGCTTCTGAAGAGGAAAACTATTTGGTGCCCTCATTGGATGAAGTGTTGCAAATAGTCAATGGTTCACAAATGATGTCATTTTTTGATGGCTACTTAGGATACAACCAAGTAATGGTGTAGTATGAAGATAGGCACAAAATAGATTTCACCACAAAATAGGGAACGTTTTCTTACAGAAGGATGTTGTTTGGTTTGATTAATGTAGGTGCAATGTTTCAACGTGCCATGGATATAGCCTTTAAGGACCTCATTGGAAAGTGCATCATCATCTATATGGATGATCTTAATGTTTTCTCCAAGAAAAGAGGGGATCACATCTATGACTTATGCAAGGTGTTCCAGAAATGCAGAGAATTTGGCATCTCTCTGAATCCAAAAAAGTGCATCTTTGGAGTAACGAAAGGAAACATATTGGGAGATGTGATTTTAGAGAAGGGTATCTCAATAGACTCAGAACAAATTTAGTCCATTTTGAAAATTCAACCTTTGGGTAGCAAAAAGGAAATGAAGTATTTCTTTGGGAAGATCAACTTTGTTAGGAAGTTCATCATAGGCTTCACAAAAATAGTCAAGCCACTAAATACTATGCTTAAGCAAGATGCTAAAGTAGAATGGACACCAAAATCTAAGCAATCTTTTGCTGAAATTAAGAGGGCTATTGAAAATGCTCCTATGTTGGTCAGTCCAAATTATTTAAAGTCTTTCTATATCTACTCTTTTGCTTTAGATCACTCATGTACCAACATGTTAACATAGAAGGATGATGAGGGAAATGAGCACCCTATTTCCTTTATGAGTGCTCCATTAAAGGATGTTGAATTATGTTACCATAATGTTGAGAAATAGTCATATGCTATGGTAAGAGGAGTCAAGAAATTTAGAAACTACATCCTGAGAAACAAAGTGTTTTCTATTGTTCTAGACCCCACTATCAAGGTATTGTTGATGCAAAATGAACCAGGAGAAAGGTGAAAAAAATGGTTCACACTACTTCGAGAATACAACATGGAAATCCAACATATGAAGCCAGTTTGAGGACAAGCCCTCACATGTACAATGGAAGAGGTAGAACTAGAGCTCGCGATTCAACAATACCACTTAGACTATATTTCCCCTAATGAATGGTATGATGATATTGTGTACTACCTGCTAAACAACAAGTTCTCATCGCATTTACGAGTCTAGAAATGAGCCCTGAGATTGAAAATTAATAGCTATATGTTAAAAGGAGCCATGTTATATAAGAAAAATCATGAAGGGATTTATCTCAGGTGCCTAGGGAAAATTGAAGCAGTTGAAGTATTGAGGTAATTTCATGACAAGTTCAAAATAGGACATGGATATGGCCCTTCAACAACCCATCAGATCCTATGGGATGGATATTACTGGCTAACATTGTTCAAAGATTCTCACAACCACATCAAATCTTGTCATGTTTTCCAAACCCCTGCCACTAGGGAGAGGTACGTTATTGTTCAACTCCATCCTATTGCCGAGGTAAGGCCCTTTTCCAAGCGGGGGCTCAAATTCATTGGTTCGGTAAACCCACCATCCTTTGCAGGACATAGGTACATTTTGACTGCTACTTATTATTGTATTAGATGGATATAAGCAATTTCTTGTAGATAATGCACAACTGAGGTAGTAACTAATTTTATTGAAATTTTTATTATCAATCATTTTGGTTGTCCATTTTCCTTAGTCTGTGATAATGGTCCAACATTTGCCTCCCTTAAGTGTTCAAGTTGGAAATTTGACTATGGGGTTGTACTCAAATTTTCATCAAACTACTATCCCCAAGGGAATGGATTAGTTGAATCCACAAATAAGAACTTGTTGACCATCATACACAAACTGTTAGACAAGAACCTGAAGGAATGGCAAACCAACTGCATTTTTCTCTGTGGGTAGATTGCACCTGACATAAGGATGCCCTAGGAACTTCCCCATTCCACCTTGTCTATGTTCTAGAACCTTTTTTCCCAATCCACCTCAAGATTCCTATGTTTTAATTTATCAACACCTATTATGAGGATGGGGAATGCATTAAAGCCCACCTAGTTGATCTCCTCTACTTGGAAGAAGTGTGCAATGAAGCAATTGAAATTTTTTCCAAACATCAAGGCATAGTAAAAATATGGCTTGATCAAAAAGCCAAGGTCAAAGCCTTTAGGATTACTGACCTAGTCCTATGTTGGGAAAAATCCCATGAGAAGAAAGGGGGACATGAAAAATTTCATAAGCTCTAGCTCAGACCCTTTCAAATTTCTAAGATCTTAGGAGATAATGCTTTTAACCTAAAAATTATTACTAGAGAGGATGTCCCATTGCTATTCAATGGGAAATATCTCAAGCATTATTTCCTTTTGCGAGCTATTTAAGCTCACCCTTGTATATGGTTAGAGTAGGCCTTTTTCTTTATGTTCTGCTTTTGCTTTTCTTTTGCTTGTTTTCCCAGCCCCTATTTTGCTAAGGGTGTTATCTGATCTTGATGCAGTGGCTATACCTGGCCTTTTTAAAGGGAACACTTTGCTACACACTTTGTTTTGTTCCATACATAACTCTTCATGAGTTATCAAGGGTTTCTATTTGCCTCTGGAAATTGGGTCTCTTCATTTGAACTCTGGCTTGACCTAGAATAGAACCCTTATTTGAATCCTCTCACACTTATCTTGATACTCATGTAATACACAATTTAAATACTCTTGATGAGATATATGATGGTTATCATGAAGCCTTGGCAAGTGAAAAATCTTAAATCTACTCTAGTGACCACTACAATCTCCAAACCCATTATAAGCTTCATTGTTTATACATTTGACCAAAAGAGTGTCAAAAGGAAAAGAAAGAAAAGGGAAAGAAAATATTGAAAAACAAGCAACTGTGTGGGTGTGTGAGAAACTCTATTAGGGCTACAGAAACCCGACTGACAATAGAGCAATGTTCTTGGGGATTGCAGTGACAACTTTGTCAAGGCTATGGATTTTTGACTAGTAGTGGAGCAATGTCCAAGTTACTTTTGGGGTTAGATTACTTATGCAGCTTGCTCTAGGCTAATTGGACACTATCCCTATAGTTTCTAAGGGAGGAAAATGAATTCATTGTGCACAAACACTTATGAGATATATTTGTGACCTGATTTAACTAAGGATTCTATTTTCCTTTAAGTCTCTACTTCATTTGAGGATACTTGTTTTTGGTCTATGAAACCAAAGATTTTGGGTTCAGATGAATCCTTATCCTTGGAATGCTTGAGACCATTTCCTTAGCAGAGTCGCCATTTGTTGTGCCTATAGCAGATACGCCCTGTTTAGACCAAGGACCCCCTCTTTTCTTTTCGGCCCCATTGGGTCATTTTCATTTCCTCATTTTATGTGCCCCTTTTTCTAAGCTTAAAATGGTCATATTCCTTAAAGCTTACTAAAACATCTTGACCAAAATAACCTACCTAAGTTTCACTAAGTTTTTTCCCTTTGCAGAAAAGGACCTGCAAGTTGCCACCTTGTGGTGGCCGCCCTATCCTTTGCCTCCTACAGTTCTGCTACTATAGGTTGTTGTGCCCTCAGGACACACACCCTGTTCAGAATAGGTTCCCTCTTTTCTTTTGCCTTGTTGGGTCATTTTATCACTGCCTCATTTTGTGTGCCCCCGTTTTGGTGTCCCAGATGGTTAGCAAACCTCTGAACTCTCATCTTAAACTAACCATGTTTCGTCCCCTCCATCCTAGTTAAGTCCTAGAGCCTTCTAGGTCTTGTTTGGCAGTTTGCTTCTGCTAGTGGCCCTGGGGCCTGGTGGGTTTTCCCCAAGCGTTTGTCATTCCGAACGGTGGACGGCTCCCGCCTTCTTGAACCCCGGGCCCCGGTTCATTGTTTTCTGCTGGTCTAAACCAGCCAATGATTTGGACTGTTCTCATCTGCACCAGGTTTGGCGCACCGGACTTCCGTCCTAGGAACTCTTTTCCATTCTTGTCGTTTCCAATGGAAAACTTGCGATGTCTTTCTGCCCTCCAGAATCTGAGTCCCCTTTTGCTGACGATTTGAAAAAGGAAGTGCATTTTGAAATGGCTGTCAGGTTGCATCATTCTGAGCCCCAGGCCCTGAACCTCCTTCTGTCGTTTGCGAATTTGAACTCCACCAACCCAACGGCTGACCGTACAGGCATTCAATGAGGCCATTAAATGCATGTCTGGGTATAAATATAGGGGTCAACCTATCATTTTCATTTGTCAAGTTTTCCAGAAGAGATCAAAGTGCTTGCCAGAGGAGATCAGTGCATCTGTTGCCCACCACCCTCATGTCTGAGATCATCATTCGGCCATCCTTAGTTGATTTCACATCCTCCCCTATCGGACTTTCGAGGTAGGTTCGTCGTTCATTCCACCGAGAGGTTTTATTATTTTACACTTAAATAACAAATAAAATGGGCTAAAAATGCACTTAATTGAGAAAGCACGACAAAAACCACAGAACCCATATTTTCAAAATTCAAAGAACCTTGAAAATGACATTCTAGGATCAAACCAGAGCTCAACCACGCCACTGTCATTCTTCGTGTAGGGAATTCACACCTTTCAAGCCTGTGTCCTGTTGCTGCTATTTAAAACTTAGAAAATGAAAAAAAAATTCAAACAGTGGAATGCCCTATTGGGCCCGCCACCCTAGACATCCGTTAGCTGATCACAGTCAAAATTGAACACTACAAATCCAGCCTCCACCTCAGCCTCCAGGCCCGCCTCACTGGGTTTCCCTCGCCGAGTTTCCCTTGGGAATTTTCCGTTCCGAACGGCAGAAGGCTCCTACCTTCCTGAACCTTGGGCCCCGGCTCGTCAAAATTTGGCCCATTCAAAATTGTAACAACTTAGACTACCTTTGTTTGCTCCAGGTCCGGTCCATCGGACTTCATTCCCCGGGACTCTGCATCGCCCCCGCCATTCCCAAATAGTGAAGAGGATGTGCCATTCTGCCCCCCACAGTCTGTTTTCCTATTTTCCATTTAGAGAATTCAAACTTAAGTGAGTTGTTCCTTCGTAACGTTGGGTCCCATTTTGTAGACTTCCATTCACAAACTGCCGCGGAGTCTTCACCGTTCAAAATGGTCATGTATTGTTGACCTTCCCCCGTCTTCCCAACTTTTGGGTTCTGCCCCCTCGATCGCCTAAAGAAACTTAACAGAGAAAAAAACTAGTGGCCAGGGTTGATGGTGGGTCCGGTCGGCTGGGATGCTCCAACCGGGTTTTCGCACCACGATCGTCATTCCAAATAGCGAAACCCTGCTAGCCTTCTGTTCCTTCGAGCCCAAGCACCTTTAATTCCAAAGTAAACCACCGACTGTCTTTTCACCATCCCGATCCCGGACCCCAGAGTTCTGACCCCGGAACTAAGTTTCTTCTAGGCCATTTCAAACAACAAAGTCCTAATAGCTTTCTGGCCTTGAACCTCTAGGAGCTCCAAAATTGATCAAGATGACCTCAAATTTGAAAACCAACCTCAACCCACGTGCTCAAATTCAACCCTCTTTGACACAAGCCTTTCAAACTATCAGAATAGGAAGGCAGGAGAAATCACCTGAATTTCCCCAGCCTATTCGCCCTTTCAAAATACCATTCATGTCAGGGAAGTCGCCCCCTGGGCCTGATTTGTCCAAAATCCCTTCAGAAAGTGACTAACAGTATCTAAAAGTAAAGGTTTAACTTCATTAATCATATGATGTCTAATTGAAATTCATCCACGAGATTTTGACTAATGTTAATTCTTTCATAAATGATTGTACTCATTATGCCTTTGTTTGTAGGATATATGGAATCACGTGCAGGACCCTCGGGGGCAGCTGCAGAGGACAAAGGAAAGAAAGAAGGAAAGACTCCTCGTGGAAGAGAGGACAAAGACCAAATGAAATACTAGTTCTAGGGTGAGTCTCTACACTCAAAAATCATCACCGACTGGAAGGAAATCACAGACACCAATATCGGCCACGTCGATATTGATGAGTTCAATCAAAGGGTTAGAATCCACCCAAAAACTGATAATGCCAAATTAATTAGACAAAGTGGGATTGCAAAAGTTGTAGGTTTCCCCCCGTCTCTCATAGCCCCTGAATTGGTCATGGCTTTCCGGCAGGCCTACCAGCCATCTAGATAAGAACCATCGTTGATAGGGACGGGAACATCCTTGTTGATATGTCGGCTGAGGCCATTACTAAAACTTTCCACATTCCCACCTTTGAGGAGATGGAGATTCCCACTATGGAGGAAGGTAGGGAAACATGGGATGAGGACCCTATGGGCTGAAAAAAGTTAATAAACAAGTACTGGCTCAAGGAGAAAAGGGGCATCGCTGCGAAGGTTCTTCAAGAACTCTTTCGCAACGATTTCTACGAGGACTACCACGACCTAGTAACCATGTTGAGTAGGGTGATGGGCCTCCCTACTACTACTTTTTTTCAAGAGTGGATGGTGTATTTTGTTGAACAAATCCTCTATGGGGATGAAGATGTCACCACAAAAGCCTCATTCTACTAGGGAGGCATCATAAGTGACTACTTCCATGAGAAGTTTATGAATGTGAAGAAAAGCTCTAATTTTTACATGACCTCCTATCTGGTCTACTCACTGGCTAAGTAGAGGCAATATAGTGGATTGTTTGTGGCACCCGATGAGGAGTCAAGCTAAGGATTGACGGTCTATGTTAGGTATCCCCAGCTCCAGTTCAGAAATTTTAAGGAGTACTACAGAGTGAATGACGCCCTCATCGGCCACATCATCAGGTTGCTCAGAGGGGATTTTGAGAGAAGGGTCTCTCATAGTGCTCGAGAATTCTTGAAGCGGTACGCCTTCTTATTTTTACAGTACCCAAAATTCACATATATTTGCGCCTAGGGTTTCACAGAAAGGCTGAATAAGCTACCCTGGTACCCCAATGACCGGATCATATTGTCAAAACTTTCCTGGCAGCTGCAGCATTTACATTCAATCCTCAAAAGTAAACACTTGGCAGGGATCCCTTATCCCTTAGCCTTCAGTCAGGGAATCATGTATAAATTGCAAACTTCCTAGTGTGTTGGGAATTCTGAAAAGGAATTGGCAGAGTACCATTTCCTCCTACACACTTCTCACCCACGGATGGACCCATATGGGGATATAAGAAGGGCACTAGGACCAGGGTATGCCCACCTAGATCACGTTGAAGATTTTTGGACAGATTGTCAAGACGACAAGAAGGTGCATGCAAGGCATTATATGCGGATGATCACGTACTTTGTAAGAAAGGTGCAACTGTTTCCCATACTAGATTAGGTTGAGGAGGATGAGAGCACCATCATGGATCCCAGATATAATGCAATCACTAACTTGCCGCTACCTTCAATAGATTGGGATGAGCAGGAGGTCGATGACCTCAACATTGTAACTAAACCAATCGTGGCTCATACCAAAGAATGGATTGATGGGAAGGTATCCTGATTAAAGAAATAAAGGGTTGTCCTGAAGTATGAAGGGCTCAAGAGTGAGCCTAGTGCCACAAAGGATGTCACTGCTACAACTTCAATGGGCGGGACATCCAAATCTCCTCTGCTCACAAGATCAAAGAAGAGGAAAGGGATTGAAGCGGAATAGTCTCCAGACCCCAAAGTTTATTCAAGGAAAGACTCGGGAGGCTCACCCTCTAAGAGGTCAAAATAGACGGGAATCGTTGTGGAACAACCACCAATTTAGGAAGATCCCCTTCAAGAGGGTGAGGAAGGGAAGATAGATCAGCCAAGACCTCCTCCAGCTTTCCCTGTCTCTGCCACCCTTCTGTCTATTTCCCAGACCATGGTCACCACATCCCCACCTGTAGTGGACATCTCAGTCCACCTCGCCTCCTCTCCCCTAGTGGGGCCCATAATAATGGTTGACTCTTCCTCTGCCGCAACTACTCTACCTTCCTCCGCCGCCATGTCACCTACTACATCACTCCCATTGGCAATAGTGACAACACCAATACCCTCACTAGCATTACCGAAGGCTTTCTCGTGGCACATGAAAAATTTCCCCTCCAAGATTTCTCAAATCCTTTTGGATCCCACCATCCAAGCTTCCTTAGCACGGGTCCTCACCAGTGCTACGCCTTTGCAACCTTCAATGGGACCGCCAACAATGGAAGCCACAATGTTAATTTCCAAAGAATGGGAGAGGCAGGAGAAAGAAGCCTCGAAGGAAATGGAGGAGGAATCCGATGAATACCATGAACACCTGGAGTATGAACACTAGAAAATTGACAGGGTGGTCTATAAAGAAGAAGGAACAGGGTCTTCTGAAAGTGGAGATGAAGAGGAGGGTACAAGTGGTAGAACTATTGTATAGACCTTCAATGATGATCTCGAAGAGGAAATGACCAAACAATTGAAGCATGATGAAGAAGAGGCAGAAAGGCCACCACCTAGAGAAGAGGAGCAAGAAGGGGATAGGGCAGTGAAGAATGTGGAGCTCCCTACAAGGAAACAGAAGGAGGATGTGTCATCTCCTCATAGAGAAGAAGGAAATGTGGAAGAAGACAAGCCAAAGGAGCATGTACACAAGGATGAACAAACTAAAGAAAGAAAGGGGATAAAAATTGAGAAAGAAGAAAGTCCTCAAGAATAATTGCCTACTAAGCCTCCCCTAAAGCGCCGCATGTTCATCCAAGACTCTGATGAGGAAGAAGGAGACAACACTAAAGTGAAAGAAAGGGCTCCCACAGGTGAAAAAATAGAGATCCAAACAAGGGAAGCTGAGGGTGATCGAGAATCGCCCAAGGGAAAATCCACTATGCCCGAATGGCTGGGGAAGTAGCTTGAAAAGAAGACTCCTACCCTGAAGGATCCAAGAGCAAGGCTAGAGGCTATCCTAGCCCAGGCACATATCTCAACTAGGAAGGAGAAGAAGCCCAAATTTAGATCCAAGGTAATGATGGATGCTTCTGGGTCCCAAATTGTGCAAATAGCAACACCGGTGGTAGGCCAAGAGGGAGTAAGCTATAATGTCTCCACCATTAACTTGGGAACTACTACTAGAGATCAAAAGGTGGAACACCTTGAGGATTCAGTGGCTACAGTGGTGCACCTAATATAAAATGATAAAGTCTCAAAGGATGAGCTTAAAGCATAGGTAGTTGCCTTGGCAGATTGCATCCAACAATGGTCCTTAGTTGAAGACATGCCTACCACATCCACGGCTCCACCCCAACTATTGTCCAAGGAAAAAATTGACAAGATGGAAAAAAGAAAGAACTTGGAAAAAACTACAGAGATCTGGTTCTGATGGTTCCTATACATTGGGAACATGGGTATTAGTCGGGATGTTCGAACAACCAACAAGTTCTTGGATTTATAGCAGTCTCTAGAAGGCACAAAAAATCTCTGCACTGACTTTCCTACAATGTATAATTCCACTTATCCAAAAATTGAGGCTATCCTTTGGCTACCAAACGCCACATGGGAAAATGAGCTCGCACTTAAAAGGGATGATCATTGGCTAGTGGATGTGTGGCAATGGGACTTTGATAACTGGAAAGAAAGGTTGGAGCAGGTAATTGATAAAGTAGATCCAAATATTGAATGGGTCAAAGAAATTAGGGCAGATTGCACCCGATATCTGAGGCTGATGACGAGATATGACATGCCCAAGGTGCAAATCGATCCAAAGAGAATAAAGCCCCATTTCCAGAAAAAGATGGAGGACGGGATGGCAACAGAGATAACCACATATTTCATGAGTTTTGGTGCCCATGCCTTTGCCCAGTCCGAACTGTTTAGAGGCCACACCGCCAAGTATGATGAAGACTAGAAGAGGCTTGAAGACAACTCCAAGGAATGGAGTTATCAAGTGTTGCGGTCCGAGATCATGGAAGTTGACAAACTCCAACCGGTAATTTTTAAATTCATGGAATATGTAGCTTTGAAGAAGTGGGAAGGGGGCCCTATTATTAGTGAAGAACTTCTAAAGGAATAGCTATAGCAAAAAGAGAAATCAGTAAAAGACAAAATTCTACAGTGTTGTCACTAGAAGACAAAATAGGGATAAACACAAAATTGTATTTTAAATTGTAATATATTTGGGGGGTAGGTAGAACCCTAGTTTGTAGTGAATCTTGGCCACACAATGAGATTAAATCCTGGCAATTCATTCTACTTTTTGGGAACTATAAATGGCGGGGTCTCCTCTCATTTTAAAGGGAGTTGAGTTGTTGTAAAGACATGTTGTAGAAATTTATAATGAAAATACATTGACTTGGTGCATTTTTTGAGTTTTTCAAATGTTTCATGATTCAATCTCCATTGGTAGATGCTTTATTTAGATCTACATTGTTGTTTTAAGTCAGATTTAAACTGCTTAGATAGATTTGGTTATGCTATTCTATAGTTATGCAAATTTTTGTTGTGTAGATGCCTTCCTAATCCACACTTTTTGTTGTTTGTTGCTGGTAAATTGCTATGTAAAGTTAGTTTAGGATTGAATTCAAAGCTGCTCCACACCTTTATCTTTTTTCATGCATGTATATGGTGAATGAATGATGAAATATCCATAGGCCTTAGAAGATAGCACAAGTTTCATGAGACTATGAATTTTCTGGTTAAGTGAAATTATGTTTGAAGGAAGTTGTCCATGACAGGAACTCCATGATTACTATTCATAGTTAGTTGCAAATATGGGAACCTTCCCTCTTCCCTGCTCTTTTTCCCCCTTTTTTTAAGAAACAACCTGTGCTAAGGTTCATTGCACATTGTAAAGCCAAAACTTAAGGAAAACATCAAAGTTTTAGAATGTTGTCCGAACCTACAGCAAAATGCACCTTGACTCCCATCTCAGAAACTTTAGATTTTAAGATCCACTCTGCATCTAGCTACGTAAGTCTGCCCTATGATTACTAGCAAAATCACATCAAACATCGATTGAGGAGTTTCATGCAAGTCATGACCTGACACCCGAGAGACCTTGGGGAGATTTTCAACAACTTGTTGTTGGAGATTTCCTTTCAAGAGAGGTAGTGCACATATGCATTGCCTGTGTTGAGAAAGTGTGTAAAACACCCATCAACATAGGTCTCCCAATGTGGGTCGTCATATCGGGTCTGTTGTTGTCTATAATCTTCACATCACGTTCACCCACATGGTAGGTTTTGCACTCATTTTTTTTGCCTGGGTCATTGTCGGATGTCCTTTCCAACGTGGGTTTCTACAGTTTCACCAACTTCATCCTAGTCATACCTATGAATTAAGGTGACCATTAATGATGCTCACCTATATATATGTCACCTCCCAACTATCATTTTCATTCAACATTTTCCAATTTGAGAGAGTGGAGCAGGCATTTGGATGTGCAAGAAGTTTGAAGGATTCAACTGCAACCATAATTGTCAGTCGCGGAGGTAAGCCTCGTTTGTCACTAAAACTATTGATTTGCAATAAATAGATTAGGGTTTTAGAATAAACAACTATTAAATGTCATATCATTACAAAATCAAACCCTAGTTTGCTTGAGCGATGTCAACATCACAAGTTTCAAATTGGGTTTTACGCCTAGAAGTGCTAATGGCGGCTTTTACAACCTCTAATCCCATACTCAAACATTGCCAAAATTAAGAAACCCTTAGAATAGGTTAAAATGATCTTGTGGTCCTTTGTATGGAACTCTACCCTACTGTCACCATGGCCAACTACAAAGCTCGCAAGGCCTCCCATTGTTCCAACCCCGCATTCACATTAAACTCAAACTTTGGATGACATATGGGAAATCATTAACTCCTCATGGCCTTGCAATTTCCTTCGCGCGAGAAACCACGATGGGAAATCTGCTCTACCTATGTCAATCCTAACGGCTAATTCCATGAAGCAACCCACTTTGTAGACTGTGCACCTACCATCACCCTAAGATTGCTTAACCAAGTAGTGGTCAAAATCAACCAAGTTGTTGTGCTAATGTGGGCCTATACCTGCGGGTCCTTGTAGGTGGGTCACTTCGTGCAAAAGGCTATCTCCTCAATGTTGTTCTCAATGGAAAAATCAATCTACCTTCCCTTAGTCCATTCCCTGCATCCGTAGATCCTAGCATCGAAGATGAAGTGGTAAATTTTTTGAGTCAAAGTGATTATGTGGGTTCACCCTTACAGTCGTCTTCCTTTGGAAGATTATCTCCACAATGTTGTTGTTAACAAAAAATCCCTTGTGTCACCTTGCCCTATTAGTTCTGCATGTTTTATCTCCTCAAAATAAAGTTCTAAGTTCGCCAACAAAATTTTGGGTCAAACAATCTCTGTGGGTCCATTCATGCGGACCACCATCCACAAGAAGTCGTTACTCCATAGCCATTCCTTAGTGATGAAACCTCCCTACTTCCTCGCATGGTGGACCTTGAGCTTACCAATGCTATCGGTATAGCGAATGCACAAATGACAAAAATTGCAGGTCATGGTTTCTTTGTGGTTCCCATCACATGGGCTACCATCTATGGAATGAAACCCATTAGAAGTTGTTGTCTAATGTTAGGATCTTGATGGTTCCCTACTACACGACTTCCGCACACCTAATCCCTGCACCTCATGAAATGATTGAACCTTTCAGCCAAATCAACCAATTACAATTTCATGCACATGTCGAAGGAATTCACAGCAAAATTGGCTAAGTCAGAATGTTTTACGAACTCCACCAGGTGAAACTTCGTATGTAGGAAGATACCTACCCTTGGCTACTATCTAATAGCGGAAACTTAATGACAACCTAATCTAATGCTTTCACCTCCTTCACACCCGCACGAGCTTTAAAAGATTGATCTAACGAAATAAAACAACTTCAAGTGCCCCCATCACTAACTTTTGCATGCACTTAATGACTTTTCCCTAAATTTACCCAACAACTATGTCATGCAGAAATTTATTGTCGAGTTGTTGTCTACAGGGTTCCCTCTTCCTTGCATTGTTCCCTACAACATTCACTATGGTAGCTTCCACAACGTAGAAACTCGCACTCGAACAAACTACCCAAATAAACCTCAAATGGTAAAATATGGTAAATGTGATGATATTTTAAGTATGTGTGGATGCAATTACTGACGAATTTTCATGATTTGACTAGCATTTTCCCCCTTGATACATCAATGCACTTACTGCACCTTTTATGTGTAGGATTTATGGAACCTGTGAGGGACCATTGGAGAAGCCAATTGAGAAATTTGATAAGGGAAAGAAACTAACTAGGACCCCTAGAGGAAATGAGGAAAAAGAGAAAATGAACTATCAATTCCACGGGTTTGGTTGCACTTCCAAAATCACGTCTAACTAGGAAAAGTTCTTCAACACAGACCTCAGACACGTCAATATCGATGAATTCAAATAGAGGGTGATGATCAAACCCACAACAAACAAGGCCTTGAGGGTCAAGGAAAGTGGCCTTGCAAAGGCGGATGGCTTTCCTCCCACTCTGGTAGCTCCAGAATTGGTCTTTGCTTGTTGGGAGTGCTATCACTCTCAGAATAGAAGGATAGTTGCCAAGGATGGGAGAGTACTGGTAGACCTGTCTTCTAAGTCTATTGGGAAGACATTTGGCATCCCAACCTTCAACTAAATGGAGGAGGTATTGAAATAATTTTCCTTCAATGTCTAGAAAGAGGACCCCATCAGCTATAAAAGGACAATAAACCAAGCTTGGCTAAAGGATAAGAGGGGCAACACTAACAAGGTACCTTAGAGATTGTATAGGAGTGATTTTGTAGAAGAATCTAACTATTTGGTCACACTCATGAGTAGATTAATAGGACTTCCCACTACCACATTCTTTGAGGAGTGGATGTTTACTTCGTAGAAGAAATCCTTCAAGGCACTACTAAATTCCATTGGGCAAAGATGGTCAGTGAGAGCCTACATTGTTAGTTTATGGTAGTCAAGAAAACCTCACAATTTTATATGACCTCTTATCTAGTTTATCTCCTGGCTGTAAAGTTCCCATATAATGGATTGGATTGTGCTAGAGTATTAGGAACTAAGAATAGACAGCTTAAGGCATATGACTACTACCCTCAGTTGCAATATAGGAACTTCAAGAAGGACTATAGGAGGGTCAATGATTCCTTCATCGGGCATATCATCTAGACCCTTGGGGAGATTACCATAGAAGAGTGTTGCACAGTACTAGAGCAATCATAAAGGGGTTCAAATATTTGTTCATTCAATTCACCAAATTTACATACATCAAAGTAGAGGGATTCCCAGGAAGACCCTACCAGCTACCTCAGTACCCAAACGACAAAATAGTATTGTTGGAGCTTACTCAATAGCTGTAGATGACCCACACTCTATTGAGCAACAAGCACCATGTTGGGGTCCCATATCCCCTCACCTTTGGATAGGGAATGTACTCTTGACCTGCGGCCCCATGCACTGAGTACTCCAATAAGGAGTTGGTAGAGTATAACTTTGAATTACATACACATAGAGGAGGCTTGGATCCCATTGGAAAATTGAAGAAATAGGTTGGACGACAGTATGCCCACCGACCTCACATTGAATATTTTTGGGAAAGTTGTGATGATGACAAAGAAGTCTGGAGGTAGCATTATATGTGAATGACTACCAGATTTGTAAAATCTATTGATTTATTCCCTGTACCAGATCATATTATTAAAGATGACAACATTATGGATGAAAAGTACAATGCTTTGGCTAATGTGTCATTTCCTGTTATTGACTGGGAAGAGGAAGAGGTCACTGACCTAGATACTATCACCTATCCTGTTGAACAAAGAACTAAGGAATGGATAGATGAGAAATTAGCCCAATTACATGAGAAAGGCATTGAGTTAACATATGGAGAGGTTGAGGATGAGATTGAGAGTCAAATAGACAATGACGCTATTGCTAGCTCATCGAATGAGGCTCTCAAATCCCCACCAGTCACAAGATCCAAGAAGAG
Source organism: Sequoia sempervirens (assembly GCA_007258455.2). NCBI lineage: Eukaryota > Viridiplantae > Streptophyta > Pinopsida > Cupressales > Cupressaceae > Sequoia > Sequoia sempervirens. The sequence continues at coordinate 120,785,312 of VDFB02373365.1, forward strand.
AAAGGATATAGCTGAGCAAAATCCAAAAAAGAAGGTGTACACAAGGAAATCAACAAAGGGGAAGCCATCGAAGAAGGCAAAAAGAATGAGAACTTATTTTCTCAAAATTCCAACCATCCAGGAGGAAGAACCTCTGCATGAAGAGGAAGAAGAAGATGAGAGACCTCGCTCACCACCACCTACCACCTCTACACTCCCATCAACCATTATCATCGCTTCCACCACACCATCCCCTTCCACTCCTAAACAATTACCCATCTCATCTCCACCCGCCATGGACATCTCTTTCCACCTCACCTCTGCTTCACCAACCACTCCCATGGTGGTGTTGGATTCTTCTTCCTCCACTACTTTCCCACTGTCGTCTTCCTTGCTCCCACATCCACTGCCTACTCTTTCCTCTCTACCACCTTCTTTTCCAACAACCTCAATGACACCTATCACCCTACTACATGCCTTTTCCCCCTATATGCAAAATGTGCCAACTAAGTTCTCTGGGTTAATCCTCAACCCCCAAGTCCAAGCATTAATGGCCCAACTCGCTATCACTTTCCCTCTTCCTCCACCTCCCACCAAGCCACCAAAAGTGGAGGCTACCATAAAAATCTCAAAAGAAATGGAGAAGCTTAGCGGGGAGTGACCCAAGGAAGCAACCTTAGATATCACCAAGGAGCTGGAAGAATCTGATCAAGATGACTACTTGGAGCATCCTGAGGACAGGCTAAGGGTAAATGTAGACAAAGTAGCCAAAGATGAAGAAGGGAAACAAACCCCTGAGAAAGAAGATGGAAGAAAGCCTATTGAATAATATGAAGTTGAAACATCTGACCAGGAGCCTAAAGAAGAACAACTTAAAGAGCATGTAGATGAGGAGACACGCCCAAAGGAGCATCCCTCTAAGGAAGGGAAAATTGATAGAGATGTTAATGTGGAGATAATCGATGAACCCCTGCAAACTAGCCAAGATAAGGTCCCACAACGTGAAGAAGTTCCCAAAGAGAGAGAGAAGGACAAAGAAGAAGAAAATAGTGTAGAAGAAAGGGGCATTGAGCCTGAAAAGGAAGTTGGGATTGAACTTGAAGAGGTTGAGAAGGCAGCATAGGAAGAAGATAAAATTGAAGAAGTTGTCGAGACTATTGAGCCTCACAAGGGGAAGGCTATTCAAGAAGAGGAGCTAGATGAGGAAGAGAAAAATGATGGAGAGGATCCCAGGCATGAAGAGGATGAGCCTCTAAAGGAACAAGAAGAAGAGGGGAATCATGAATCCCCAAAACATCAAACAGAAGTCCCCATGTGGCTTGGGCAACAATTGAAAAGAAAGGCTCCCATAGTTGTTGATCCCAAGGCCTAACTAGAGACAATCTTGGCCAAAGCCTAGGTGAAGACCCAAAAGATGAAGAAGCCAAAGATCAGGTATCACATAACCACCAATGCTTCTGGATCTAGGACACTTCAAGTGGCCACTCCCGCTGTGGGTAAGGACGCAGATACCATCCAGGGCCAGGAATACCAAATGTCTACCATTAATATGGACCCAACCTCTCATGCCCAAAAGATTGATGAATTCCAAGGGTCTGTTTCCACCATCTTGTACCGGATGAACAAAGACTAATCCATGAAGAAAGAGCTATAGGCACAAGTGGCAAAACTAACTACCTATATACAATAGTGGACCTCATCTGGAGAAGAAGTTTTGATGGAATCACCTACACCTGCCTTTCTCTTGAAGGAGGAGGTGAATAAAATGGAGAAAATGAAGAATTGGACTAGGTCCACTTCGGATTGGCTCAAGAGAGTTTTCGACACAAGCAACAAGGGCATCCATTATGGAGTTAGGGTGCATAACCACTTTTTGGACCTAAGAAAGGAAATCAAGCCGAAGGTAGATACGTGTAAATATTTCCCTAAACTCTATAGGATTACATACCCCAAGTTGCAAGGAATCCTAAAATTATCTCCAGAGGTATGTGAAAAAGAATTGACCTTGCCGAAGAAAGATCACAACCTGCTTGATTATTGGTTGCATACTCTTGAGTTTAGGAAGGTAATTTTGGAGAGGTCATTGAAAAATCTGGAGGACATCTATGCCAACATTGTTACTCATTTAGTTGAAGCAGATGACCTCCTAAAGATGATGATAGGTTATGACGTGCTTGCCCTAGAATTGGATTCGAAGGCAGTAAAGCGGGAATTCCACAAGAAAATGGAATAGGGCACTAGTGAAACCTTATCGGATGATTTCATGGATTTTGTTGCATAGGTTTTCTTAGGGTTCAAATAGATGGTTAAGGCGGGAAATACATATGTAAATTACCACAAGGAAATGGTAAGTGATTTCAAGGGTATCTCCTTCCACATCACCAAGTTGGACCTTGCATAGTGGGATAAACTTCAGGCTATCATCGACAAGTTTATTTATTATGCTACTCTCCAGAAGGAAGCTAGAAATCATGTAATAGCTAATGAATATTTTTCAAAATAGTCATAAAAGGCTAAAATTAGCCACAAGATGAAATAGACTAGAAGACGAAATAGGAAAAAGATAAAGGAGTCTATTTTTATATTGTAAAGTATTGGGGTTGGGTGAAACCCTAAGAATGAATTTGAGCCACTCATTGTAAATTAATCTTGACCATTCATTCTTCTTTTGGAAAACTATAAATAGGGGCATCCTCTCATTTTCAAAGAGAGAGATGAGTTGTTGTGTAAAGACATGTTGTTGCAAAATATAAGAAAATTATTGAGTTTAATGGTTTCTTGTGTGTTTCTCTCCATGTGTGCAAGATTCTATCTCCAATAGTTTATTTCAGCATTGTTATTTCAAGTTCAAGTTCATCTTATTTTAGAAGTTCATGTTGTTCTTTAATGGTGGATGTATGCTATAGTGTTTGATGCACTTTCGACTCATACTTTTAGCTATTTGTTGATGAAAAATTGTTGTGCAAAGTTAGTTTGAGCTATTTCATTTACAACACTTAACTTCTATTGTGTATGTGCATGTTCAAGCATTCATGTTGCATTCTAAAAATCATAAGTAAGCCTTATAATATTGCACTAGTTTTATGAGACTGTGGGTTGTCCCTAGTTAAGTAAAATTTAGTTTGGAAGTCTATCCACTATAGCATCCCCTATTGTTGCTATTCATCTTAGTTATAGACTTAGGAAAACATCTAAACCTTTTCCATTTTACTATTTATTTAAAAATATGAAGGCACAAATTTCAGCATCATTGTAAAACCAAATTTGATGACAGAAGTGAGTTTTAGCTTGTTGTTCTGAAACTACAGTCATTGTTCATCACTTCCAAAACTTTGAAACTCTATTTTCAGATCCAAGAAAACTCCAAGCTTAGTGAACCATAAAGGCCCCTTGTGATTACCAAAAAATCACAACAAACAATTGAGCTATTTTGCAAGTCATGACCTGACACCTGAGAGACCTTGGGGTGATTTTCTAAAACTTAGTTACAGATTTTCACTTTTCAAGAGAGACATCACACTTCTGTGTTGCCTGTGTTGAGAAGTGCAAAAAACCCATCAAAAATTACAAACCAGAAAGGATCAAAACATAAAGAGGGATTAGGGTTTGAGAAAGGTGAAATCTCAAAGCCATATAAAACTCCAAATCAACCTGAAAAGAAGATTGAAGACAAGAAGAGCAATGGCAAGAAAGTATGGAATCAAAGGAGAGACTTCAAAAGACCACCTATCAGACAACAAAATTCACAAAGGTACCCATATTTAAATGGTTTATGTTATTCTTGCAATAAATTTAGAGATAAGGCTATGGAATGTAGAAGTAGAATGAATCAGAATGTTCAATCTTTTCCTAGTCAGTGTTTTTCATGCAAAATATTTGGTCATAGAGCTAGTGAATGCAAAAATAAAATGTTGAATGGCTACAACAATGGTATGAGGGTTCAATATTTTAATAGATATTGTTATGCATGCAATAGATTTGGGCATAAAGCTAATCAATGTAGATCTAGAATGAATAGAAGCAAGAATGTTCAAAAGAATGTCATATGTTACAATTGTAGTAGACCTAGAAATATCTCTAAGTTTTGAAAAAGCAAGAATGTGAAGAAAAAAAATATGGTAAAGAAGAATGATCTAGTGAGAAAGGCCAATCCAGTAGAGATGAAGAAAGAGATGGACAAGATTTGGAAAAAGAAGGAAGATGGTGAGACTAATCCTGAGTCTCTACCAACATCTAGTGCAAATGTTTCCTTTAAAAACTAACTAGAAAGATTTCGCTTAGGGGGAGCATTAACATAAAATTTTATATCCCCTACCAAAGAAATGGTTTTGATGTGTCAACATGTGGATATGAGGTATGGATCAACATGTTTGATCTATTAGAGAAAGAATCGGTGAAAAATATTGAGTTGCAAAAAATTGCTGAGCATTTGAAGTTGACTATGCATACAATTAGGGTTTGAAAACTTTATCAACTAAATCATTCAATATGAAATTAGGTCAATTCCTAAAGGTTTATAAGTGTTTTAACTTAATAAAAAATAATTTTCAAATGAAAATTCAAGGAGAGAAGAGTAGGTGAAGAGAAAAGTGGAGTGATTGAAGCATTTGAGATTTGGTGTAAGAGAAACCCTAGTCGGAAAGTGGTTTAAAATGAATTTGCAGATTCCATTTACCCTGATTTTTTAAAGCATTTTCAATTTTATACAAATATGTATACACCACAATTGGTAGAGGTTACAGAGCATCTTCACTCTAAGTTCAAATGGCATCACAAAAAATATTTGGTGGATGATCTAGATGGTGCATTTTCACACATCCCATATGGGGTTCTACACATAGAGGATGTAAGAGTTTATATTCGTGTGAAGTTGGAAGAATATGATCATGGAAAAATGACTGATGTGTGGGTTAATGAACTCACTAGAGATGACTTTGAATTGAAACTTGAATTTGAGAGCTTGACAGAGAAGAAACTTGATGTATGACATAGTTTTCCTAACTTTTGTTGTGATGATGTGTGGGTTAGATACACTCTTATCAAAATACATGATAAGTTTTTCTTGCTTGACATACCCCACTTGATCAACAAGGACGAAATTAGGGTTGTTATAGGTTTATGTTCAGTCGAACTAGTTTTGGGACAAAAGTCTATGAAAAATGTAGTAATGGAGCTAACTGGAGTGACATATGATATGAGGGCATTGACAATAAAGAACATTAGGAACTTGACAGTGAACTAGGATTCAATGATGATCGAATAAAAGATATACTTCACCAACAAAAAAAATAAGCATCCACAACTGCCATAAACATAGCATATGAGATGGTTGGGAAGGGAGTTGATTATGATCTATGTAAGTTTATGAGATTGTAGGTTCTGGAAAATCTATAGAAGACAAAGGACTTTAAGTATGCTTTCAATTTTGGAACTTTGATTGTTTATTTATTATTTTAATTTTTAAATAAGGTCCTTGGTACAAAGAACATTATGTGGTTGAAGAACAAACTGATAGCTCATCAGATTAGAGACCACATAAGGAGCTTGGGTAGTGTGGAAGATCAAAAGTAGCATTATGCAAATTTTTCAAGACCTTTCAGAATGACATGCAGTCCAGAGAAAGGATTCTCTAAAGGATGGTGGAAAAGTATGAAAATGACATTACTTTTTTGGTTACAAAAGATAGTTGCATCATTTAGGTAGTTGAGTCGGAAACCATTTGGAACCCAGAGATTGGATATGAAATCACCAACTTAGTGGACTATGTTAAGAAAACAAAAAGACACCTTTGAAGAGAGATATGAAACATATGAGGAGAAATTCATGGAGGTTCACATGGATTAGAGGAAAAAATAGGTAAACAATACTATTGAAAAGATGACTGCAATATTTGTGGAAGCAATGGGCCTCACTAATGAGCAAGTGGAGAAGGTAAAATCCATGTCTAGCTCACTGGGAGGTTCATCTAATATTAGAAGATCTGGTAGAATAGCTACCACTCCTTTGATTTACCAAAAGTCCTTTAGGACTAAGTCTATTGTAGGGGAGAAGAGAAAAGAATCCAGAAGAACTTTGGTAAAGGAGAAGACCCCTTTGGTGAAACAAAAGAAAGGGACTAAAAAGGAAAATTTTGTTTGGGCATCACAAAAACAACAGGCCCTATGAGAAGGAGAGTGAAGACAAAATCCACAAGGGAGAAATACATGGGTGTGGATGTGGAAGATGATGAAGAAGAAGAAGGACCACAATTGGTCCATAAAAGGAAAGTAGAATCTTAAAAAGGTGAAGCAAGCACAAAGAAGAAAAAGGTTGATATTGTGGATAAAGATGATGAGGCAGAAGTAAAAAAGGAAAAATAAGCCTTTCTGATCCACACAAGAGAAAAGTACGTAAAATCCAACAAGAAGAAGACTTTAGTAAGGACACATAGCCCTATGAAACTTGATGCTTTGTTCAATGGCATTGTGCATGAGATGCTAGGAGAAACTATTGCACTGTATACTACAGCTGATTATATAGATAATGCTACCATTGAGGAAGCCATTGTAAAATATAGTATTACTTTTTAAGTTAACATGAAGAATATTGAGAAGCAATTTCCTAAAGAGCTAAGCAATGTACTATATGCAAGAAGATAAGAGGCAATAGATGAAGAGGCAAAGTTGAGAGCATTTTCTATATCAAAGATTTGTGTGCCTCTATCAAATGAAAATAAAGCCACAGTGGCTCAAGTGTATAATAGGGAATTATGAACGAAGCAAAGGGTTACCACCCTTATGAGAAGATATCAAAATTATCTTGAGAGGATCTAGAATGAGTCTATAGATAAGGTTGTTGATTTTGTAAAAATATTAGGACTTACTCCAAACAATGAGGAAGAATTGCATGATGATATGACTGCCCTGGATGTAAATATTGTAGAAGCACAACAAGAGGATGCTCAACATGAGCATGAAACTAAAGAAGGAAATGTGGAGGATAATTTTCTTCTATAATTGGAAGAAATAACTGAAGAAAACATTATAGGTGAGAAGAATGTTACCAGAGAAGACACTGTAGTTAAAGATATGATTGATAATGCTCCTCTAGTATGAGATAACACCACTGGAGAGGGAAATTCTATAGAAGCTTAGAAGGAGGATGTAATCACAAGGAATAACACACCTCCTTTGGTATTTGAGTAAAATGCAAAGGATACTCAAGGCCACTCGAAGGCAAACTTTCCTCTGGATAACAAAGATCAATTTGTTGAGGAAGAGAAAAAGGATGAAGATGAGCCTATGGATATAGAAAATGATGATGAGTAGAAGACTAAGGTTTCATCTAATATAGAGGTTAAGAAGGATCGGGAGACACCAGTTAATACTGGTGACAAAGATAAGGCTTTGAAGGAAGGAGATAGTACAAATTCCTTTGGAGATCCCTTGATAAATTTATTGATTATGTAATTGAAGTTTCAATTGATAGTGTTTGCCCAGTTATTGCAACTTCCAATGCAACAGGGGCATGTGTACATGGAAAACATATCTTAGATTCATAAGCTTCAATTATGTGATGTGTTCCATACTTTTGCATGAAAATAAATCATAGAGACACATCAAAAATGTGCAAAACTAATCAATGAGGTGGTGAAGATGTTACAAGAAAGCATACCTAATGCTAACATTGATAACTCCTTATCTGTTATGGAAAATCTAAAGGTCTTACTTGATTCCTTCAAGGAATATTCTAGTGGATTAAGGAGAAGTTGGAGAAGTAAATGGAAAAAAAGATGAATGAGAAAAGATTGTTTGATATAAAAGAGAAGTGTGCTTTTGTACACACAAAATTTCAAGACAATCTTAAAGGTGTGTAGGAATGTGTGGAAGAAGCTAAAGTTTTATTTCAAATCTGCATGAAATGGCCGAGCTCTACAAAGAGCATAAAAGATGAGATGGACTCAATTGAGTCCCAAATTGATAAAGCTTCTGGTGCTTACGATCTGGTACAAGATTTGGATGGAAGCACAAGGTTTTCCATTGAGAACCTACATGAGAAACCATTTCAACTACAAGTTCAAAAGGAGAAAATTATAATGTAGTTTGGTCATCTCAGGGATCTGGTGTATGTTAAGCTCATACCTATTTCCAGTTACCTATTGAGTGCTATCAAATCTACAAAGCTAAATCTAGTACCAAGCACTTTGAATGGTGGTGAATAACTCATGATGGAGTTGGAGACCCAAAGCAGAATGCTTGGCCTAGCCAAGAAGAGTCGGAAGGAAGGAAAGCAAGAGAGGCAAGCTCACATGGAGAAGCTGCAAGATTCAATTTTTCCCTCCAAGTGAATGTTCAGTGTACATATGTGGATGGTATAAGGTAATTTTCCAATGCAAGTTTTTGATCCGATAGTATTGGATAGTACCCTTAGGGGGAGTTAGTATATTTTTGGGTTTGTATATATGAATATATTAGTAAAGGGGGAGAAGATATGTAAGTATGTGCCCTTTTCCCTTAATATCAAAAGGGGAGAAAGGTTTTGGGAGAATATTTTTGGCATGTTTCCATCAATGAAAAAGGGGGAAATCTTTGGAAGAATAAGAATATTTTCATTGATATTGATATGCTTACCAACAACATGAGCATCAAGTATAATTATAAGTTGTGTAGTATGCCATTTAGTGTTGTCATTGATGTCAACATTGTATTTTGGTATGAAGATCACAATGCGCACCAATTTGTATAGTTTGAGAATGTTTGAAAATGAGTATCAAGTAGGAATTTGCAAGAAATTTTGATCCGATGAAGACAGATGAAGAGAAAATTGGCTAAGTGTCAAAATAGGGTTTCCTATGTACAAGGCATCTCATATTTTGGTCAACATTGGTCCACTATGTAGAATCTTGCTTTGTGATTTTCATGTTAGTTTTTTGGATGTTAGAAGAGTCTAAATCTATAATTTCATAGCGTTTCAGTTTTTAATGTTGAAGATATGAATGACAAAAGTTTTGGTCTAACAATTACAATGTTATCAATACAATGTGCATTTGTTTAGTGAATTCGCACCCCTCTATGGATTTTCTTGGCTTTATATATTTATGGAGATGTTGACAAGTGTCAGTAGGGTCGATATTCCAAGTGGCATGAAATTTTGAGGTTTGCGCATTGGTTTTAGGTTAAGCAGTTGATGAATTTTGTTGTTAGGTCATTACTAGTGCCGACCTAATAAGCTTTGAGTATTACAAATTTTGAATATGAATGGATTTGTTATGTGTGAGCTATTGTAGGTCCATGCCAACCTATTTTTATTAGTTATAAGTTTTTATTCATGGATCAAAGTGTGTATATGTGTATGCTAAGCCGAAAAGTTATATTTTTTATAAATACATCTAATTAGGAAAACCTAATTAATGTTATAGGTGTTTTTGGATGAAGCAAATATATATATGTAAGATATTTTTTGGTGTTTTGGAGATAGATATGTAATGTAACGTATAGTTGATGTGAATTATGTGAGTATAAGTCAAATTCAAAGTAGAGCAGAGAGTTAGTGCAAATCAGTATGAAGTGTGTGAAGTCAGTATATTGAGCTTCAATGGAACTATATCCCAGCATGTTGTAGATGCATTTGTAACAATTAAAATCTAGGTTGTGATCCATCTCTCTCTTCTATCTTTTCTTATTTCAATGGGTAGCGAGTCCACTTGGACAGTGATACCACCTACAGTGAGCACTTTTGTAATATCTTATAACTAGATATAATATATTGTGAGCTAATCCTCACCATGGTTTTTCCCATTTTTGGTTTTTCATGTAAAAATTTGGTGTTAATGTGTTATGTGATGATGTTTTTTCTCATCATTTCCTTTCCTACTCCAAATTGAATATGTTATGTGGAATGAATGTTTAAATGTTTAAGTTGCTTCAGAGAATATTGATTCGCCCCCCTCTTAGTATTCCATGTGTTCAACACAACAACCCTTAAATATATCAACAACCCTTAAACAAATCATTAACACTTAAAAAAATCAACATCAACGAAAGAAAAGCCAATGAACAAACATACACAAGATAACACCATATTTACGCGGAAAACTTAAGAAGGGAAAAACCACTGAGAGAAATATCTCAATATAGGAAGCTCACTGCTTATAGAATTACAATTTTTTTAAGGCTCATTACCTATGGATTTGCAAGATAAGGCACACAACTTTCAGTACTAAGGCTTACAACCTCAAGGAAAGATACAAATTACAAAGACCTACTAAAGAGACTCATTGTCTGATAGCAAGATACATGAGAATATAAAATTACAACATATGTCAATAATGCACTCTGTTAACTGGGAAATTAAAGCGCATATGATCTTTCTTTTCCATAACTCACTTCACCAATCCATACTTTTACACCACCACTCTCACTTCCACACCTTGCAAATAATTTTTTCTTCTATTTATATCCTCCACAAGATCACAATACTTCAATTAGGTTATCCAGAATAGAATACAAATAATGATCCCAATAATTTGACCATAAAAACATGATGTGTTCTTATCCATCAGATCGAGAGGACCAAATAACAACTTATTACATCTTTTAATGTGATACCAAATAACTCACATGCTGGCACACATCAACTTAAGTTGGCAGTGAGGAAACATGTAACACATTACTAGTTGGCCCAAAAACATACTTTCAACTAAATTTACTCAATGTAGTTCTCAAAAAGATAGGTCAGGACCCAAATACATATTAAAAAAACCTTAATTGTTGGCACAAAACCCCAAGAACATTACACAAGTAAGAAAAAATCCATGGCAGCTAGACATCCACAAATTTCCTAAAAAACCAACTCAAAATAATATGTGACACCAAAGAGATTAATCATTAATGTGTGAACCACACATATATGTTCTATGAACATCCAACAACACTTCTCGATACTTCTTTCACACTTTCATGCCACAAAAAGTCACCACAAACCAACCAGAGATGGATTACTTCATCCTAGATGCAAAAAATACACAACCATGAGATAGAACATTAATAAACTAGCTTGCGGTAAACAAAAACACATGAAAACTAAACTAAGACACTGCAAAAAAATTGAGAGAATGTTCACCAAGCTATAGGAGTAGAAACATCAATGCAGAGAAATGTGAAGCATTTTTTGGACCAATCCAGATAACTAAAAAATTTACCAACCCACTATAATTACTAGAAATCTCCTCAACAACACATGTGACTTGAGAAGATAGGAGTACAACAACTATAATACATAGACACTAAATCCCAAATCGCAAGACTAAATATTCAAAGGTGAAGGAATGTAAAAAATTCTCCTAAATAGTTTTCAAAGCAACTTCTAGTAGCAGAAGCTTTCACCAACATGTGGAGACTAGAACTTTCTTGCAACAACACATACTTCTACAAGAACAATAGGAGAGAGAATACAACATAGTAGATACTATCAACATCTCTCCAACTTAGTATTCCTTCTAATCTTCATCTTAATGCTTATAATCCTCATCTTAATATATCATCATGATATCATCTCTTCTGATAACAACCATACTCAATACATATTTACTTGTCATCAAACAAGGCATGAAATCCAACTATGAACATCAACAACTCAATTGTTAGCAAATCATCAATGAAAACCCTAACTGAGTGTTGACATCAATGACAACCAATTACAACAATCTCCCCCTTTCACATTGATGGCAACACACACATGCACATTATCCCCCTTTGACATCAAGGACAAAGGGAAAAAAGATCTTCATTTGAATCATTATCACATTCTCCCCCTTTGACCAAAAACACTTCTTCTTAAAACAACTATGCATGCCCCCTATCAACAACAACAACCAACTACCTACTCTCCCCAAGATATAGCACACATAAATCTAGGAGAAAAGGATATGATGTGAAATTCTCCCCTTGGACAAATGCACCATCTATGCATCTAGTTATAAAAAGGGGGGACAATAACCCCTATCTTTTGCCAAAGATACTCAAAAGTATCCTTTGAAAGCACCTTAGTGAATATTTTTGCAATATGATCCTTAGTAGACACATACTCCAATATGAATTCTTGCTCTGTAGTTTTCTCCCTTAGAAAGTGATACCAGATAGAAATGTGTTTGGTCCTTGAATGCATCACCAAATTCTTATAAATGTCAATTGCACTTGTATTATCACACAATATGGGAATGGGTTCATCTTATACCACCTTTATATCCTTTAGAGTTTTCTTGATCCAAAGCACCTGGGTGCAACAAGATGTAGAAATATACTCAACTTCTGTTGTGGATTAGGACATTGATTCTTGCTTCTTACTAAACCAAGAGAACACTTTGTATCCTAAGAAAAATGCACTTCCACTGGTGCTTCTTCGGTCATCCACACATCCTGCCCAATCAACATTAGTATAAGCACTCAAAGAAAAGTTATCATCCTTCTTATAGCACAAACCAAAATAAGGAGTTCCCTTCAAATATTTGAATATTATTTTTACTACCTTCTCATGATTTTTCTTAGGATTATCTTGAAATCTAGAAACCAAACATACTGCATGCATAATATCAGGCCTAAAAGTAGTCAAGTACAATAAAACTCCAATCATAGACCTATAAAGAGCTTGATCAACCTCAAGTGACTCATTTGTATTGCTCAAGTGAAAACCAATTACCATAGGAGTACTTACGAGTTTCGAATCCTCCATCCCAAAATTATTCAACATATCTCTAATATACTTATCCTAAGAAATAAAGATACCATTATCTAGTTGAACAATCTAACTCCCAATGCATAAAGAAAACTCACAAATCATAAACATCTCAAATTTTTTTTGTATATCCACTTCAAACTTATTACACATATTATTATCTCTCCCAAAGATGATATAATCAACATATACAACAACTATCAAGATTTTGTCTCCCTCTTCCTTAATGTAAAGATTACTATCTACAAGAAAAACTTATCCAACTATGCATACCAAGTTCTAGGAGCTTTCTTAAGTCCATACAAATATTTATTGAGTTTGCACACCATGCTTCGATCTTCTGATAGCTATAAACCATTTGACTGCTCAATGTAGACCTCTTCCTCTAAATCACCATGTAATAAGGGTGACTTGAAATCCATTTGATAGAATTTGAAATTCTTGTGAGAAGCAAAGGAAAGAAACATCCTTATTGTCTCCATTTTGGCTATTGGAGCAAAAGTTTCCTCAAAATCAATACCTTCACCTTGTGAATAACCCTTACACACCAATCTAGCTTTGTTCGTCCCAACTTCACCATCTTCATTTAGCTTGTTCTGAAACACCAACTTAGTTCCAATAGCATTCTTATCAACTGGTTTGGGAACCAATTCCCATGTCTAATTCTTTTCTATCTGATTTAATTCCTCTTCCATTTCTTTATCTGATCATCATCTTTGTTAGCATCAAAAAAGTTCTTGGGCTCTACCTTTGATAGTAAACACAAATTTACTTGCTCACTTTATTTTTCAAGCCTTCTCCTAGTTAGCACAACCTCATTCTTATCACCAATGATCTGATATGTTGAATGCTTCTTTTGCACATACTTGGCTAGAGTCTTAGAAACCTTTTTTGATTCTTGTTTTTTCTCTTCTTTCTCTTTTTCTTCTTCTCAATACAGGGAGGTTTATTAGATCCACAAACCTCTGGTTCTTATGAGATTTGGCACAAATCTTCATCTACTTTCACATTTTTTCTTTCAATCATCTTTCCCAATATCTTTTTGTAGCATCTATAGGCCTTGTTTTTGGTTGAGTAACCAAGAAATATCCCTCCATCACACCTTGATTCAAATTTTCCAAGGTCTTCTTCATCTCTCCTAATGTAGCATCTACTGAAAAATTTCCTAAAGTATCTAACAATAGGAGGCCTTCCATACCATAGCTCATAAGGGGTCTTAGTGCTATTAACCCTCAACTATACTTGGTCAAGCAAATGGTTAGTAGTGTGAACTACTTCCTTCTAATACATATAAGGCAGATCACCATATTTCAACATAGCCCTAGCCATCTCTTGGAAAATCCTATTCTTCCTTTCCACTACCCCATTTTTTTGAGGGGTCCTAGGAGCAGACAAATGTCTCCTAAAACCAGGATCTTCACAAAACTTTTCAAAATCATTTGAAGTAAATTCACCTCCTCTATCTAACCTTAAGCATTTGATCTTAGCATCCATTTCATTCTCAAATTTTTGTTTGAAAATCTTAAACTAATCAATGGATTTTGATTTTTCTCTTAAAAATGTAATCCAAGTCATTCTAGAGTAGTCATCAATAAGCAACATGAAATACCTTTCACCTTGTTGAATCTTTGTTCTTGTAGGTCCACAAAGGTCAGTTTGAATCAGCTCCAATGGTCTTTGTTTGCTTTCCCATTTGACACTCTTTGTATAATATTTTTGTAGGCTTAGTTATCTTAGGCATATCTCTCACTGCATGAGTAGATTTTATCTTTACCATATTGTCAAAATCGATGTGTCCCATTCTCTTTTGTCATTGCCAACAATCTCTGGATTGAGCCAATAAGTATATTCTTCCATTTGCCTCCTTTAGATGATAGACATTTCAATTTATCCTTGTACCTTCTACAACTAATCTTTCAGAGCCTAGCTTATTGATCTTGCAACCTCTAGCATGAAATGTAAGATTATACCTGAGAAGATTATGCTTCAATCCTTTGACATGGAGGACATCCTCACTCCTATTCTTTCCATCAATTGTTATAGCACCCTTTCCACAGATTTTTGTTGACTCATCACCTCAAAACTTAATAGCTCCACCATTACACTTATTAAGACTGATTAACCTTCCCTTGTCACTAGTCGTGTGGTTAGAGAAACCACTATCAATCACCTAAAATTTTTCTTCTTCATTTGCATGAAAGGTAATCCACACATCCATTAAACTTTCTACAACTTTGTCAGCCTACAAAGTACCAGACTTCTTACATTTTTTAGTATCACCCTTTTTATTTTTTATAGTCATGAATAGGGTTTCATCATTTGAATCATTGTCCTCATCTTCTAAAGAAAAAATACTCTCCTTGGAATATAAACTTTTTTTGAAATTCTCTATTTTATTGCCATCTTCTTATTCTTTATAGAGACATTTAGATGCAAAATGACTAAATTGAAACATTTGAAAGGTAACTTTATATTTTTTGGTGCATTTCTTCAATCTTCTCATAAATTTTGCGTCTACCTCATTAAATTCATCATTCAAATTAAATGTGTTTCATCTTTTGTATTTTTACTAGTTTTGAATGTTGCTTCTTTCTTCATAACATCTTTGTCAAACTATCTCATTTCAAAGGTAGTGAGAGCACCAAACATTTCATCTACTGAATACTTATCCAAGTCCTTGGACTCTTCAATAACAGATACCTTATGACTATAATCTTTAGGGAGAGATCTCAAAAAATTCTTCCCAATATCATCTTCTTTCACTTCTCCACCAAGACCGTTGATGGCAATAACTACTTCATCCACCCAGAGCATATAACTAGCAATGTCTTCATCCTCTGTCATCCTCAAGGTTTCAAATCTTCTCTTGAATATTTTCATCTTGGATTTCTTCACTTTATTATCTCCTTCATAAATTTTGCTCAAATTTTCCCATATATCCTTAGTAGAATTGCAACTCATCACCTTCAAAAGTTCTAAATTGGCTAACCCACACATGATAGGTTCTTTTCCTTGGATTTTTTCTTATACAACCTAATCTTAGTTGGATTTGTTGGAGTAGAAGGTGTAATGTAACCAACCTTAACAGATTTCCAAACACCAAACCTAAAGATTTTATATGGACTTCCATTCTACTTTCCAAAAGGTGTAATTTGTCCCATCAAATCTAGGACCCTTGTAAGATCCATCATGTGCCATCCCAGATCTTTCCTCAAGTGGTTAAGCTTCTTCAAAGGAACTTGGCTTTAATGCCAAATTTTGAACACACCCAGATATTGAGAAGGGGGTGAATCAACATCTATCAAATCTTAAACCCTCCAAATATTAAGCCCTTCAACAATACAAATTCAAACTATTAACAAGATCAACAACCCTTAAATAGATCAACAACACTTAAATAGATCAAAAACACTTAAAAAAATCAGCGGCAATTAAAGATAAGGAAAATAACACACATGCACAAGATAACACTAGATTTACATGGAAAATACAAGAAGGGAAAAAACATGGAGAGAAATATCTCAATATAGGAAGCTCATTGCTTACAAAATTGCAATTTGTTTTAAGGCTCTTCTTTTGAACTTGCAGGCTAAGGCACACAACCTTATGGTAAGATACAAAGGACTTGCAATACGAAGGTGCACAACCTCAGGGAAAGATACAAATTACAAGGACCTATTAAAGAGACTCATTGCCTGATAGCAAGATACATGAGAATATGAAATTACAACATATGTCAACAATACACTATGCTAAATGACCTGCGTTAAAGCTCATCTAATCTTTCTTTTCCACAACTCACTTCACCAATCCATACTTGCACACCACCACTCTCACTTCCACACCTTGCAACTGATTTTTTCTTCCATTTATATCATCTGCAAGGTCACAAAACCTCAATTAGGCCGGCCAAAATAGAATACAAACAATAATCCCAACAAGTCAACCAAAAAAACATAACGTGGTTCTATCTAGGAGATAGAGAGGACCAATAACAACTTATTACATCTTTTAATGTGATATCAAACTACTCAAATGATGGTGCACATCAACTCAATTCGACAACAAGGAAATGTGTAGCACATTACCAATCAACCCAAAAACATATTTTTAACCGAATTTACTCAATGTGGTTCTCAACAAGATAGATCAGGACCCATATACATCTTAAAACAACCTCAATTGTTGGTGTAGACCCCAAGCACATAGCACAAGTAAGAAAACAAGCCCTGTCGACCAAACATACACAAATTTCCTAGAAAACCAACTCAAAACAATGTGTGGCACCAAAGATACCAATCATTGACGTGTGGACCACAAAGAGATGTTCTATGAACATCCAACAACACTTCTTGACACTTCTTTCATACTTTCATGCCACAATTGCAAACCAATCGGAGACAAAGCACTTCATCCCAAAAGCACAAAATACACAACCATGAGATAGAACATTAATAAACCATCTTGCAGTACAAACAACAACAAATGAAAATTGAACTAAGATACTACACAAACATTGAGAGAACATTCACCAAGTTGTGGGAGTAGAAACATCAATGGGAAGAAATGTGAAGCATCTTTTAGACCAATCCAAACAACCAACAAAATGACCAACCCACTGCAATTGCAAAAAACATCCTCGAAAACACAGGTGACTTGAAAAGATTGGAGTGAAACAACCACACAACATAGACATTGAATCCCAAACTGCAAGATCAAATCTTCAAAGGTGGAGGAATGTGAAGCATTCTCCCAAACAGTCTTCAAAGAAAATTCTAGTAGTAGAAACTTTCACCAACATGTGGAGACCACAACTTCCTTGCAAAAACACATACTTATATAGGAGCAACAAAAGAGAGCATAAAACATATTAGAGAGCATCGGCAAAATCACTCCAACTCAGCATTACTTCTAATCTTCATCTTAATTCTTTTAATCCCCATCTTAATATTTCATAATGATATCATCTCTTCTTAAAACAACCATACTCAGTACATCTTTACTTGTCATCAAACAAGGCATGGCATCAAACCATGATCATTAGCAACTCAACTATTAGCACAACATCAATGACAACCCTAACTGAGTGTTGGCATCAATGACAACCAATGCTAACACCCTTATCATACTTAATTTATCATTATGTAATAATTATGTGCAATCTTAATTAAATATTAATGTATTTATGTTGGTTACCTCCTTTTGTGATTATGAGGATCTTAATGCTAATGGTTGTATGTCAAAATATGAAGTGTGTAATGTATAGGATGTGTATCAAGCAAAGAGGAGTTTTGAAGATATAATTTTATGGAGCTCTATAATTTTTGGATTATTTCTAGAACTAACAAATATTAAGTCCCTATGGAAGAGGTTTTTGAAGCCCACAACTCCCACTCTACCCAAAGTTGTGAGTTCCATCTAACTTCTAAAACTATGGAAGAAGGAATCACCATAATTTAGTAGTTGTTTTAGACAGATTAAATATTTTTCAATTAATGCAACCAAGAATTTTTATTCTGTAATAAGTGTAATAGAATTATTATGCATCAAGACATGTCGCCATGATGCATGCAAATTAAGAACTAGGTTATGGTTATATATAGTCTCTAGTAATCAAAAGAAGACTATGATTTTCATCTCATATGTTAACATTTTTTATAATATAGAATATCTCTTTCTGCTAAAATTTATGCATATTTATTTCAAGAAGCATTTTTTAATGTTACTAGTGATTTCATAGAAGATCTACCCTTTGTTGAGTTGGCCACTCAATGGAGGAGATGAAGTATAAAATTAGAGATAATTTGTTTAATTTGTTAAATGTATGTGTGAATAACTATGTTCGTACTAGGCTCATCCTACAAGATTAATGTGTTGAATGTTATCTATATTATTTTTATTTACTTCATTAATGTTGTAATGAGTTATATTAATCTACAATTTTGTGAGTGCTTTGTGAATTCAATAGCTACAAAAGTTTCAATAACTTCTTCAACTTGTCTCTTTAATTCAAATTTGATTTTAGTTACTATCATAAAATAAGGAAAATATTCAAACCATTTACTAGTATTGGAGTAGTGTAGTTCACTCCTACTTAGGTATTTAAATTGTAGAATAAGTATTTTTGAATTGTCTCTTGTGTGCTTTAGTAGATTATATTTCTCATGCTTTCATAGATTAGAATTTTTAGTTCTTTCTAGCTAGTATTTTTCTCCAACATAAGAACCTTTCATTTCAACATAATGTAGGAGAATTTGAAGTCCTTTTGTGAATTTCCTTGGATATCACCTTGGTCAATATTATAATTAATTGATTAAAGAACTAGATGTAATGATAGCTCGTCACAAAGCACCCTTGTATGAACCCAATATCGTCAAGAAGGAGCACCCTACCATTGTAATGGAAGATAAGGCTAAACCTATTGAGGAAAAGTTCTAACTCATACTTCTTCAAAATAGTCTTCAAATATTTAGATTTTATAGATTAATTTGGTTTAAGTAGAGCTATTTTTTTAATCTATAGAATATTTAGTAATTATAAATTTAGAATTTCCTAGTGAAAGTAACAATTGCTTGCATTTTTCTAGTTTAGATTTAAGAATTTCTTAGTTTTAGTAAATTCAAATTATATAAATTAGTTTCTTTGCATGTGTTTTCTTAGGTTAGATCTCACCATGAAAATGTTAAAATCCGTAAAACAGATTATAACCCAGAATCAATTGAAAGAGTTAGAAACATATACTGTAAATGCAAAAACAATTGAAACAGCATAACAACAATACCAAGAGATTGATGTGAAATGCTCGAATGGCAAAATAGCATCAGATAACTATCTCCAATATCCAATATGAAAATACAAGCTAGGTAGCATGCTTATATAGATTAGAGAGAGGGAAGAGGTGGCAACACCGACCAATGAGGAGCAACCATCTATCGGATTAAAGATAACAAAGTATCTTCCCAAGATAGATAATGGATGCTAACATGTAGGAAGGTGACACCTCATAATCCTCACCTAATTAAACATGCTTTATTAACCTAAGCAAGCTTAAATAAATGTGTAGGAAAAACCTTATAATAAGGAATAAAAAACCTACACTAACACCCCCCCTTAAGCATAGCTTAGGTGGGTACAGAGATGGGTCCCGACAAATCAAGCCTGATGAGGTACCCATGTACAATGAAATCCCCCCCCCCCAAGAGAGAAGAAGGCCCCCCCCCACAAAAGAGAGTATGCCCCCCCCAGAATAGAGAGAGAAAGAAAGGAGCTAAGAAGCCCCCTAAAAGGAGGACGCCTGCCGCACCCCAAGCAAAGCTCGCAAATGAATGAACTTGCTCTCAGTGAAGGGTTTGGTGAAGATGTCTGTCCACTGTCTGATCTGATGTTGAACAATACTGAAGATCAAGAACTTGCTCATGAATCAACTCCCGAATGTAGTGCATGTGAATCTCAATGTGTTTGGTCCGCTGATGATGGACCGGATTGCGAGAGATCTGAATAGCACTTTGGTTGTCACAAAAGATGATTGTAGGCTTCCGAAAGGAAATGCCAAACTCAGTGAGAATGTGTTGAAGCCAAATGGCCTCAGTAGCAGCATTAACTGCTCCTCGATACTCAGCCTCTGTAGATGAAAGAGCAATAGCAGACTGCTTCTTGCTCGACCAAGAAATCGGACCAGAACCAAGAGAGAAGCAATACCCTGAAGTAGACTTGCGATCCTGAGAATCACCTGCCCAATCTGAATCTGTGTATCCCACCAAGTCAATATCCACGCCTGCTGCAAAATGAATCCCATAACTGTGAGTGCCCTGTACATAGTGAAGAATCCGCTTAGCTGCTTTCCAATGCAACTCATGTGGCTCTTGCATGAACCTGGAGACTAGGCCCACTGCATAAGAAATATCAGGCCGTGTGTGAGTCAAGTATATGAGACTCCCAACCAATTGGCGATACAAGGTAGCATCTACCAAAGGTGAAGAACAAGAAGCCTCAAGTTTGACCCCTAATAGAAATGGAGTTGGTGCAGGCTTACAATCAGCCATGCGAAATCGAGAGAGCATATCAAGAGCATACTTGGGCTGAGAAAGAAAGATACCAGCCGAAGACTGTGTAATCTCAATGCCCAAGAAATAGTGAAGAAGACCCAAGTCAGACATCAAAAAATGATCATGAAGGGCAGTTTTCACTGCCTTGATGGTGGATGAGGAACTCCCTGTAATCAGCAAGTCATCAACATAGAGAACAAGGAAAGTGAGAGTATCATCCTGCTGCAAAATGTAGACATTCGGATCAGAATGGCACCGATTGAACCTAACTGATAGAAGAAAGGAGTCCATCTTGGCATACCAGGCTCGTGGGGCCTGTTTAAGACCATAGAG
>VDFB02373365.1:120806479-120826884 GCA_007258455.2 Sequoia sempervirens
GGTGATGCATGTTCTGATTTGAAATTTTAAATGAATTGGGCGTCACTATTTTAAATTTGAATATAGACACTTTTGTGATTTCTGAGCTGAAAATTTCAAACAACGTCAAATTTTGATGATTTCCTAATGTCGTGCACTTCATGGATGTAGGAGGTCTTCCCACCATTGTTGTTGAGGGAGCACAGGCCCACTGTATTGGAGAGATTAGGTGATCTGTCAGAGTTGTGCTAGGAGCACCTAGGGGAGATTGGTATGTAGTACATTGCATATGCACCTATGATTAGGACACATCTGGTGATGATGAAAACTCTGTATGAGAGATGGCATAGTGAGACCTTGTCCTTCCACCTTTTGATAGGTGAAGTGATAGTTACTCTAGAGAATGTGTGGTGGATTCTCCATTTTCCCATTCATGGTGATCGTGTGATTTACGATACTGATGTTAGATTCAACGCATGCCTTGAGGTGATGGAGATGTATCAGATTGCCTTGGTTACCTCACAGATTGACTAGGAGATATACAAAGGTCATGTGTCGGTGTTTAGATTGATCATCACAACCATCATTTCTGGTTTGGTGGCTCTAGATAGACATAGTAGAGGATTTAACCTAGGATGTTGCTTGGCGTGGAACCAGATGCTATATAGGACACTTTTTTGTGTGGGGGACTATGATGCTAGCCTCCTTATATCATGATTTGCATGATTTTGTCTATTACGATGGGAGAGTGATTGGTGCAAGGGTGACTCTACTACATATTTGGGAATGGGAGTACATTTATGTGCTTTGGTTGATTGTTCAAATGGAAGATGTGGAGCTAGACGATCTTGTCATTTAGAGATATAGAAGTGCCATTACTTTGAGGCACACTAGACTGATTGGGCTCCCGTATTAGAGATGGGTTATTGTTGACATGACAACTTTCTGCTCACACCCATGGCTATAGATGTTGCCATAGTTTGATGGCATTCAACAGTTATATTTTTCTAGACAAACCTAATATATGCAGGGTTGAGAGTACATGATGATTGAGAGGTACCTATCAGATGGGGTAGTGCGATAGTTCGGGGATGTACAGGACAGACCTAATGATGCATATAGGGCCATTTTTGTGAGATCGACTAGAGAGGTTCCTACATGGGGACCAACCATTCCGGCTCCAGAGGCCATTGAGAGTTTTGGACAGTTGGTGGCCCATCTTTGGGCATATGATCAGGGACAACCAGTAGCTCAAACTATGCCAACATATGATGCATGGTTTGTCACACCCAAAAGATTGAAAGATCCAATAGGTGCTCCTCCCAGAGGGATACTGAGAGGTAGGGGAGCCAAAGGTAGGGAATAGGGAGGCCAACATGGCTAGGATGGATAGGTTTTAGGGGCTCCTCCGGTTGGATAGTAGCCTCAAGTACAACCATAATTTCAGCCTTAGGTACAACAATAGGGAGTACCACTACCACCACCAGATGCACGAGATGCTATGATACAACAGTTGTAGCACCAGGTGCTGATATTGACTGGTGAATAGGATTAGGCCCGCTAGTATATTTTGGTCATTACTACAAAGCGATACTAGGCTCAAAAGTAGGTGGTTGTAGTTATAGCAGAGAGAGATCAGGAGCTGCAAAGAGTACATGTTGTGATCACTGAGAGAGATTAGGAGGTTTCCTGACACCGATAGATTGAGACTATGATGGCAGAGACTCATGGTCAGATAGTTTCAAGACTATTATACCGAGGCAGTTACAGAGGCTGCCTATTACAGGAAACATTACCATTGAGATGTTCTAGTGGATCTTTGACATCCAAATTTTTCACAATGTAGTGATGCACATCCCCAAGTAGAGGATCAGCCTGAGAGGGAGGCTAGAGAGGGTAGTAGCCATCAGGGCTATCTTTTTGATGTATAGAATTTTTTATTTTTCCCCATTCTTTATCATAGATGTACATTCATGGGCTCCTTTTTGATAGCCTTGTGGATATTGTACTTATCATTGATATACATACACTGATTTAGATTTTGTACCATGACAAATTTTTTGATATATATATGATACAAATGATTCATGCTATGATGTGTTCACTTTATTTCATGTATGGATGGATATGATATGGATGCATTTTATTTATGCCTATGTGATATGCAATGATTATGATATGGATGGATGAAATGTTATGCTCTTTTTCATGATCTTTTCATGGGATGACATGGATAGATGATTATGCGGATGTTATGGATGAAAATGATGTGGATGTATTTTTTAATTTTTTTTTCTATTCATGTTATGATGATGTTGTATGGGTATGGATGTATGGATGCAAATGCTTATGATATGCAACAATTTAAGATGCTTAGAATAACAAATCTATATTATTCATCACAACTCAAATGATAACGCAAAATATATGATGTGATATGCTCATGAGATGGATTCTTTATTATTATGATTATGAGATGCATGTATGCTGATGGTTTTTGGATGCAGGGTGGATGCACTTGATGAGGTTTTTGTTGACTATCATGATACCAAGTTAGTGTAGAGAGAAGAAAGAAGAATAAAGAATGAATGACCATTAATGATGATGATTGCTTCAAAAGATCCAAAAAATCTATGATCCATCAAGAATTTATTAGAGATGGTGACGAGGCAATGGAAAATGTAGGATGAAATGCAAGATGGGATGCTCACACGTCAGGATTGGTATTTTTCATCATTCCTTATTGTTTGATATAACACATAGACATGATGTATCAAGGTATTGATAACCAGGATGGCATTGTATTTGGCATTGTATCTAGTGTAATGGAATTTGACTTGATAAGTAGATAGGATAGTTCTTGTTCACACCTTGACATATACAAATGTCATTGGAATGCAAGTTAGAAGCTTAGAATATATTGGACCAAAGCATACGCAATAGTCAACAACATAATCCAAACAACCTTCCTACACACAATTAAGCAAGTATGCACCAAGATTATTTTACAAGAGTATCCACAAGCACAACAAAAAAAGATAATGAACAATTCCCCATTCCTTTCTCTCTAAATCATTTTGATGGACATCATCAAGAGGTCCATGGAATGGGTCATTAAGATAAATCATAAGAAAAGATCAAAGACAAACAATCAGTGTTATCTATAGCTCTAGCCTAGTTTAAGTTTAGCTAATGTGATGTTTGATAATGATGTCCATCATAGGAAGGATACATCCTAGGACATGTTGATCAGAGGGTTGTTTGATGTTAGGGTGATGATGCTAAGATGAGTCATTGATATAAACTTCACTGATGCATTTACCTATGATTTAGACTTTTAGGATAACGCTTTACAACTTTTTATAATTGTTTTCTACTTGTTTCGCCAAAGGTTGAAGGTGACGATTGTTTTATTATGGGTGAGAGTTTATTGTGGGTGAAAGCAAGATGGGGTGGATGGGTTTTGGATTTTTTGGAATATTTCAATGCTTTTGGTATTTTCTAAAGTGGTTTGAGGCTGTTTTTGGTCTATTTTGAAATTTTATGCTTATGTTTAGGATTTTTGGATTTTCTGAGGCATTTAAGGTCTTTTGAGATATTTTTAGGATTTTTAGGTCTTTTGAATGTTTTCTATTGTTTTTGGATTTTCAAGTTTCAAATGTTTTTGTGTTTTTTCATTTTTCGAATGTTTTTTGTGTTTTCAGAATATTTGGATGTTTTTGGATTTTCGTGAGAGTTTTACAAATGTTTGGGGGTTTTCTAATAATTTTTGAGTTTTGACCAAGAACCTAACCTAAGATATCTATCCTAGGGGACTTGGGGGCTGATCCAGGATTAGCCTTGCCTACATTATACACGCAAAGACCACATAGTTCGACTGACTCGACCCATTTACAAGATGAAGGTATGCACATGTGAAAGATGCTAGTTTATTATGATGGAATCCTAAAGGACTAACCTAGGGTGTCTTAGGGGCACATCAATGATGTCCTTTCCTATGTTCAAGCTCAGAGATGATGTAGTTCGACAAGGGGACCACTTTTTGGATTTTCGATGTTTTGACCTTTTTAGGGATTTTGATGTGTTTTGGATGTTTTGGATTTTTCCTTTACAATTTTTTGAATGTTTTTGGATTTTCCAGATAAGATTTTATGATTTTTTTTTATGTTTTCTGATAAGATGTCCAATGATCTCAAGATTTACAAGAACTCTGATTGTGATCCATAACGAAATGCCCCTAGTGTGACATGTTAGCCTACTTTGATAAAGGTAGGACAAACTGACCTTGGGAATATGCCAAGTAGTGCTAAAGGGTTCGTGATACCTTACAATGAAAAGCCTTGATAAGGATGCAGATGGGGGATAAATGGTGATGCAAAGAATGGTAGGGCCAAAAGAGCCAAAGAATAGATGGAGATGCTTTATTTACGCAAGACGCCTGTTTGCTAGGTTTTCACCAAGGTACTTTCCCAAAGCGCCACCGAAGTGGTTTTCACTAAAGGATGCTTTTTTTCTTTACTTTTTTCAATCCTTTTTCTCATTTTTTTGGATTTTGATCATTTTTTTATTTTTTTGTATTTTCTGATTTACACCCTTCATGATTAGGCATAAATTTTTTTAGATGCAAGTTGTTGGTTGGCTCTTGTAAGGGTTGACCTTTAGGGGTTGACAGTTGGTATGATCCTGATCCATAGCTTATTGTGATGACAAAAGGACCCAACCAATTAGGCTCAAACTTAACTTTTTTGTCTTGATCTAAAAGATTTTTCTGATTTTGCTTTAAGACAAGATCACCTACCTGGAATGACCAACATTTTATTCTCTTATTATAGCTTTGTTTCAGTAAGTTTTGATACACTTGCAAGTGATTAAAGGCATCAAGATGACATTCATCCAATAATTCTAGCTCATTCAATCAAGACACTATATTCTTGCTTAGTTATTAGATTCTATAGTGATATTCACAATGATGGGAGCTCAACCTCAATAGGAAAGATGGCTTCTGATCTATAGACTAGGGAGAAAGGGGTTGGATATTGAATTTTTGGCATAGCTCCTTTACATCTTGATTCTTGAATGGTGTTTTGTTGTCTGAGATGAGAGTTTTTGGAACACCATAATGACAAATTAGGTAATTCAGGATGAACTTGGCTATCTGCTTCCCTATTTTGTAGGTCATAGGAATGGCTTCAACCAACTTAGTAAAGTACTTAGTGGCAGTTATGATAAACTTATGGCCGTTGGATGAAGTTAGAGTGATTTTTCCTATAAGGTCAAGTCCCCATTGCAAAAAAGGCCATGATGTGATCATTGGCTGCAATTCTTGAGCTGGAGCATGAATCAGATCCCCATGTTGTTGACACTGGATGCATTTGTGCACATACTAATGAGCTTCTTTTTCCATAATTGGCCAATAGTACCCCGTTCTCAACAGTTTCTTAGCTAATGTCATACCACTAGAATGGGACCCACATATGCCATCATGTACTTTTGTTAAAGAAGTTAAGGCTTTCTCTTAGTTAAGACATCATAGTAATGCCCCTTTGATGCTTCGACAACAAAGGGTATCACCTAGGATCATGAATCAGGATGCATTTTCAATGAAGGTCTTTTTAAGGTTCAGGGTGATATCAGATGGAAGGATTCCTCTATTAAGGTAAGTAAAGATGTCATGGTACCACAAGGATCCAAGACCAACAATGACACACGTGAATTTAGATTAAGGGATTTTGAAAGTTGGTACAAGAAGCTATTCTACCAAGAATTCATATTGGAGAATGTTGTTTGACATGTCTCATAGTGATCTGATTGTTTCCATGGTGTCTACCACTCTATTGTTCATGTGAGGAATCTACTCAAAAGTTATGTCTATAAAAAGATCTTTGAGATTCTCCACCATCTTCTTGTAAAGATTGAACTTGTCATCTTTAGTTTGATAGTCATCATTGACTTGGTTGATAACCAATTGTGAGTCTTCATAGACTTTCATCTCTTATATCTACCACTGAACTGCTATCCTAAGACCTATGATCAAGGCTTCGTATTCAACAATGTTATTGGTACATGCAAATGATAGCATGTATGACTTTGGGATGCAATCTCTGTTAGTTTTATGATAAGATTTAATGCACAAAAATTTAATTCAAAATCAGACACAATAACACAACAGATACACTGGGAAAACCCTCCTCTTGATGGAGAAAAACCTAGCACCAATATATCTCTTATATATTAGTTCTTGAAGAGAATGCTTATTCAATTGAGGCCAATGAGAGAGGCCATAATAAGTATCAATAGATAATAGTATCACATATGCTATTACATATAATTTTCTATCTCATAACTAAATACTTCATCAATGATTCGCACTTTACATATGATAAACTCACACTGCTTCTTCTAATGGATAAGACAATGATAGAACAAAATTGAATGCTGAATGGAAAGAACTCAATGACTATAAATAGAAGAGAGGATGAGAGATGCGTCCTTTCATTAATCTCAAAGTTGGCCTCCAAGAAGAATCGCATCCAATAAGAAGTAGGTCGGCTTCATAAGAACTCGTGCCTTTTAAAGTAAAATGTGCCTCTACATAATGCCGGCTTTACCATATAAATAACACCTCTTAAATATTCGTGCCTCTTCAAGAATAAACATCTCTTATAAATTAAATAGCATTAAGCTATTATTTAATTTATTACAAATAAGGAGATCACTGGAAGAATACTCCTGACGCTGCATCATAAACATCAACACTCCCTCTCAGCTAGGGAGGATACTTCCAACTGCACAGGACAAATCACCTCATTGTGATGTCTATCACTATGGCTACAACCATAAGTGAACAAGAAGAATATCACCTCATCGTGATATCAGATATCGCCTCAACACGATATCAACCATAATGGCTACAACCATACTATGGTCAGTACAAGTGTTCATCACTTGCATGATGTTGTCACCTCAACGTGACTTTCACCATGACTCTCTCAGAGGGTGAAACACAAGTACAACATATGTCATGGAGTCACACACATGACATCCACCATGACTCTCAGAGGGTGGAAACAAGGGCTTTCACCTCAAATCACACCTCAAATTCCTCCGTCTTAGAGGAAAATGCGTTAACAAGGGATTTCACCTCAAACTTTTCTCACAGAGAAGAACTCATTACCAAGGGATTTCACCTCGAACTTATCTCAAAGAAGAACTCATTATCAAGGATCACTGATACTGATTATCACAATGAATGATAGTAGGCTCCATTGATTGTCCAGACAATCCTACAAGGAGCTTACGAAGCCACACTGCTTTTTGAGCTATCACACAATCTGCAATAAACTCAGCCTCTGTTGTACTCAGTGCCACTGAAGACTGCTTCTTTCTACACTAGGAAGTCATCGCAGACCTCAACTGAAACAACATCCAGAGGTGCTCTTTTGGTCAGCAACACAACCATCTTCTTTAGGTTCAGTAGGCTCCCTCTGAATCTTTAAGTACTTACATCAACCTTTTGACCTCATCGTCCAAGATTGCCTGCAATGCTTGCCTTAGATAAGTGTTTTGTAGTGCACACCTTTGGTACTGTAGAGAGTTCAAGGTAGACCTCCTCGACCTCATAGCAAATCACTCTATTTTGAATAGGTTTTCAAAGCTACCAATATCAAATCCAGATGACAGTCTTTGAGCAATTATGATCTCAGTAGCTGAAGGGATCCTCTAAGGATTTAGCACCTAGCCTTGCAATACAGTAATCTTCACTTCTTCTCAGTGAGTTACAAAACTCCCTCTTGATCCATGCTTTAGAGATTGCAAAGAAGACTTCTGGAAGTGAACTCCCTCTAACCACCAGCTCAGTTCCATGGCTGCAAGTTGTGACTTCACGCTTGATCATTTCTTTGGTTGGCATGACTTCCTCATAAGATGCCTCAAGCTTTTCATCGCTAAGCAATCTCTCATCACCTTCCTGCTTCTAGCTATTCACAAAGAATTTTAGAGAGAGATTACTAATAGTTTATAACTATCCAAAGAAATATCAAGACTAGAATCATACAAGGTTTTCTATCTCAGGTTATAGCATGAACACATAAGAATTTATCAATAATATTAAAACATGAATAAATAAATCAGCCTAAAGAGAAATATATCAAAAGATCAGAATGAAGGGCTAAAAAAACTTATGTTTATATAATTTTGATATAACTCTTTTTTCCATCTTTTACTCCTCTCAAGAGTGCCAAACTCAGCACAACAAAAAAAAACAATCTGCACAACTACAAATTTCTTGAATACATTATGCGGTTAGCATGTAGAACCAACTCTCTCCAAGAGTTCAAGGCTCTATCATAGATCATGCATTAGAGAATGATATCGATGTGATCAATCACCATCAAACTTTCAATTCTCTTTTTATTTCAGAGTCACACTAAGAAATCTTCACAACCAACATGAAAAGACTAGCAATAAATGAAGTCTTCAAAGGATCTTATGCTAGTGAACACAATTCAAGAGAAACCACTATCTCTCTTTACTAATTACAAGATCCAAATAAAAGATATAACTTAACAAACAAAGAATACTTATCTCTTTAAATATTCTGATGGATGCAAGATACGTTGCTCTTGAGCACAGAACAACACACAACTTTCACGGCTTGAACACAGGCCCATGACTTAGAATAGAAATTCCCTAGAATCCTTTGAGGAGAGAACTTATTCATATCCGCAAATGAAGCATGTTGATTAGGCCTGGTTGGGCAATCCTTTGCATAGTGACCAAACTTGTCACAACGAAAGCATTGGACTTGGGAGAGGTCCCACTTCTTCTTGAATGCGGGAGCACCATCTGACCCTTTATCTCTATTCCTCTTGAAGTATCCTTTCTTTCCTCTTTTTCCTTTCTTCTCCGATGATTGAGCGGAAAGAACATGAATGTATTCATTTGTAGAGCTTTGACCAATACCTCTCGCAGCCAACCTAGACTCTTCTTGAATATAGTCCGCCCTCAAATGATCAAACTTGGGAAGTTTCGATCTCGCGCTGATTCCTTGAATGTAAGACTCCCAAGATGAAGGAAGACCATTAAGAGCCAACATGGTAAAATACTTGTCATCAACAATATGACCAATGGTAGAGAGCTGATCTCTCAATTCAAAAATCTTCATGAAGTAGGTGATGATAAATTCTCCTTCTGCCATCTTAACATGATGAAGTTGTTGCTTCAAGGCAAGTGCCCGGCTGGTGTTGTTGATTTCGTACATTTCCTCCAATGTCTTGAACATCTCCCTTGTAGTCTTCAACTTGGAGACAATTGGAACAATGTGATCCTTGATGGAATCAACCAACAACTTCTTCACCTTGATGTCTTTCTTCTTCCATTGCAACTTCTCTTCTTCCTCTTTGGGTTCGGGAACTTTGGTCTCCACAAACTCTACCAAATAATTCTCCTCCAATGTGAGCATGATTCTAAACCTCCATGAAGTGTAGTTTGATGCTCCCTCAAGTCTATCTTCGATCTTCAATCCGTTCACCATCTTGATTGATGTAGAGATAAACAAAGAATTAAGACGAAGAGAAAAGAGTATCACTGTAAATCTGATCACGATCTTCTCAAACCCGCCCTGATACCATGTTAGTTTTATGATCAGATTTAATGCACAAAAATTTAATTCAAAATCAGACATAATAACATAGCAGATACCCTGGGAAAACCCTCCTCTTGAGGGAGAAAAACCCAGCACCAATATATCTCTTATATATTAGTTCTTGAAGAGAATGCTTGTTCAATTGAGGCCAATGAGAGAGGCTAGAATAAGTATCAATAGATAATAGTATCATAGATTCTATTACATATAATCTGCTATCTCAGAACTGAATACTTAATCAATGATTTGCACTTTACATATGATAAACTCACACTGCTTCTTCTAATGGATAAGACAATGATAGAACAAAACTAGATGCTGAATGGAAAGAACTCAATGACTATTAATACAAGAGAGGATGAGAGACGCATCCTTTCATTAATCTCAAAATCAGCCTCCAAGAAGAATCGCGTCCAATAAGAAGTAGGTCGGCTTCATAAGAACTCGTGCCTTTTAAAATAAAATGTTCCTCTTAATAATGTCGGCTTTACCATATAAATAACACCTCTTAAATATTCGTGCCTCTTCAAGAATAAAAATCTCTTAAAAATTAAATAGCATTAAGCTATTATTTAATTTATTGCAAATAAGGAGATTGTTGGAAGAATACTCCTAACGCTGCATCATAAACATCAACAATCTCCTTGTGGGGTGATGAAAATAATTCCTGATCATGATCCATGTTGGGTGAACGATCCATCAAAGTACATCTTCCATTAAGTAGTGAGATTAATAAGGAACACTGATTCATCACGGAACTCAGATATTAAAGGGTTCTCATCATAGATGAATGCTTCTGTTAGTTGGTTTGCAATCACTTGTACTTTGATTGCCTTGTACTCCTCATACTCTATGTCAAACTCTATCAAGATCATTACCCATTTATCCATTCATCCTGTGAGGGTTGCTTTGGATAACAAATATTTTAATGGATCAATCTTCACAATGAGATCAATTTGATGTGACAACATGTAGTGCCTAAAATTTTGTGAAGCAAAAACTACTACTAGGAATGCTTTCTCAATGGGTGAATAGTTCATTTCATAGCCTACCAAGGTTCTATTGATGCAGTATATGGCTCTTTCCTTTATGTTTTCATCATGTTGTGCTAAAAGATCTCTTAGTGTTGTTGGTGTTGCTGAGATGTATAGTATCATTGGCTTGTTCAGAATCGGTGGCATGAGCACTAGAGGTGTTAGTAGATAATATTTGATCTGCTAGAAAGCTTTATCACATTTGTCATCCCACTTGTAAGTTATCCCTTTATGGAGAAGATGTGAAAAGGGATGAATATTATCTAATAGCTGGGCTATGAACCTTCTGATGGATTGCAACCTTCCTTGTAATCCTCTCATTTGTTTCAATATATGTAGTGGTTCCATGTCTAGGATATCTTTTACCTTTTTTGGATTGATTTCTAACCCTCTTTGTGAAACAATAAAGCCAAGAAGTTTCCCTAATGTGACCCCAAACACACACTTTTTTGCATTCAGTCGTACTTTGCATTCTTAAATCCTGTCTAAGATAGGTCCTAAGGCTTGTATGTGTTTACTTCTCTTCTTTTATTTTTCCAAAATATTGTCCACAAAATCTTCAACTATTTTTTGGATCATGTCCTGAAAGATGAGGGTACTTTCTCTTTGATAGGTTGCTCTTGCATTCTTTAACGCAAATGGCATCACATTCCAATAGTAGGTTCCCATGGACAAGTAAAGGAAGTTTTATGTTGATTCTCCTTGGTGATTATGATTTGATTGTAGCCTGAAAATCCATCCATGAGCAACAAAATATTTCATTCCTATCTATTAGATCCATAATGAGATCGATGTTGGGAAGAGGGAAGTCATCCTTTGGGATTGCCTTGCGTAGATCTCTAAAATTAGTGCATTTTCCGATGCCCCCAGTGGGTTTTGAGAATGGTACTAGGTTTGAAACCCACTCAGGATAATCTATCGGTTGGATGATTCCAATGTCAAGAAGCTTTTTTAGTTCTAGTTTAAACAAGAGTGTTATCTGGGGTTACATCTTCCTTAATTTTTGCTTAACTAGTTTGGCATCAGGATAGACTGCTAAGTGATGTACAACCACTTCTAGATTAAGGCCTAACATATCTATGTATGACCATGAAAATTTATCTCTTCTCTCTTTGAGGTACATTGCTAGGTTCTTCTATTCTTCGTCCAACAAGGATTCAACATTGATCTTAGGTGCTTCTTATGTTCCCACATTGACTAGGGTAGCCTTTTCTGCTAGTACCATTGACTTTTTTGAATGCATTGCACTAAGTGGGAGATTGAATCCCTCATCCTTGGGTGCCTCAAGAGGTTTTCACCGTTAGATGCATCCTTTTTTTTTACTATTTTGGGACCATAGAGTGCCACTAAGTGGTTTTCACTCAAAGATCTTCATGTTAGTTTCATTTCATTTATTTTGTGACTGGAGGATTCAATCGTCTCCCCATATTATGCCCCTATATCGAGCTCTATGTCAAAGCCTTCTTTGTGATCTGCCCATGATAAGTTGTCTCAGAGTCCCATGAGTTCTAATATTGCTTCATCATTTTTGAATAAATCTAGAATTGGTGGTCCTTGTTGATCCATATTAGTGAGTTGTGGGTATACTAGGCGTATTTCAGCTGGTTGGTTGTTTGAGATAAAGGATTTCATGGATATCATAAAGAGGGTGTTCTTCTCAAATAGGTCAACAATATCAAGGGGAAAGTCATCTAAGGTTGTATCACTTGATGTAGGTGACCAAGAGAAAGCCTCATCTCATTTAGCAGAAATACCTTTGCCAATAAGTGTGACCTTTCTAGTAGTACAACCTAAGCAAGGATTCTTTATTCATTTCTCAGGAACGATAGGTTCTAGTAAACCATTGTCATTTTTCCCTAGCTTCTCATTCTTGTTATATCCCATGCTTTGCATTAGCTGTAGGACTTTGTTGTCATCTTCCATCGGAATAATAGGAATAGGTGGTTCATCTTGATAAAGAAGTTTAGAGATATCTTCCTCATTGACATCTTCTTGATTCAGATCTCCCCACTTGGTGAAGGTAGTAGCCAGCATCTTGATTGTTTCTAGTTCTTTGGTGCTAGATGTAGGTTTCCCATGAGATTGAGGATAAATAGGTAAATATCCTAAGACAAAGGCATCTTTTAATAGTTTTTAGTTTCCACAACTATCATCTTGGATCACTTCTTTGACGTCAAGTAAATTTTTAATGATGGGAATTTTTTATGCTGAGGTAGAGGCTAAGGATGATGAGTCAATAAATGAGCTTGATGGTTTAGGTCCTTCATCATTTTTAGGTATTTGTGGGATTTTATAGAACCTGGCCTCAAGAATTTTGCAGTAGTAGAAAGGCTCGAGATCTCCATGGATAGTGATTTCTCTCCTTCAAAAGGAAATTTCACACACTGATGATAGGTTGAGGCCATGGCTTTTAGAGCATGGATCTAAGGTCTGTCAAGTAGTATGTTATAGGGAAGATCAAGATCAAGTACTTGACATGTAGTTTATGCAATAAGAGGTCCCACTTGGATTGGAAGTGCGATGATTCCTCATGATACTCGTTCTTGGTCATCATATGCCCTGATGGCGGTAGTTTGTTTCTTCTCAATAGTATCTTCTGAATAGCCTAGATTCTTGATCAACTGCAAGGTACAAATGTTCAGACCAACACCTCCATCTACCAAGACTCTTTTGACCTTTTTTTTAAGAATGAAAACATTAAGGTGTAAAGCATGGTTATGAGATGATTGTGATGGTAAATATTGCTCAGAGAAGGTGAGAAGATGGTTAGTGATATGCCCTACCATAGCTTGAAATTGATCGGTATCAATGTTCTCAAGAATGGATAACTTAGACAAGGATTTTTCTAGTATTTCCCTGTGTGCAGGGGATAACCTTAAGAGTTCTAAGATTGATATCTATGTGGGGATCTATTTAAGCTGATCTAGAAGATTGTACTTGCTAGGATTAGATGTGGGAAAAGTAAGTTGTGCCCTAGATGAGATGGGACAACTCCTTGAACAGTTATTTTTCCACATCATGTGGTGACTCCACATTCTATACTAGCTCCTTTGATGGTAACAACTATGATAACACTATTGTAGGAGATAACTACATTGGAATAGGTATGTTGTACATTGGTGTAATCCTTAGATTTTCCATTGTTGTTTGCTTTTTTATGATCCGACATAGGATTCTTGTATATCTTGAGATCCTGGTTCCTAATTGGTACCTCAATACATATGGTATTGTTCTCTATGAGATCTTGGATGATATTCTTGAGTTTCATGCAATTTGTTGTTTTATGTCCTTTGATTTTATGAAATTCATAGAGATCACACCTGTTATATCGGGATGGCTTCTCTTGTGGTTCTTGGTAGTTTTAAAAGTTAGGAAGTGTTATTAGATTTTACTCTACCAATTTATTCTTGATTGTCTTGATGGGTTCCGATAACTATGTGTGCTTGCATTTGGGATAGTTATTCATGTTACCAGTTTTCCTCTGTTGCATGTTGGTGTTATTGATTTGATTGTTCTAAGATGGTACCGTTTGTTGCATAGTTTTTTGGATGTTAGAAACTTGATTGTTATTGGGTCTAGGAGCACTTAGTATGACCTTAGCATCTACTACACCATCGTTTGTTACGTTTTTGTTCTTAGCCCATACACAAGGTTTCTCATTTGAACTAGTTGAAGGAGGGTTGTCTTTTTAAGCCTGGGTATTTCCTTGTGAGATTAGGGCTCTAGGGACAAGCTCATCATATGATGTGATGCATTGCATTTTCAAGTGGAATGATAGATTTGGATCCAGGTTGGCTATAATGATTCTGACTTGTTGTTCATCAGGAGAGGCCACTTGCTTTTACTAGCTCCATCGTAAGAAATTAGTGAAGGTTTCTCCTTGATTTTGTTTAAGAGTGTACAACTCTTCTAGAATTATGTCCATGTAAATATTGAAGGAGAAGTAATCGATGAATTTATTAGTGATTTCTTGAAAAAATTTGATACCCAAAGGCAAATGAGAAAACCAATCCATACCATTACCTATTAAACTTTGAGGGAAAAGGCCCATTAGATATGAATCATTGTAAGCCACCTCCATGCATATGACATTAAATTCTTTGATATGGTCAATAGGACTTCCTCTCCCTTTTTATTTGTCAAACTTGGGGATTTCAAAACCAGGAGGGAATGGTATCATTACTATGTTTTGATAAAATGGATAAGAACACAAGTTATGTGTATGAGGCTTCTTTGTCTTGCCCATGTGAAGGTCCTGCATTTCTTGTGAGAGTGCTTTCAATTGTGATGCTAGATTGTCTTGTAGATTCGGTGGAGGAGCATATGGTTGGGTGATAGATGAGTTATATGGGGTGTATGAAGGTGTGATATTTTTTGAAAGTGATGAATATGTTCCTAATGCATTTGGATTGATGATATTCAAATGAGGATAATAGGAACCTTGTTGTTATTTTTGGGAATACTATTGAGCTAGTAGGGATTTTTGTTGAGCTTGTTGTTGGGTATGTTGTTGTTGTTGTGCTAATAAAGCTACTTGTTTTTCTTGTTGTTGTTGCATGGCTTGTTGTGCAATGGTCACTTGTTGTTGTTGTTGTTTTTCTAAGGTTGCTTGTTGAGCTTGATGTTCTTGTTGTGCTAAGGCTACTTATTGTTGTTATTGTTGTTGCTATTGTTGTTGTGCTAAATTTGCTTGCTAAGCTACTAAGGCTACTTGGTGTACTTGTTGTTGTTGTATGGCTTGTTGATAGGCTTGTTGTACTTGTTGTAGAGATAAGGCATGTGCTTGCAATGTGGGATCAGGTGGTTGTTGAGACATCTATGAAGGATTATGGATATTGGTGTTTTGAGTGGGTAACAGATTGCTGGTGAAAGGTGAAGCGATCCCTTGGTTTAACATTCCTTGCAATATGGTAGAATGAGGTGGAGAAATGTATATTTGAGGTCCTGATTGATTTGACGTAGTAAAGGGGACAATGGGAAAATATGATGTCATTAAATTTTGTAATGGAAATGAAACACTAGGACCTTGAGTCCATTGATTGAAAATATTCCCTTGTCCTATGTTTTGAGGATTTCCTTGTGCAAAAGATGTAAACAAGGGATTTGTGATCAAGGTCCTGCTGGGATTGATAGAACTTGTAACCAAGGGATTTTTCTGAGGTGGATTGATAGTGGATGATGTGGAAATGGTAGATGGCATGAGTGAACCCATCGAAGGGTTGGATAAAGATGTCCCTGCTTGTGTTGAGGGTTGATTATGTGTTATAGTATTGACATTCCCTTGTGTATTGTTTTGAGATAATTGATCTATATTTCTTTGTGTAATGGTAGGAATACTTGTGGTACTCATAGGTGTGGATGAAGAAGGGTATCCCCAAAATTTCAAAGTGGTGGTGGAATAATGAAGTTCAAGTGGTGTGTGTAGCTATTTCGGAGCTTTGGGAATAGGAGGAGCACCAAAAGTAGGTGTCCAAGTAGTGTGGGAGGTAGAGGATTAGTTTCAAGGGTACCCACAAGTGTACTACTTTCAAATGGTGAGGTGTGACCAAATTCTTTAGCAAGGCTAGTTGCAAGACTAGGTATGTAAGTTTGATTTAGCCCTTGTCATGGAGTTGTGAAATCTTGTGTTAAACTCTATGCTACAAATGTCGAGGAGATAGGAGCTACACTTTCAAAGGCTTGATGTTCTAGAAGTTCCTCCCTAGTGAGCTCAAATGGGTTATTCATGATGTCTTTGATCTCATATGGTCCTAAAGGAGATGATGGTTGTGATGGGGTAACATGACTTCTAGGATCTAATTCTAAAGGATTTGGATCACTTGAGGTAAATGTAACTTTGGTTTTCTCCATGATTCTCTTGTGTTGTGATTTCATCTTTACCATAAATTTTGTGTCACCTATGAGAGAGTTGTGTTGAGTTTTGTAATGTTTGAACTCTCTAGTTGACTCAAACCTAGGTAAAAGGGACGCTCTAAGTCTTTTGGGAGCAATGATGACAATGTGGGATGAAAATATGGGTGATATAGGTTTTGATTTTTGTAAAAATTTTGAGACAACACTTTTGGATTGAGTCTAATGTTTTGGTGTATTTGAATTTTTGCAAAGTTAGATGAAGTGAAGGATGAAATTTGATGAAGCGGTGAGTGAAATGTTTGACACAATGTTGACCTAAAGTGAACCCTTTTGTTTTGATAAGACCAAGGTAGTGAGAATGATGCTAGACCTCTAAAATTTTCAAATCCTAAAGACTCAATGATTTATAAAAGTTATTGATCCTCAAAAAGGCAAGGGTTCTGGCTCATAAAGAACATGTACATGTCTGGATATTTCATCAGTGTGCATTCATAAAATTTTATCAACAACTTGTTTCTGTTTTCATAGAGTTCCTCAATGCGGTAGTTGATTGCTTTTGCATTACGATGTCTAAGCTTAAAGTGACAACCAATTAACCTTCCTTTAGGGATCTTTACTTTGTGTGAGATCATCTAGTAAAGTGAACCTTTGTTTCAACATGATCAAGGTAGTGAGGATGATGCAAGACTTCAAAAATGTTCAAGTCCTAGAAAACTAATGTTGATTCAAATGAGAGGATGGATGGGAATGTTCAAACTTGTTTGAGCTCTCCTAGCTCAGGCATAAAAGTTTCTCATCAAAGTGTGACAATTGCAGTAAAATATTGAAGCCCACTTTTGACAATACCTTGTTCTGTGATTCATATGTCTGAAATGGAGTGCTGGAGATTTTCTCCTATGGATTTTGTCTATTTGATGAATCATTTATGGGAGTTTGGTATCATGTGAAAAGATCAAGATGTTGACTCCAAAAGAATGCATATAATTCTAGACTATACTATGAAGCACATCTATAAAAATTTTCTACCAATTTGTCTCTATTTCTATGAAGTGCAAAAAGGTGTTTCTTGAGAGCTTTTGGAGTGAGATGCCTAAGTCTAAAATGAGGACCTGTAGATCTTGGCTTAGGGATCCTGATTTTTTGTGAGATCAAGTGAAAATAGTATGTTTATGGAAGAAAGGAAGATATTTTATTGCCATGCGAGTGGTGGTAATGTGGTCCTTCTAGCCTCAATATTGGTGTGCTCCTCTTCTTCGTCTAAAATGGTTGTTGCATTTCTCCACTATGTATTTGTTTCCTTGTTTTCAAAAATGAAGGTTATCTAACTACTAATAAGATCAATTTGTTGACCATTCATGAGTTCAAAGTTTGGTTGAATTATAGTACCTGAAAGATCAAGTTGTTCAATGGGAGAAATCAGTCTCAAAATAGTCATGTGGG
Source organism: Sequoia sempervirens (assembly GCA_007258455.2). Classification (NCBI taxonomy): domain Eukaryota; kingdom Viridiplantae; phylum Streptophyta; class Pinopsida; order Cupressales; family Cupressaceae; genus Sequoia; species Sequoia sempervirens. The sequence continues at coordinate 120,824,429 of VDFB02373365.1, forward strand.
GTTCATTTGTCAATTTATCTTTGCTTAAGTGAATTTATTTTACCACAAACACTTTCCTTTGATTATGTTTCCAAACTAGATGTTTATGTCAAAAAAATCATAACTTTCAAAATGTCCATTTCGTGAAAATCATGGGGTTAAAGCCATAATTTTCTATGTTGTCTTTGGGAAAATATGGGTTTGAGATTAATGTAAAGATATTTAAAAATCGCTAAGGATGGACAAGTAGTAATATCAAGGCTAACTCAAGAAGTCTATATTGAGCCAAAGTGTTTAAGATTTTGAGGATGATAGTGAATATTTGTTTTTGGATCATTTTGAAACCAGGCAAAGTGTTAATCTGACTCACAATAATTTACAACCCTAGGATAGAAATGGCTATATTTGTTGAGTCCCCACTAGGATTTCTCCAAACACTAGACAATGTGAACAGTTAAAGATTTGGTGACACTGGCTCCCCTCGACGATACACACTTCTCGGGGCCACCAAATCTCAAAATCCTTAAAATTTGGAGATTAAAAGGAATTTTTCTATTTCTACAATTGAATAGTACAAATGTGGGTGGCTTTAGAATGACCGTTCTTGCACCAAAAAATATTTTAGGATTTTGGCTTGCTAAACAAATGGGTTGTAGTAAGGGTAATTAGGGACATGGCACCTTGCGAGCATCCAACAAGACACTAAAGGCTTTAATCAATCCTACTAGGGGGTCTTATACTTTTTACAGTAGTACCCCATTCAGAAACACACTATATGCCTAAGGCCTACATACCATGAGGACTTGACAGTTTAGTCTTATCCATTTATATACTGGCCCAAGTGAAAAACGGGTTGGAGTCACCTTCGAATTGGTCTTATAGACAAGCCCCTCTAAAGATAACAAAAGTGAGGGAGTACACTTGTAGCTTGACCACCCAGTTCGCATAAAGCACAAGGAGGGAACACACACAATGTCTCTTTCTCATACTAGCATAATTGTTCAATTTTAAACCTAATTGAAAGATGTGGGTGATCTTATAAAGTGTTAGAGAATGTTTTTGTTTCTTAGGGTCGCCAAATGGCATGAGAGAATTGCATAGAAATTCACTAACAACATTGAAAATCACAAAATATAGCAAACAATTATCAATTTTAACCCTTCAAAGCAATGATGAGTTCATTTTAAGCACCAATTCAAAGATGAAGTTTGCCTTGTTCAATTTTAAACCCAAAGTAAAGTGATGATGTGAGGGTTCAATTTTATCCAACTTTGAGCGTTCATTTTAAACCAAATTGAACTCTAGTGCATTTCCTAAAGCATAAAGTAGAAAGCATGAAATTGGGTTATAATTGTCCCAAAGTGTCAAACACTTGTTACAATTATAGAATTTGAGATAGAAGATAATTTCTTCACTTTTACTCCATTTCATTTAAAACCTACAAAACCTTGTTAGTCTAACAATCAAAATATAGTCAGGCATGCATCAGTGATTAGATAAATCCAAGAAATTAAGTCACATGTCAAAAAAACAAACATAAAAATTCTTACCCTAGTAGGGCATCACTAAGCATGATAGTGTCACAATTTGAGATTTGGGCATCGCTCTGGTGAAAATGGGCATTGCTTTTTAGTAGGACCAGTGAGCACAAAAACGTCGGTATTTTGACGGGCATCCCTGCTAATGGTAGCGTTGCAGTTTAAAATTTGAAAGTGTCGGACTGGTGAGTTTGAGCATCGCCGTTTAAACTTTTTGATACCTCCAAATTAAATACATGTTACCATATTTAAATCAACGTCAGTAGATTAAATATGTGTTGGTGTTTCAAATTGCTAGGGCATCACTATATGGTGACGCTATTGAAATAGCATCGTTGTTTCTAATTTGAGCATCGCTACAACCTGTAAAATAACATAAAATGAAATTCGAGCTAAAAAATGGTTAGATTATCAGTTTTCCCTCCTAGTGCCAGAATGTGAGACGAGGATATCAGTGTTAGCTACATTATGTTTGATCCATGAAGAATTAAAACATAACGGAGCCACTAATACTCAAATCTCAACAAGATCATTCAAAAGAAATTGAAACTAAAAATTTTATCAAAACCTAACATACTAAATTATGAAAGCTTTTAAAACATCTACTCTAACCTATCTGAAACTTATCCCATTGTGGAATTGGTGTCATGTTGATGTGGAACAACGACCCTTTCCTAATCCTGAGATCAGTGAGCCTGTTTCAATCGATTATATGGAAGAGAATCAATGAAACCATTGTGATTGATGTATGAAAACCTAGTTTATGCTAAAATGAACATGATTCAAGCTAAGTTACCATGATTTTATGCTAAAAATGCACTGATTATGCTATTGCTAAGCTAATCTAAGCTAAAACTATGTTAAAAGATGAAAACCCTAATTTATATACAAACTAAGATGGATGCATGGAAGCCATTAATGGATGCTCTAAGCTATTAT
>VDFB02373365.1:120826984-121038944 GCA_007258455.2 Sequoia sempervirens
AAACAAGAGAATAATTTTATTATTAAGAAAATGGAGCTTCTTACATGCAGAGGATCTCAAATCCCCAAGTTCTACAACATATGCAAGCTACAGAAGCTACAGATTAACCCTTTCGCAATATGCGAGCTTGTCCCCAAAAAGTTACCCAAAAATTAGATAACCCGCCCATAAATAGAGCTCCTCCTTAGTTTGGAGCCAAAACAACATTCAAATTGAGTTTAGGCGGTTTTGGCGCCGAAAATTTACAACAAGAAGTTCAAATTTGGAAAGGGCATTTGCAATGGTAACTTCTAGAAAGTGTGCCAACTTCGCAGGGCCATAACTTTTGATCTAGGACTCCGATTCGCGAACCGTTCGAACCGTTGGAAAGCTCTCGAAGTCAAGAACGCGCTCAAAATTAGCTATGCTGATTTCGGCAAGTTTCGGGGCCGATCCGGAAGCTCTAAGTGCCTCAAATCCCACTCAGAAGATTTTCAGGTGCAAATCTGGGCAACAAAAACTGCAATATCTTTCCACCCAGGAAGAGAAAATAAAACCGTGAATTGGGAATTTTATTATGACGAAAAGGGTATCCAAAATGTAAAAACAACCCCGAAAAAATGATAAACTTGAAATTTCACTATTTTTGGGTGATGCAAGATTGCCCTTACACCACCGATGCTCCTCGCATCTAATATTAAACTATTCTTGAAACAAAGAGAAGCTCAATAAGGTAATGCACTTTTCAATATAAGAAATGCATTGCTTGAAGCATCAAACCAATATGCAAAGATGAAAGAGAGTGCTAACTTTTCACTATGGTGGCAGAAAAATGATTCTTTATACCCTGAATCCATGCTTTGCATCATAATTTGAAGTTATTTCCATTCCAATGTTCTGAGTTTAGTTTGTTTATATGGCTTTGTATGAATACCACATTGTGTTGTGTGTGGATTTGGTTTCAAAGCTCTGTTTCTTCTATTTTTAGTGGTGACATAACTCTAAAATTTGACTTTTGTGCATAAAAGGTTAGTGGAAAAATTGACAGCTCCTCAGGGTTTAGAGGCTCGATTGAGATAGATACACGAATATTTGGATCTTGTTGTTGATGGGATGCTTTGACTTAACCACATGAAATTTTGTACCATCCGTAGTATGCAAAAGTTTCTCTACTTATTATCTTACATTCTTGATCATAAATGTTGTAAATGATATTAATACTTCAAACTTAAGATTTGTTTCATTTTTATAATGATCAAAATGTTATACTTTGCTATACATTCAAGCTTCTCTTGCCCCCTACCCTTTTCTCTCTCCCCCTCCTTTTAAGAATTTTCTTTGTCATAAAAGATTCACATTTCTATCTCATTGACACAAATTTATCTGAAGCGCTAGGAGTGAATAAAGATATGTAAAAGATGATGGATTATGTCTAAACAACAACTTTCCATCTTATAGCTAATTAAATCCTTAATATTTGAATAGTTTAGAGCTTGAATAATTCTTGTATATGCATGTGTAGCAATAAGGGAGCCTATGTGAAGATTGAAATTTAAAACATCACTTTGGTATTTTTCCTTAGGAAGTGAAATGATATTTTGAGTAATACAAACCTACACACACATTGATATTTTTTGGCATTGCATTGAAGAATTTTTTCTCTTATACCTACCCTCAACTAGACATGGAGGTATATAATATTGGTTTCTTTGTGTTTTTTTTCTGTATAGTTAATTTCACGAGTGAAGACTAAAATATTCTTAATGTCCTCCTGGAGTTAGGCATGTGAAATCATATGAACTCACTCGCTAAAGGCACCATTTTGTATTCATCCAAAACTAGTTTGTTCTTTTTATTTATGTTTTTTCATGTGTTATTTTAGGCTCTAGGAGATGTAGCTCAACTCTTTCCTTTGCACTTTTCATCTATTTTGATGATTACAGTAGATTGTCCTCATAATTTTTCATGTAGATCTGTTTGTAACCTTATTTTCTACCAATCAATTTGCAAACCAGTCACATATTAAGGACCATTTCATTAACTTGTAGTCATCCATTACTTCAGGTGTTGGAGGTTGTGTATGTGTGCCAATAAATCCTGATGATTGCGAGAACTTTAATCCTACAAGTGTACCCAATCTTTCTCAAGTAAAAGTCTTACCTTATTTTATAGTACTTTAAATGGTTAATTGAAGGTGCTTCTTTAGATCTGAGATAGTTAAACCCTGGATTAAAATATGGTATTAGATGGGTAGTATAATGATAAAACTAAGGTCCATTGAACAAAACTTACAAACATAATTTACTGGACTATGAATAGTGTTACAATTATAATTATTTCTCCTTTACCTACCTCTGCATTAATCAAAAAGATAGCAGATATTGGAAGTTCATTACATGTCTCATGTATGTGTTAGTATTTTAATTTTGTTTAAGTTGTTCAAGAGCTTGATTATGTCAAGAATATGTTCTACAAGCTCTATTCTCTTGACCCTACTCAGCATTTTCCCTACACATTTTCTCTTCAATCTAGACGTTTCTTAACTCCTTCCCTTGTTAGCCCTTGGTTGTTCTCAAGTGTAATGCTTTTTCTATGCATCTATGCATCTTGCAGTCTATATGTATGATCAGTCATCAGTCTCTGCGATGGTACATTTCAACAAAAAAATTTTTTTAAAAAAAATTGCATTATTTCGTCGCAATTTCGACGAAAACCACCGACGAATCATCGAAAAGGCCTGACGAAGTTGCTATAGCTGTGACGAAGGCTTCATCGTAACTCCTTGCCCATTTTGTTGCAATTTCGACGAACTTTTGTTGTTGTTTCGACGCTACTCCTTGCCCATTTCATCGCAATTTTGACGAAATTTTGTTGTTGTTTCGACCATACTCCTTGCCCATTTCATCACAATTTCGATGAATTTTTGTTGTTGTTTCAACGCTACTCCTTGCCCATTTCATCGCAATTTCGACGAATTTTTTTTGTTGTTTCGACACTACTCCTTGCCCATTTCGTCGCAATTTCGACGAACTTTTATTGTTGTTTTGACGCTACTCCTTTCCCATTTCATCAAAATGGCGACGAACTTCTGGTGTTGTTTCGACGCTACTCCTTGCCCATTTTTTCGAAATGGTGACGAAATTCTGGTGTTTTTTCGACGCTACTCCTTGCCCATTTTGTCGCAATTTCGACGAAATTTTTTTGTTGTTTCGACACTACTCCTTGCCCATTTCGTCGCAATTTCTACGAACTTTTGTTGTTGTTTCGATGCTACTCCTTTCCCATTTCGTCGAAATGGCGACGAACTTCTGGTGTTGTTTCGACGCTACTCCTTGCCCATTTCGTCAAAATGGTGACGAAATTCTGGTGTTTTTTTGATGCTACTCCTTGCCCATTTCGTCAAAATGGCAACGAACTTTTGGTGTTGTTTCAACGCTACTCCTTACCCATTTTGTCAAAATGGCAACGAAATTCTAGTGTTGTTTCGATGCTACTCCTTGCCCATTTTTTCAAAATTGCGACAAACTTTTGGTGTAATTCGTCGGTGGATATATGAATTGTTCGTCGATATTCTGACGAATATCCGAGTCATTTTATGATGCCGACAACCGACAAATCTGTGTCATTATTTTGACGTTTAATTTGTCATCGACCTTTCGACAAAAAAACAACGACAAATTTTTTTTCGTCATTTTGTCGCTTTTCCGACAAAGATCTGTCGAATGACCGATGAACGTCCGTCGGAAAATGGTGTCAAATTCAGTAGTGTTGGGTTTTCCAATCTAGATGTCCAATATCTTTTGATTTAGGGCTTGTAGTTGAATTCCTACCTTTGTGTTTGGTACATTTGTTTGTGGGACTTGTGCGTAGTAGCCTTGTTGTCCAAAAATGTTTGTTTGGTCATAGGTTGGGTATTGTGGTGGTGTAGGACCTTGGTAACCATGGTGGGTGGAAGGAGAGTTAAGTCCTTGTTGTATGAAAGGAGGGTTAGGTCCTTCTTGATTGTAAAGAGGGTTAAGTCCTTGTTGATTTTTTTGAAGAGGGGTACCTTGATAGTGCATTGGTGGTACACCTTGTTGTGATTGATTTTCCTGAAGGGTACCCTAGTAGTGTCTTGGTGGTACACCTTATTGTTGGGACAAATTTTTTTGAAGGTTACCCTGGTAGTACGTTAGTGGTACACCTTATTATTGGGATGAATTGAATTTAAGGTTACCCTAATAGTGCATTGGTCGTACACCTTGTTGTTGGGATGAATTGTATTGAAGGTTAGCCTGATAGTGCATTGGCGGTACACCTTGTTGTTGGGACTGTTGATTGGGAAGGGTACCGTGTGGAACACCTTGTTGATTGATAAGGGTACCTCATGGCACACCTTATTGATGTTGATTGGGAAGGGTACTATGTGGCATACCTTGTTGATGTTGTTGATTTGTTTGAAGGTTTCCTAAGTAGTTTATTTGTGGCACACCTTGTTGTGGATTCTGTTGTGGAAATTTTCCTTCTTGATTTTGTACATTTTGGGAAGGGTCAATATATGAAGTGTTTTGGGGAATGTATTGTCCTGATGGTGGGTTGTTACATTGTGGCATGTATTGAGATGGACCTCCTTGATATTGTTGGGCCACTACTACTTGTTCGATTTGGGATGGTTTCCTAAACAAAGGGTTCTCCATTGGTTGATCATTGCTTTGTGAGAAGATTGGTGGCATATTTGGAATCTCCAATGGTTTGGGTATTTCCCTCAAAATTGATTTATCCCCTAGGGGAATGAGGTGAGGATCTTTAAGACCTTCCACATTAAACTCTATAGGTAACTTAGCACCACTTTGTGCTAATTTGAAGAAGTAGGTATTTGGATCCTTTCTTAGGAGTTTTTTCATTAGTTTAAGCACCTTGGGATTGTTAAAGTGTTGAAAGAATTCTTCATCATCTAATTATTCCTCACTATCCACTTCTTCTATGACCATGCCCTTGAGATTTTGGTTTGATCTATCCATAATTTCTTGATGTTTATAGATTATTTCCTCCTCACTTGGTGGTTGGTTTGATGTTGCCTTAAATGTGGGTTCTTTTCGAGGAGTTACAAGGTCACTTGGTCTATAACCCCATGGGTCACTTTTGTCATTTGTGGTGTTTGTTGGGAGCATACTAGAGCTAATTTTGTTGGCTTCTATCTTTTTTCTATGTTGCGATCTCGTAGTTGTTAGAAATAAGTGCCAAGATTTTGTGGAAGTTGGTGATTTCTAACTATGGAATAAAAGAATGCTTTATTTTTTTGGAATTTTGTATTTTTTGTGTGTTTTAGGATTTTTTGTTTTAAAGGATGGTATCTATTGCCACACATGAGGTGGTAATACGGGCCTTCCAAATGCAAGATGCACTTTTCATTCCTCTTTTTCTAGGATATTAGTTGTGTTTCTCCATCAGGTTGGTGTTTCGTTTCTCTCAAATATGAAACTTCTCAAGCTACTAATAATATCTATTTGTTCACCTTCAATTTGTGTGAGGCTTAGTTGTATGATAGGTGCCATAAGATTTGGTTGTTAAACTGGAGCAATTGGATGCCAAATGGTCATAAAGTGAATGGTATTTTGATATGGTTTTCGTGATACTCAAGACCCTAAAGTTTGAGTGATGTTTTGGGAATGACGCTATTTTTTGGGACTCAAAATGTTGAAAGAATTGGATCGATATTTCACTTCATTTTTTTAGAGGATATGTTATGGGAAATCTACTTGAACTATCCTTGAGGTTCAAACAAATATTGATATCTTAGAAGTTTGAATGAAGGAATGATTCAAGTTGTTTGTTTTGATTTTGAATCCTAAAAGTAGGTGGGAGTGTTTTTTTTTTGCAAATGGATGATGGACTGATGTAATTTATGACATATTTTGGGAATCTAAATTTTTTTGTTCTCACAAGATTTAACCAGTTTAAGATTAGATTATGATTTTCACTAGAAAGTAGTGCAAAAGTGACAATTTTAGAACAGTAGCAATAATTTTTGTCAAAAGCAGCTAGATTTTGGTCGACTGTGACCAAATCTGGAGGGAAACTGCAACAAGTTTTCTCAAAAGAGGCTTTTGTTTCAAGTGTTATGATTGGTAATCAGTGAGTACAAAAGCGACCCTTTTGTTCAAAAGTGGCAAGCTTAAAGTCAATTGCGGCTGAAAAAATGTGTCAAGTGTGGAAAAGCTAAGGTCAATTGCGGTAATATTTCTTAAAAGTGGCCTCTGTTTCAGATTTTCCTAATTGATGATCAGTATAGGAAAACGTGACATTTTAGGTCAAAAGTGGCCATTTTGAGGTCAGCTGCAATAAAAAATGTGTCAACTATGGCAATTTTAGGATCAAAAGTGGCAATTCTATGTCAAGTGCGTTCTATTTTTCAAAAGTGGGTATGTGCAGGATCATGATGGGCCAAAAAGTGGCAATATGATGGGTATGTGGTTGATGAATTTTTTTAACCCAAAATTGATGAAACGAAAAGGGTTTTTAATAGAGATTATCAACTTTCCACCAATATAAATTATACTTTACTTTGAATTTAATGCATAGTTATTATTCATTTTCTATTTGAATTACGACTAACGTCCTGATTCATAGGCTGATTGAAAAACATCTATAGCTTTCAAACGGTATCATTTTTTTGAATCCCAAAAATGTGTCACATTCTATGCTTCGCATACTATAGGATTAAAAAAAAATGAATTTCATGAAGTTTTGACCAAGTTAAGGTGGTCAGACATACAAGTTTTTATATATTTTTTAAGTTATAATAAAAAATCATAATTAATTATTTAATTGGAAAAAAATTACAAAAAAAATATGCATCACATCGGGACATGAGTCCTCTACTTATATATCTAAAATATTATAAAAAAATATTATCATTTTATTGTGGTTAGTGTGGTCAGATAGACACCTACTTATTTTTTCCCGAAATTTAAGTACTAATGCATTGAAATTTCAAATTTTCACCAAATAGATTTAAAAGAAAAACCTAGTAGTTTAGAAACTACATTCAATTTTCAGATTCTATTCTTACATATTTTTGAAATAATATAGATAACTTATTCAAATTTTTACATCAAGTTTCCTAACTCTGATTTTTCTGAATTTTTTGCCACTTAAGGGCTTGTTTTTTCCATGATGATCCTGCACATACCCAAGTGGCAGGTTTTTACTAGTGACTGTCACAAGGTATCTAGAGAGAAAGCGACCTGTTTTAGGTCGACTGTAGCTAGTTTTAGGTCAAGTGTGGTAGAAACAATAGCAATAGCTATTTTCTGTGCAAATTGGGTTTCCAGTTTTTTGTATTGGCAATAGTTTGGATAAATTTGTAGATTTGATGTCTTTGTTTGATCTGTTTTGAGATTTTGGCAAATGATATCATGCAACACAACAATAAAAAATATTTGACCCTAAATGTCTATAATTTTAAGCACATTTCCTTCCATAAAAGCTCAAAGTTCATGAAAGTTGAAATGCTAAAGCCATAGTTTCCAATGTTGACTTCATTCTTAATGTGACTTGAAATGTGAGCCTAAATATCTGGGAACCTTTAGGGATATTGTTTTAAGATATCCTTAAGGAGTGCAAATATAGGGCTCTTTTCAAAGTATTCACATTAAATCAAAAAGGTTTGAAGTTTGATAATCATGTTTAATGCTTGCTATGATGTGTTCATTTTAATTCAAACAAATTTTTGATGTTTCAAAGTAACCAAGAGATTTGGCAATTTTGTGAAGGCAATTTACACCCTAGGGATAGACACGTTCTTTTAGGTGGTATTACCTCATGCCTCAAAGGGATGATTTTACATGCAACTAACATTTGGAAAGTACTTTAAGCTCAACCATAAGTTGGACTTGGTAAGTAACTTCTCAAAAGTTAATTTTTGATGCACCACTTCAAATAATGTTTTTGGCTAAAAAGGTGGCTTCTACAACATTGGTGAACTTAGTAATGCTCAAGGGATCTAACACTTGGCTAACATCTAGAAAACCACTTAAGGATTTAACCAAATTACTTGAGGCCCAATATACACAAGGTACCTCCCCTTTTGTGAATGGCACTGACGGCCAAGTAATCACCAATGCAAGTCATTTGACATTTAGCCTTGACCATTTATATAGCAGCCCGAGTGAAATACTGCTTTGAGTCACCTTTGAGTTCTCCAATGTGGGATGTGTCTCAAAAGGTAGGGCCTCTAAAGGTAATGCTTTGAAATGAAAATAATGTGTGAAACTTAATATGCTTTTCATCACCCAAAATCGCCAAAAGGCATGAGAGGAGAGGATAGGCACCTAGTTTTCCAAACATAGAAGACACAGTATATGCTCCATTGCAATGTTCTTTTTAATCCCCTCAAGTGACGCTATCCAAAAAAAGGAAATAAAATGTGTACAAGATAACAATTTTTTTTTATGTGTACCAAAATTAAGTGTTCTGTATTTCAAGCAATTCTAGATATTAGTGTGAAAATCAGAATGTTTTTGTCCAGTTTTAAGCCCAAAATTGAGTGTTTCTAACAATCCTTGTCTTAAAATGGTCAACAAAAGTAAATCGTTCGTTTCATCAACATATTGAAACAGTTGGTCAATAGACAACATTCCATTTAAGAGAACCAAAATTGAAGTGTTATTCTAATCTAGAAAACCTTTGAAAATTATTTTTAGAACACCAAAACGAAAGCATGTAAGTTTGTGGGGTTCATTTTTATAGCACCAATTTCAAACTGTGTTCCTAAACTAGAAAACTTCTTGAAATGTTCTTTTTAAAGCACCAAATTGAAATCTTGTTCTAAACTAGAAATCATTTTGAACATTCATTTTAGAGCACCAAATCAAAGGCATGCAAGTTGTGGAGTTCATTTTAAGAAACAAATTCATTTTTTTCCTAAACTATGAGAGCTTCTAAAAAATTCTTTTTAAAGCACCAATTGAAAAAATGTTCTAATCTAGAAATATTTTTGAAGATTCTTTTTAGAGCACCAAATCAAAGGCATGCAAGTTGTGGAATTCATTTTAAGAACCAAATTCAATTTTTTTCTAAATTATGAAATCTTATGAAAAAATTAGACTTCGACTATTCGCCTTCCATACAATAAATTTGTTAGTTGTTCTTGATGTAAAATGTATCGTATTCTACAAGAGCTGCACACATGAAGTCAAAAAACACAAAACATCAACAACAAACACCCATTAGCATTAGAAATTGAAAAAATTCTTTTCAGATTTCAAATAAAAAACAACAGAGAAAAAATGAAAATTTAAATTAAAAATGATCCTATAATAATCAACTGCAGCTGAAAAAATCAAAAGCAACCTTTGTTTGTCAAGTAGAAGCAACTAGAAAAAGCAATTGTGCCCCTATCATTTTAGCAAAAGCGGTTGAAATGATAAAAATGGCTAAGAAAAGAACGATTGCGGTAAAAATGATAGAGTGACCATATGAATTTTTTGTAGCTTATGAGTGAAAATTTTTCAAATGCATTTTTGGAAATTGCAACTATTCAAACACTATCAAGGAAATGTTAGTGTTAAGGACCGAGGTCCCATTGGGCATGTCAAAATGTGTAAGGGAGAAATTGAGAAATGCGATAAGCTAATCAATGTCAAACAAATTAAAATAAATCCAATTCAAAACAAGGATTAAGATTCATACCCATTACTCACAAAATGAACAATACAAAATACTAAATTCAAGAAAGCAATTGAATATCAAGAACAATGAATTCAATAAAGTACAAAGTTACCTATCCCATGTCAAAGTGTATTTGCAAAGATGTTGGGTCATTGTTGTAACAATGTGAAGCCTCTATTTGTGCGTAGAAAAAGCTTCAAAGTGAGATGCTATTGATCGAAGATGTGTGTTGAAGCTCTCAAGAAATCAATTGTAATCTCAGCATTACTTCGTTGTGTAAAAGATGTTGATTCTCTAATCATTTTTTAGAAGAAATGAGGTTGTTATATAGATTTTTGTGTTTCGAAATGAATGATTGAGATCACATGATAGTAGAATATCCTGATCAACGATTTGAAACCATGGAGAGGAATTAGATGGGAAGAATTAGTGGATTTTGATTACGTAATCGGTGCGATTGAAGAAATCAATTTGAGTGTTTAGTAGAATTGAGGAAAGAGATTCAATAATCTGTGGAATTGAAAAAATCATGTTGAGCCTTCAGTGGGATTGAAGAAATTAAGTTGAGCCTTCAGTGGGATTTTAGAACAGATGAATCAGTTAGGAATAGAGTGAGAAATCAGGGGATCATAATTTGCTCAATCATGAAAGTGGGTAAGGGTAATTAATTAATTGATTTAATTAATTAATCTTTATGAGTTAAACATGCAAATCATGTTTGAGTTTTACAAACAAAGTTGTATTTGTTTGTTTGACCTTTTTGATGATGTTTTGAATAATTTATTTAATTATTCAAGTTTGGGGGAAAGTGATTTAATTTAACTATTAAATATTAATAATTCAATTGATTTAGGGGAATAGGGTAAATTAGCGACATAATTAAATAATTGATGTTATTTAATTAATCAGGAAGAATAAAGTTAGATTAGGACTTTATTAAATAAGTAAAATTTATTTAATTAGTCAAAAATGATGAAAAAGTGAATTAATTAAATAATGTAATATTATTCAATTAATAGAGAAATTGGGGTTTTTGATGCAATTAAGGTGAAATGTAGTGATATTAAGTGATAATGATGCCGATAGTGAGATAATGTCATTTAGGATGTGTGATAAGCACTAAGTCATTTTTACATGTTTACAACTCCAATAGCTTGCTTTTAGAACTCATTTTCATCTTGTATATGCACAATGATATGATCACTATTTAATGCCTAGAGTAGTGCTTTTTTTACTTCCATTTTGATTGTAATTATTGTTTTCCTAGCTTCTATCAACTTTTTAAATAACATTTGAAATTAAAATTGATTATTGAAGATCTTAACAATTGGATTCTTCTTAAGTTTCCATACACTTAAAATTGGTTATTGTTTTGCTTCTCCTACTCTCTCATGAAATTTAAATTTCTATATCACTCTTTCTACAACCAATTCTCTTGTAGGAATTGATATTTTGAGCTTTATTATACTTTTTTCCTCCATTGTAGATACTTTAAGCTTGTATTTTTTTTCACACTTAGATTTTCTTGTAGAGACATCCTCTTGCACAAAGACATCTCTTCAAAAGTTTCTTAAACTAGGTGATATTATCATTGCTTGATTTAAGCTCTCATTTTATTTTTTATTTTGTATATGTGATTTGGGAATGCAACTCTCATATTTTCAAAAGTCATTTTCTTTCATGAGTTTGTGAGAATTTATATTTTTTGAGAGCTTATTATGTTTTTCACTTACTTGAAAAGGCAATGGAAAATGATTTTTCCATTTTATTTTTTGTGTCTTCTAAATCCTCTTTTGACATTGCTAAACATCTCACCTCATCTCAAAACTCTCCTTTATATACTAGTATTTCTATAAACTTTGATTTATTAGTATTTATAATAATTAGTGTTACTATTCTTTGATTCTAAATACACTTTGGATTAAAAGCACAAACAAAATTAATTTATTTTTCATTTGACTACTTTTAGAAGTTAAGATACTAAACTAGGGGCTCAACCATTGTGGCCAACTCCCAACCATCACCCCTTTCTCTTTAGCTTGGATATAAGTGGTTCTTGGACTCATCTCTTAGGATTCATCGTCTTGTTCAATAAGTTTGCACTTCTAAACCCTTTTTTGTTAGTTTTTCATTTATATTGAAATAAATTAGTTAAAAACCATATTTGTTGTTATTTTATAGTTTATTGTGTATTTCTATTTTTCTATGTGCAAGTGCTAAATGTACAATCCAATTCTTTTACTTTTATGTCAAGCAATTGTGCATTTGTAAATACTACAATGTGGTTGCACTATAGTCTAGGAAGCATGATTTTTCCTTGTTTAATTTTTTGGTCTATGTTTATAATTAGTTGTTATAGAACTCCATTTTTAATAGTCACAATCATTTCTAAATTGTCAATAATCAATTTATTAGATTTCTCATTTTCTGTAATTATAGTGTTTCATTTTTCTAAAAACATAAAAATGCTAAAACTAATAAAATACACTTTATTGATTCTAATTATACCACATTATTAAAATAATCTTATTAGAAAATTAACAACCATAAATCAATCTATTTTCATACTTTAAATAATTCAATTAATACCATTTCAAATTCTTTGTTTTTTTGACAAAAAGACAAATATATTAATTAAAGAATCATACAAAATTACATAAAGATTTCTAAACTGCAAGTGTCACTTAAGTCCAAAGAATGAAAATCCAAAAAGATTTACCACAAATCCACTATCCCATGAATCAAAAGAAAACATACTATATTGAAAAAAAAAAAAACCTAAACATATCGAACCAAATCATTATAAAAAAAATAAATTCATAGAAGGTAATCTCAAAGAATTAAATACTGCATGGTTACAATAATATTTCAATTATAACTGATGGTATATTCTTAAGACCCTTAAAAGACATATGATTACCTATAATCATCTCTAAATGCAATAGTTGCCTTATGCTTCGTAACAATGGTGGTTTCATCATTATTTTCTATTTTCTTCGAGCTCAACAGGTAATTCACGAGTGTTGGAGGAGGATTGTCTCCCCACTAGCATTTTATCCTATAAAAAAGGACATGTTATGATTGTCTATGTTACAATTTCTTAGATAAGTTAGAATGCCACACCATTCACAATGTTTTTCATATTCAAATAAACTCTAACATCATTCAACCATTAGACTAACAAAAATTTATTAACTATTTGATATAATAGTATTTGTAAATATGTGAAGTCCTGCAAATAACAAATCTATATTCCTCACCTTTAATTTCTTAACAATGACAGCAGCTTCCTCAGCACAACCGACCAGGAAGGGACTTCCCAAATCCGTTGCCTCTTCGCGGCCTCTAGTTTCGGGAGTCAGATTGGTCCCCTCTGGTTCGGGGGTTGTTTAATCTTTTTTTCTGTTGTTCTACAACTGTTGGTCAGCTGTCTCTGTTTGTTTCTCCCCTAATTCTGTTGGCTTGAACTACCTTCCTTTGACCCTCTGGGCTCTCTGTGTAAAGGGTACAGCACCCTGTAAATGCTACTTATCTTATCCAAAACAATGACAACAACTGGTAAAGATAAAAGATATCCATGTCCCCAAAACAAGACAAACAAAATCAAGAATTATATTTATTAAGATAGAGTGTACATACAGAAATCCTGTCAATGTTTTTCCTTTCTCCGATCTCATGATCAATACAGCTCAGCAAGCGCTGGCTATTGATAGTAATAATGCTTAGTAGAAGAGTCATGGAACACACTATTACCATAATTATCACAAAACTCATCATCAGGTATTTGTATTAGAAATAGGAGGATGGCTAATTAGAAATTAAAAAAATGAATTGATTTAATCATCCTCCTTCTAGAAAACTATGTATTAGCTCTATGATATGTATTAGTTCTATATGAAGGTTTAAAATTATGTACCGAGAAAAATATAAAAAATATAGACAATGAAGGTGACTTTATGATATGTATTAGTACTGTTAGAAGTAGGAGGATGGCTAACTAGAAATTAAAAAAATGAATTGATTTAATAATCCCCCTTCTAGAAAAATTTCAGCAATACTCTCAAAAGTATATTTATTGAGAAGCCATTATGGCTGTAGACCTCTCAGCCGACCATACTATTGATTAGTCTAATGAGATAGTTATGTTGGATAGGTGTGAACAATTTATTTGTTAAATATATTACATATGTAATTTATAGTATTGAATTTGAAAGAAAATCATATTCTACGTAGTAATAAAAAAAAATCATATAGAAAAATCATAAATTAAACTTTTAGCCTAAAAATCTAACATACTTTATATTGAAAAAAATGACACGAATTGAAGTTTAATTTCTTATACACTTTTAACTTTATTAAAAATTATGTACCTTTTATTTTACATTCTATGAGAAAGTTCAAATAACTTTTTTATTATTCTCTTAATTATAATTTTAATAGCATACCTCTTACAAGAAGAAAGTATTATTTGGATTGACTAGTTGAATGCTCTTATCTTCTATAACTATTATTTCATTTTATTATTTTTAAAAACAAATAAAATACAACTTCATCTTTAAAATTATAAATGTATATGGATAAAACACTAATTAACTCTCTAATCAAACACTAGAAAAATATAATTGAGCTGAATCACTAACATGACAAGAAAATGCCAAAATAAATAAAAGGTTAGGTACTACTCAACTCTTTAATAGTGATAGCAATAGTTGTGATGAAATATGGTTGTAGGTGCACTCATGGACCACTTGATGACTACAACACTCACACCTAAAGTGTTACTTATGAAGTAGTTAAGTCTTTCCAATCATGTAATTGTAAGTGCTGAAATACAAGAGCCAATATTCTATGTCTAATAGTGATCATAGACCTTCAATAGCCTATGTGGTAGAAAAAAGTGGTAGTTGAAATTATTTCTCTAGGAAATATCATCATTTAAACCACATAGGCCTCTTCTAGTGTCTCTTAAAGTCCCTCTTAGTCCCTTATTATTTTCTTGTGCATTAAAATATTTTTTTATGCCTCTAGTTTATGCTATCCTTTTAGGAAACTACTAGTTTTTATAGTTAAAACTTTTTGTATCTATTTTGGTAGTTGTCTATAAACCATGATGATGCAAGAACATCCTATGATTGATAAAATATTATCTACCACTATTGTGCCTAAATGAGAGATTACATGTCACATATATTTCCACTATGCATCTAACAAGTGGAAAAGTCACCCTTGCTCGTGTAGCAATAACCAATGAAGTGCGGGAGCAACTATTGAGCTATCCTCTTCCAGAGAGAGAAAGGTACCATCACTAATAGCCATTTTTAGGCATGGATGGCCTTGATTAAGAGTTTATTTTTCTTTTTGGTAATATTGATGTGATGGAGTGTTATTGTTAGCTCCTATAGCAATTTTCAAGGTTTGCATTTCTAGTTTCTAGATAATGTTTTATTCTTGTCAACCATTATGGAAAATTTGTTGATGCTTTGACCTTGTATTTGAAATACCCTTGCAACATGAACTCTTGTTCTATTTTGATCTATTTCTCTCAAGATCCAAGCTTGATCATAAACCTAGGCCTAGTCTATCACCTTGTGGGCTAGTTGATTGGCCATAATTTATATCAAGATGGATGCAACCTAATCCTCTCATACTGTAGAAAAAATAAACATGATATACCTAAGGAGGAACTACAAAGGGAATTTTCAAGTGAGTTGATATTTAGGAAGTTGACTCATTCTCCTATTTTTATGCTTGTTTGAATGTTGTTGTGTGCCCCATGATGTTATCAAGCACTTATGCTTTCTCTATTTTTTATTCTTTTCATGTTTTGAATGATGTATCTAAATGTAATTGAATATAAACATATGTAGATATAATCTATTTTATATTTTTATACTTTTCATAAAATTAAATATTTCTAATTAAACTAGTAAAAAATGAATCTTTCTCTATATAGATGTAAATATATGGATTTTTCAATATATGAAATACCTTTTTTTTGTATTTTCATGGTGAGATCTAACCTAAGAAAACACATGCAAAGAAACTAATTTATATAATTTGAATTTACTAAAACTAAGAAATTCTCAAATCTAAACTAGAAAAATGCAAGCAATTGTTACTTTCCCTAGGAAATTCAAAATTTATAATTACTAAATATTGTATAGATTTAAAAAATAGCTCTACTTAAACCAAATTAATCTATAAAATCTAAATCTTTGAAGACTATTTTGAAGAAGTCTGAGTTAGAACTTTTCCTCAATAGGTTTAGCCTTATCTTCGACTACAATGGTAGGGTGCTCCTTCTTGATGATATTGGGTTTAGACAAGGGTGCTTTGTGATGAGCTATCATTACATCTAGTTCTTTATTCAATTAATTATAATATTGACCAAGGTGATATCCAAGGAAATTCGCAAAAGGACTTCAAATTCTCCTACATTATGCTGAAATGAAAGGTTCTTATGTTGGAGAAAAATACTAGCTAGAAAGAACTAAAAATTCTAATCTATGAAAGCATGAGAAATATAATCTACTAAAGCACACAAGAGACAATTCAAAAATACTTATTCTACAATTTAAATACCTAAGTAGAAGTGAACTACACTACTCCAATACTAGTAAATGGTTTAATTATTTTCCTTATTTTATGATAGTAACTAAAATAAAATTTGAATTAAAGAGACAAGCTAAAGAAGTTATTGAAACTTTTGTAGCTATTGAATTCAGAAAGCACTCACAGAATCGTAGATTAATATAACTCATTACAACATTAATGAAGTAAATAAAAATAATAGAGATAACATTCAACACATTAATCTTGTAGGATGAGCCTAGTACGGACATAGTTATTCACACATACATTTAAAAAATTAAACTAATTATCTCTAATTTTATACTTCATCTCCTCCATTGAGTGGCCAACTCAACAAAGGCTAGATCTTCTATGAAATCACTAGTAACATTAAAAATGCTTCTTGAAATAAATATGCATAAATTTTAGCAGAAAGAGATATTCTATATTATAAAAAATGTTAACATATGAGATGAAAATCATAGTCTTCTTTTGAGTACTAGAGACTATATATAAGTTCCATAATCTAGTTCTTAATTTGCATGCATCATGGCGACATGTCTTGATGCATAATAATTCTATTACACTTATTACAGAATAAAAATTCTTGGTTGCATTAATTGAAAAATATTTAATATGTCTAAAACAACTACTAAATTATGGTGATTCCTTCTTCCATAGTTTTAGGAGTTAGATGGAATTCACAACTTTGGGTAGAGTGGGAGTTGTGGACTTCAAATACTTCTTCCATAGGGACTTAATATGCGTTAGTTATAGAAATAATCCAAAAATTATAGAGCTCCATAAAATTATATCTTCAAAACTCCTCTTTGCGTGATAGACATCCTATACATTGCACACTTCATATTTTGACATACAACCATTAGCATTAAGATCCTCATAATCACAAAAGAGATAACAAGCATAAATACATTAATATTTAATTAAGATTGCACATAATTATTACATAATGATAAATTAAGAATGATAAGGGTGTTAGCATTGGTTGTCATTGATGCCAACACTCAATTAGGGTTGTCATTGATGTTGTGCTAATAGTTGAGTTGCTAATGATCATGGTTTGATGTCATGCCTTGTTTGATGACAACTAAAGATGTATTGAGTATGGTTGTTGTCAGAAGAGATGATATCATGATGATATATTAAGATGGGGATTAAAAGAATTAGGATGAAGATTAGAAGTAATGCCGAGTTGGAGAGATTTTGTTGATGGTGTCTAGTATGTTTTATGCTCTCTTTTGTTGCTCCTATAGAAGTATGTGTTTTTTCAAGGGAGTTCTACTCTCCACATGTTGGTGAAAGTTTCTACTACTAGAATTTTATTTGAAGACTGTTTGGGAGAATGCTTCACATTCCTCCACCTTTGAAGATTCGATCTTGCAGTTTGGGATTCAATGTCTATGTTGTGTGGTTGTTGCACTCCAATATTTTCAAGTCACCTATGTTTTCGAGGAGATTTTTGGCAATTGCAGTGGGTTGGTAGTTTGGATTGGTCTAAAAAATGCTTCACATTTCTTCGCATTGATGTTTCTACTCCCGTGGCTTGGTGAACATTCTCTCAATGTTTGTGTAGTGTCTTAGTTCAATTTTCATTTGTTGTTGTTTACTGCAAGATGGTTTATTAATGTTCTATCTCATGGTTGTGTATTTTGTGCTTCTGGGATGAAGTGCTTTGTCTCCAATTGGTTTGCAATTGTGGCATGAAAGTATGAAAGAAGTATCAAGAAGTGTTGTTGGATGTTCATAGAACATCTCTTTGTGTTCCTCACGTCAATGATTGATATCTTTGGTGCCACACATTGTTTTGAGTTGGTTTTCTAGGAAATTTGTGGATGTTTGGCTGACAGGGCTTGTTTTCTTGCTTGTGCTATGTGCTTGGGGTCTACACCAACAATTGAGGTTGTGTTAAGATGTATATGGGTCTTGACCTATCTTGTTGAGAACTGCATTCAGTAAATTCAGTTAAAAATATGTTTTTGGGTTGATTGGTAATGTACTATGCATCTCCTTGTTGTCAAATTGAGTTGATGTGCACCATCATTTGAGTTGTTTGAGATCACATTAAAAGATGTAATAATTTGTTATTGGTCCTTTCTATCTCCTGGATAGAACCACGTTATTTTTTTTTGGCTGACTTGTTGGGATCATTATTTGTATTCTATTTTGGTCAGCCTAATTAAGGTTTTGTGATCTTGCAGATGATATAAATGGAAGAAAAAATCAGTTGCAAGGTATGGAAGTGAGAGTGGTGGTGTGCAAGCATGGATTGGCGAAGTGAGTTGTGGAAAAGAAAGATTAGATGAGATTTAATGCAGGTCATTTAGCATGTAATTTCATATTCTCATGTATCTTGCTATTAGGAAGTGTGTTCAAAAATTGGCATGAGATCCAAGTTCCTCTGAAGAAGCTTAACCACTTGAGGAAAGGTTTAGGATGGCACATGATGGATCTTACAAGGGTCCTAGATTTGATGGGACAAATTACACCTTTTGGAAAGTAGAATGGAAGTCCATATAAACTCTTTAGGTTTGGTGTTTGAAATCTGTCAAGGATGGTTACATTACACCTTCTACTACAACAGATCCAACTAAGATTAGATTGTATAAGAAAAAATTCAAGGAAAATAACCTATCATGTGTGGTTTAGCTGATTTAGAACTTCTGAAGGTGATTCAAGTTGCAATTCTACTAAGGATATATGGGAAAATTTGAGCAACATTTATGAAGGAGATAATAAAGTGAAGAAATCCAAGATGAAAATCTTCAAGAGAAGATTTGAAACCTTGAGGATGAAAGAGGATGAAGACATTGCTAGTTATATGCTCCGGGTGGATGAAGTAGTTATTGTCATCAACAGTCTTGGTTGATAAGTGAAAGAAGATGATATTGGGAAGAAATTTTTGAGATCTCTCCCTAAAGCTTATAGTCATAAGGTATTTGTTATTGAAGAGTCCAAGGACTTGGATAAGTATTCAGTAGATGAAATGTTTGGTGTTCTCACTACCTTTGAAATTAGATAGTTTGACAAAGATGTTTTCAAGAAAGAAGCAACATTCAAAACTAGTAAAAAGATAAAAGATGAAACAACTAATTTGAATGATGAATTTAATGAGGTAGATGCAAAATTTGTGAGAAGATTGAAGAAATGCACCAAAAAATATAAAGTTACCTTTAAAATGTTTCAATTATGGGAGAATTAGTCATTTTGCATCTAAATGTCCCTATAAAGAATCAAAAGATGGCAATAAAAGAGAGAATTTCAAAAAAAGTTTATATTCCAAGGAGAGTAGTTTTTCTTTAGAAGATGAGGACAATGATTCAAATGATGAAACCCTATTCATAACTATAAAAAATAAAAAGGGTGATATTAAAAAATGTAAGAAGTTTGGTATTTTGCAGGTTGAAAAAGTTATAGAAAGTTCAATGGATGTGTGGATTACCTTTCATGCAAAGGAAGAAGAAAATTCTTAGGTGATTGATAGTGGTTGCTCTAACCACATGACTAGTGACAAGGGAAGGTTAATAAATCTTAATAAGTGTAATGGTGGAGCTATTAATTTTGGAGGTGATGAGTCAACACAAATCTGTGGAAAGGGTGCTATAACAATTGATGGAAAGAATAGGAGTGAGGATGTCCTCCATGTCAAAGGATTGAAGCATAATCTTCTCAAGTATAATCTTACATTGCACACTAGAGGTTGTAAGATCAAGAAGGTAGGATCTGAAAGATTAGTTGTAGAAGATACAAGGATAAATCGAAATGCCTATCATCTAAAGGAGGCAAATGGAAGAATATACTTATTGGCTGAATCTAGAGATTGTTGGCTATGATAGAAGAGAATGGGACACATTGATTTTGACAATATGGTAAAATAAAATCTACTCATTCAGTGAGAGATATGCCTAAGATAACTAAGCCTGCAAAAATATTATGCAAAGAGTGTCAAATAGGAAAGCAAACAAAGACCATTGGAGCTGATTCACACTGACCTATGTGGACCTACAAGAACAAAGAGTCAGCAAGATGAAAGGTATTTCATGTTTCTTATTGATGACTACTCTAGAATGAATTGGGTTACATTTTGAAGAGAAAAATCAAAATCCCTTGATTAGTTTAAGATTTTCTAACAAAAAATTTAGAATGAAATGGATGCTAAGATCAAATGCTTAAGGTTAGATAGAGGAGGTGAATTTACTTCAAATGATTTTGAAATTTTTTGTGAAGATCCTGGTATTAGGAGACATTTTTCTCCTCCTAAGACCCCTCAAAAAAATAGGGTAGTGGAAAGGAAGAATAGGATTGTCCAAGAGATGGCTAGGGCTATGTTGAAATATGTTGATCTGCCTGATATGTATTGGAAGGAAGTAGTTCACACTACTATCTATTTGCTTAACCGAGTATAGTTGAGGGTTAATAGCACTAAGACCCCTTATGAGCTATGGTATGGAAGGCCTCCTATTGTTAGATATTTCAGGAAATTTTTCAGTAGATGCTACATTAGGAGATATGAAGAAGACCTTGGAAATTTTGAATCAAGGTGTGATGAAGGGATATTTCTTGGTTACTAAACCAAAAACAAGGCCTATAGATGCTACAAAAATATATTGGGAAAGATGATTGAAAGAAAAAATGTGAAATAGATGAAGATTTGTGTTAGATCTCACAAGAACCAAATGTTTGGGGATCTGATATACCTCCTTGTATTGAGAAGAAGAAGAAGAGAAAGAAGAGAAGAAACAAGAATCAAAAAATGTTTCCAAGACTCTAGCCAAGTATGTGCAAAAGAACCATTCAACATATTAGATGATTGGTGATAAGAATGAGGTTGTGCTAATAGGAGAAGGCTTGCAAAATAAAGTGAGCAAGTAAATTTGTGTTTACTATCAAAGGTAGAGCCCAAGAACTTTTTTGATGCTAACAAAGATGATGGTTGGATAAAAGAAATGGAAGAGGAATTAAACCAGATAGAAAAGAATTAGACATGGGAATTGGTTCCCAAACCAGTTGATAAGAATGCTATTGGAACTAAGTGGGTGTTTCAGAACAAGCTAAATGAAGATGGTGAAGTTATGACAAACAAAGCTAGATTGGTGTGTAAGGGTTATAAACAAGATGAAGGTATTGATTTTGAGGAAACTTTTACTCCAATAGCCAAAATGGAGACAATACGGATGTTTCTTTCCTTTGCTTCTCACAAGAATTTCAAATTCTATCAAATGGATTTCAAGTCACCCTTATTACATGGTGATTTAGAGGAAGAGGTCTACATTGAGAAATCAAATGGTTTATAGCTATTAGAAGATCCAAGCATGGTGTGCAAACTCAAGAAATATTTGTATGGATTCAAGAAAGCTCCTAGAACTTGGTATGCATAGTTGGATAAGTATTTCCTTTAGCAAAGATTCAAGAAAGGTACTGTAGATAGTAATCTTTACATTAAGGAAGAGGGAGAAAAAATATTGATAGTTTTTTGTATATGTTGATGATATCATCTTTGGGAGAGATGATAATATGTGTAATAAGTTTGCAGAGGAGATGCAAAAAGAGTTTGAGATGTTTATGATTTGTGAGTTTTCTTTATGCATTAGAAGTTAGATTGTTCAACTAGATAATGGTATCTTTATTTCTTAAGATAAGTATATTAGAGAGATGTTTAATAATTTTGGGATGGAGGATTCAAAACTCATAAGTAATCCTATGGTAACTGGTTTTCACTTGAGCAATACTAATGAGTCACTGAGGTTGATCAAGCTCTTTATAGGTGTATGATTGGAGGTTTATTGTACTTGATTACTTTTAGACCTAATATTATGCATGCAGTATGTTTGGTTTTCATATTTCAAGATAATCCTAAGAAAAATCATGAGAAGGTAGTAAAAATAATATTCAAATATTTTAAGGGAACTCTTGATTTTGGTTTGTGCTATAAGAAGGATGATAATTTTTCTTTGAGTGCTTATACTAATGTTGATTGGGCAGGATGTGTGGATGACCGAAAAAGCACTAGTGGAAGTGAATTTTTCTTAGGATACAAAGTGTTCTCTTGGTTTAGTAAGAAGCAAGAATCAATTTCCTTATCCACAACAGAAGCTGAGTATATTTCTACAACATCTTGTTGCACCCAGGTGCTTTGGATCAAGAAAACTCTAAAGGGTATAAAGGTGGTATAAGATGAACCCATTACCATATTGTGTGATAATACAAGTGCAATTAACATTTATAAGAATCTAGTGATGCATTCAAGGACCAAAAACATTTCTATTTGGTATCACTTTCTAAGGGAGAAGACTACAAAGCAAGAAGTCATATTAGAGTATGTGTCTACTAAGGATCAGATTGCAGAAATATTCACTAAGGTGCTTTTAAAGGATACTATGAGTATCTTCGACAAAAGATAGGGGTTATTGTCCCTCCTTTTTCTAACTAGATGCATAGATGGTGCATTTTTCTTAGGGGAGAAGTTCATGTCATATCCTTTTCTCCTAGATTTATGTGTGTTATATCTTAGGGAGAGTAGGTAGTTGGTTGTTGTTGTTGATAGAGGGCATGCATAGTTTTTTTAAGAAGAAGTGTTGTTGGTCAAAGGGGGAGAATGTGATAATGATTCCAATGAATATATTTTTTCGCTTTGTCCTTGATGTCAAAGGGGGAGAATGTACAGGTGTGTGTTGCCATCAATGCCAAAGGGGGAGATTGTTGTCATTGGTTGTCATTGATGTCAACACTCAATTAGGGTTGAAATTGCTGATGTGCTAATAATTGAGTTTTTGATGTTCATGGTTGGATTTCATGCCTTGTTTGATGACAAGTAAATATTTATTGAGTATGGTTGTTATCAGAAGAGATGATATCATGAAGATATATTAAGATGAGGATTATAAGCATTAAGATGAAGATTAGAAGGAATATTGAGTTGGAGAGATGTTGTTGATAGTCTCTAATATATTGTATGATCTCTCCTATTATTCTTGTAGAATTATGTGTTGTTGCAAGGAAGTTCTAGTCTCCAGATGTTGGTGAAAGCTTCTGCTACTAGAAGTTGCTTTGAAAACTGTTTAGGAGAATGTTTTGCATTCCTTCACCTTTGAAGATTTAGTCTTGAAATTTGGGATTTAGTGTCTATGTTTTATGGTTGTTGTACTCCTATCTTCTCAATTCACATGTGTTGCTGAGGTGATTTCTAGTAATTACAGCGGGTTGGTAATTTTTGAGTTATTTGGACTGGTCCAAAAAATGCTTCACATTTCTTTGCATTGATGTTTCTACTTCTATAGCTTGGTGAATGTTCTCTCAATTTTTGTGTAGTGTCTTAGTTTAGTTTTCATGTGTTTGTGTTTACCACAAGCTAGTTTATTAATGTTCTATCTCATGGTTGTGCATTTTGTGCATCTAGGATGAAGTAATATGTCTCTAGTTGGTTTGTGGTGACTTTTTGTGGCATGAAAGTGTGAAAGAAGTATCATGAAGTGTTGTTGGATGTTCATAGAACATATCTTTGTGGTTTGCACATCAATGATTGATCTCTTTGGTGCCGCATATTGTTTTGAGTTGGTTTATTAGGAAATTTGTGGATGTCTGGAGGACATGGCTTTTTTTCTTACTTGTGAAATGTTCTTGGGGTTTTGTGCCAACAATTGATGTTGTTTTAATATGTATTTGGGTCTTGACCTATCTTTTTGAGAACTACATTGAGTAAATTTAGTTGAAAGTATGTTTTTGGGCTGACTAGTAACGTGTTAAATGTTTCATCTACATGTTTCCTCACTGCCAACTTAAGTTGATATGTTCCAGCATGTGATTTTTTGGTATCACATTTAAAGATGTAATAAGTTGTTATTTGGTCCTCTCTATCTCCTGGATAGGAACACATCATGTTTTTTATGGTCATATTATTGGGATCATTATTTGTATTCTATTTTGGATGACCTAATTGAAGTATTGTGATCTTGCAGAGGATATAAATAGAAGAAAAAATTAGTTGCAAGGTGTGGAAGTGAGAGTGGTGGTGTACAAGTATGGATTGGTGAAGTGAGTTACAGAAAAGAAAGATCATATGGGCTTTAATGCCCCAGTTAATAGAGTGTATTGTTGACATATGTTGTAATTTTATATTCTCATGTATCTTGCTATTAGACAGTGAGTCTCTTTAGCAGGTCCTTGTAATTTGTATCTTGCCTTGAGGTTGTAAGCCTTAGTAATGAAAGTTGTGTGCCTTATCCTGCAAATCCATAGGTAACGAGCCTTGAAAAAATTATAATTCTATAAGCAGTGAGCTTCCTATATTTAGATATTTCTCTCTGTGGTTTTTCCCTTCTTAGGTTTTCCATGTAAATCTAGTGTTATCTTGTGTATGTGTGTTCATTTCCTTTTATTTCATTGATGTTGATTTGTTTAAGTGTTAATGATTTGTTTAAGGGTTGTTGATCTATTTAAGGGTTGTGTTGAACACATGGAATACTAAGAGGGGGTGAATCAATATTCTTTGAAGCAACTTAAAAATTTAAACATTATTTCCACATAACATATTCAATTTGGAGTAGGAAAGGAAATCATGAGAAAAAACATCATCACATAACACATTAACACCAAATTTTTACATGGAAAACCCAAAATGGGAAAAACCATGGTGAGGATTAGCTCACAATATATTATATCTAGTTATAAGATATTACAAAAGTGCTCACTATAGGTGGACTCACTACCCATTGAAATAAGAAAAGATAGAAGAGAGAGATGGATCACAACCTAGATTTGAATTGTTACAAATGCATCCACAACATGCTGGGATACAACAAGCTCAATATACTGACTTCACACACTTCATACTGATTTACACTAACACTCTGCTCTACTTTGAATTTGACTTATACTCACATAATTCACATGAACTATACCTTACATTACATATCTATCTCCAAAAAACTAAAAAATATCTTACATATATATATATTTTCTTCATCCACAAACACCTATAACATTAATTAGGTTTGCCTAATTAGATGTATTTATACAAAATATAACTTGTCAACTTAGCATACACATATACACACTTTGATCCATGAATAAAAACTTATAACTAATCAAAATAGGTTGGCATGGACCTAGAATAACTCACACATAACAAATCCATTCATATTCAAAATTTGTAATACTCAAAGCTTATTAGGTCGGCACTAGTAATGACCTAACAACAAAATTCATCAACTACTTAACCTCAAACCAACATGCAAACCTCAAAAATTCATGCCACTTGGAATATCGACACTACTAACACTTGTCAACATCTCCATAAATATACAGAGGGGTGCGAATTCACTAAACACATGCACATTGTACTGATAACATTGTAACTATTAGACAAAAACTTTTGTCATTCATATCTTCAACACTAAAAATTGAAACACTGTGAAATTCTAGATTTAGACTCTTCTAACATCCAACAAAATAACATGAAAATCACAAAGCAAGATTCTACATAGTGGACCAATGTGTACCAAAATATGAGATGTCTTGTACATAGGAAACCCTATTTTGACACTTAGCCAATTTTCTCTTCATCTGTCTTCATCAGATCAAAATTTCTTGGAAATGCCTACTTGATACTCATTTTCAAACATGCTCAAACTATATAAATTGGTGTGCATTGTGATCTTCATACTAGAATACAACGTTGACATCAATGACAACATTGAATGGCATACTACACAACTTATAATTATACTTGATGCTCATGTTGTTGGTAAGCATATCAATATCAATGAAAATATTCTCATTCTTCGAATGATCCCCCCCTTTTTCATTGATTGAAACATGCCAAAAAAATTCTCCCAAAACCTTTCTCCCCCTTTGATATTAAGGGAAAAGGGCACATACTTACATATCTTCTCCCCCTTTACTGATATATGCATATATACAAACTCAAAAATCTACTAACTCCCCCTAAGGGTACTATCCAATACTATTGGATCAAAAAATTGCACTAGAAAATTACCTTATATTATCTACATAGGTACACTGAACAGTCACCTAAAGGAAGAATTTGAATCTTGCAACTTCTCCAGGTGAGCTTGCCACTCTTTCTTTCCTTCCTCCAAACTCTTCTTGGCTAGGCCAAGCATTCTGCTTTGGGTCTCCAACTCCATCAAGATTTATTCATTGTCATTCAGAGTGCTTGGTACCAGATTTAGCTTTGTAGATTTGATAGCACTCAATAGGGAACTGGAAATAGGTATGAACTTAACATTCACCAAATCCTTGAAATGACCAAATCAGGTAAGACCTTTAGATTTTCCATACCAGATAAGGAGTTATCAATGTTAGCATCGGGTATTCTTTCTTGTAACATCTTCACCACCTCATTGTTTAGTTTTGCACTTTTTTGATGTGTCTCTATGATTTATTATCATGTAAAAGCATGGAACACATCACCTAATTGAAGCTTATGCAACTAAGAGATTTTGTCCATGTACACATGCCCCTGTTGCATTGCAAGTTGCAATAACTGGGAAAACACTATCGATTGAAACTTCAATTGCATAATCAATAAATTTATCAAGGGATCTCTAGAGGAATTAGAAGACTCTCCAACTGACTTTGTACTATATCCTTCCTTCAAAGCCTTATCTTTGTCACCAATATTAACTGGTGTCTCCTCATCCTTCTTTTCCTCTATATTAGATGCAAACTTAGTCTTCTTTTCTATATCCACAAGCTCATCTTCATCCTTTTTATCTTCCTCAACAAATTGATCTTTGTTATCCAGAGGAAAGTTTGTCTTCGAGTGGCCTTGAGTATCCTTTGTATTTTCCTCAAATACTAGAGGAGGTGTGTTATTCCTTGTGATTACATCCTCCTTCTAAGCTTCTATATAATTTCCCTCTCCAGTGGTGTTATCTCCTACTAGAGGAGCATTATCAATCATATCTTCAACTACAGTGTCTTCTCTGGTAACATTCTTCTCACTTGTAATGTTTTCTTCAGTTATTTCTTCCAATTATAGAAGAAAATTATCCTCCACATTTCTTTCTTTAGTTTCATGCTCATGTTGAGCATCCTCTTGTTGTGCTTCTGCAATATTTACATCCAGGGCAGCCATATCATCATGCAATTCTTCCCCACTGTTTGGAGTAAGTCCTAATATTTTTACCAAATCAACAACCTTATCTACAGACTCATTGTAGATCCTCTCAAGATCATTTTGATATCTTCTCATAAGGGTGGGAACCCTTTACTTAGTTCAGAATTCCCTATTATACACTTGAGCCAATGTGGCTTTATTTTCATTTGATAGAGGCACACAAATCTTTTCTATAGAAAATGCTCTCAAATTTTCCTCTTCATCTATTGCCTCTTATCTTCTTGCATATAGTACATTCCTTAGCTCTTTAGGAAATTGCTTCTCAATATTATTCATGTTAACTTAAAAAGTAATACTATATTTTACAATGGCTTCCTCAATGGTAGAATTATCTATATCATCAGTTGTAGTATACAGTGTAGTAGTTTCTCCTAACATCCCATGCACAATGCCATTGAACAAAGCATCAAGTTTCACAAGGATATGTGTCCTTATTGAAGTCTTCTTCTTGTTGGATTCTACCTACTTTTCTCTTATGTGGATCACAAAGGCTTATTTTTCCTTTTTTCCTTCTGCCTCATCATCTTTATCCACAATATCAACCTTTTGCTTCTTTGTGCTTGCTTCACCTTGTTGAGCTTCTGCTATCCTTTTATGGACCAATTGTGGTCCTTCTTCTTCTTCATCATCTTCCACATCCACACCCATGTATTTCTCCCTTGTGAATTTTTTCTTCACTCTCCTTCTCGTAGGGCCTATTGCTTTTGTGATGCCAGAGCATTGTTTTCCTTTTTAGTCCCTTTCTTTTGTTTCACCGAAGGGGTCTTCTCCTTTACCGAAGTTCTTCTCGATTCTTTTCTCTTCTCCCCTACAATAGACTTAGTCCTGAAGGAGTTTGGGGAAATCAAAGGAGCGGTAGTTATTCTACGATATCTTCTAATAATAGATGAACCTCCTAGTGAGCTAGACATGGATTTTATCTTCTCCACTTTTTCTTTAGTGAGGCCCATTGCCTCCACAAATGTTGCAGTCATATTTTCAATAGTCTTCTTTACCTATTTTTTCCTCTAATACATGTGCACCTCCATGGATTTCTCCTCATATGTTCCATATCTCTCTTCAAAGGTGTCTTTTGGTTTTCTTAACATAAATTCCACTAAGCTAGTGATTTCATCTTCTATAATTTCATATCCAATCTCTAGGTTCCAAATGGTTTCAGAATCAACTACCTGAATGATGCAACTATCTTTTGTAACCAAAAAAGTAATGTCATTTTTGTACTTTTTCACCATCTTTCAGGGAATCCTTTCTCTAGATTGCATGTTATTTTGAAAGGTCTTGAAAAATTCACATAATGCTACTTCTTGATCTTCCACACTACCCAACCTCCTTATGTCGTCTCTGATCTGATGAGCTATCAATTTGTCCTTCAACCACATAATGTTCTTTGTACCAAGGACCTTATTTAAAAATTAAAATAGTAAAAAAACAATCAAAGTGCCAAACTTGAAAGCATACTTAAAGTCCTGTGTCTTCTATAGATTTTCATGAAACTACAATCTCATAAACTCACATAGATCATAATCAACTCCCTTCTCAACCATCTTATATGCTATGTTTATGGCAGTTGTGGATGCTATTTTTTTGTTGTTGTGAAGTATATCTTGTATTTGATCATCATTGAAGCCTACTTCACTGTCCAGTTCCTAATGTTATTTATTGTCAATGCCCTCATATCATATGTCACTCCAGTTAGCTCCATTACTACATTTTTCACAGAATTCAGTCCCAAAACTGGTCCAATTGAACATATACGTATAACAACTGTAATTGCCTCCTTGTTGATCAAGTAGGGTATGTCAAGCTAGAAAAAATTATCATGTATTTTGATAAGAGTGTATCTAACCCACACATCATCACAACAAAAGTTAGGAAAACTATTTCATACATCAAGTTTCTTCTCTGTCAAGCTCTCAAATTTAGGTTTCAATTTGAAGTCATCTCCAGTGAGTTCATAAACCCACACATCACTCATTTTTCCATGATCATATTCTTCCAACTTCACATGAATATAAACTCTTACATCCTTTATGTGTAGAACCCCATATGGGATGTGTGAAAATGCACCATCTAGATCATCCACCAAATATTTTCCATGATGTCATTTGAACTTAGAGGGTAGATGCTTTGTAACCTCTACCACTTGTGGTGTATACATATTTGTAGAAAATTGAAAATTCTTTCAAAAATTAGGGCAAATGGAAATTTCAAATACATTTTAAACCACTTTCCAACTAGGGTTTCTCTTGCACCAAATCTCAAATGCTTCAATCACTCCACTTTTCTCTTTGTCTACTCTTCTCTCCTTGAATTTTCATTTGAAAATGATTTTTGATTAAGTTAAATCACTTATAAACCTTTAGGAATTGACCTAATTTCATATTGAATGGTTTAGTTGATAAAGTTGTCAAACCCTAACTATATGCATAGTTAGCTTCAAATGCTCTGCATATTTTTGCAACTCAATGTTTTTCACTGATTCTTTGTCTAATAGATCAAGCATGTTGATCCATACCTCATATCCACATTTTGACACATCAAAACCATTTCTTTGGTAGGAGATATGTACTTTTATGTTAATGCTCCCCCTAAGCCAAATCTTTCTAGTTAGTTTTTAAAGGAAACATTTGCACTAGATGTTGGCATAGACTCAGGCTTAGTCTCACCATCTTCCTTCTTTTTCCAAATATTTTCCATCTCCTTATTCATCTCTACTAGATCATCCTTTCTCACTAGATCATTCTTCTTTACCTTAGTGTTTTTCTTCACATTCTTGCTTTTGCAAAACTTAGAGATATTTCCAGGTCTACTACAATTGTAACATATGACATTCTTTTGAACATGCTTGTTTCTATTCATTCTAGAGCTGCATTGAAGATTTATGCCCAAATATATTTCATGCATAACAATATCCATTAAAATATTGAACCCTCATACCATTGTTGTAGCCATTCAACATTTTATTTTTGCATTCACTAGCTCTATGACCAAATATTTTGCATGAAAAACACTGACTAGGAAAAGATTGAACATTCTGATTCATTCTACTTCTACATTCCATAGCCTTATGTCCATATTTATTGCAATAATAACATAAAAAATTCAAATATGGGTACCTTTGTGAATTTTGTTGTCTGATAGGTGGTCTTTTGAAGTCTCTCCTTTGATTCCATACTTTTTTTCCATTGCTCTTCTTGTCTTCAATATTCTTTTCAGGTTGATTTAGAGTTTTATATGGCTTTGAGATTTCACCTTTCTCAAACCCTAATCCCTCTTTGTCTTTAGATCCTTTCTATTTTGCACTTCTCAACACAGAAAACACACAAGTGTGATTTCTCTCTTGAAAAGTGAAAATCTACAACTAAGTTTCAGAAAATCATCCCAAGGTCTCTCAGGTGTTAGGTCATGACTTGAAAAAATAGCTCAATTGTTTTGTGATTTTTTGGTAATCACAAGGGGTGTTTAGGGTTCACTAAGCTTGGATTTTTCTTGGATCTGCAAATATAATTTCAAATTTCTAGAAATGATGAACAATGATTGTAGTTTTAGAACAAGCAGCTAAAACTCACTTCTGTCATTAGATTTGGTTTTACAATGATGCTGAAATTTGTGCCATATTTCAGATTTTTGAAAGAAATAGAAAAAGGGAAAAGGTTTAGAGGTTTTACTAAGTTTGTAACTAAGATGAATAGAAACAATAGAGGATGCTACAGTGGACATACTTCCAAACTAGATTTTACTTAACTAGGGACAACCCACAGTATCATAAAACTAGTGCAATATTTTAAGGCTTACTTATGATTTTTAGATTGCAACATGAATGCTTGAACATGCACATACACAGTAGAAGTTAAGTGTTGTAAGTGAAATAGCTTAGATTAAATTTACACAACAATTTGTCATCAATAAATGGCTAAAAGTATGAGCTGAAAGTGCATCAAACATTATAGCATACATCCACCATTAAAGCACAACATGAACTACTAAAATAAGATGAACTTTAACTTGAAATAATAATGCTGAAATAAACTATTGGAGATAGAATCTTGCACACATGGAGAGAAACACACAAGAAACCATTAAACTCAATGCTTTTCTTATATTTTGCAACAACATGTCTTTATACAACAACTCATCTCTCTCTTTGAAAATGAGAGGATGCCCCTATTTATAGTTTTCCAAAAGAAGAATGAATGGTCAAGATTTATTTACAATGAGTGGCTTAGATTCATTCTAACTTAGGGTTTCACCCAACCCCAATACTTTACAATATAAAAATAGACTCTTTTATCTTTTTCCTATTTTGTCTTCTAGTCTATTTAATCTTGTAACTACTTTTATCCTTTTATGACTATTTTGACAAATATTCATTAGCTATTATAGGATTTCTAGCTTTCTTCTAGAGAGTAGCATAATAAATAAACTTCCCTATGATAGCCTGAAGTTTATCCCACTTTGCAAGGTTTGATTTGGCGATGTAGAAGGAGATACCCTTGAAATCACTTACCATTTCCTTGTGGTACTTTACATATGTATCTCCTTCCTTAACCATCTATTTGAACCCTGAGAAAACTTGTACAACAAAATCCATAAAATCATCCGACAAGGTGTCACTAGTGCCCTATTCCATTTTCTTGTGGAATTCTTGGTTTACTACCTTTGAATCCAATTCCAAGGCAAGCACGTCATAACCTATCATCAACTTTAGGAGGTCATCTGCTTCAACTAAATGAGTAACAATGTTGGCATAGATGTCCTCCAACTCTATCAATTACCTCTCCAAAATTAGCTTCCTAAACTCAAGAGTATGCAACCAATCATCAAGTAGGTCACAATCTTTCTTTGGAAAGGTCAATTCCTTTTCACATATCTCTGGAGATAATTTTAGGATTCCTTTCAACTTGGGGTACATAATTCTATAGAGCTCAAGAAAATATTTACATGTATCTTCCTTCGGGTCGATTGCATTTCTTAGGGCCAAAAAGTGGTTATGCATCCTAACTGCATAATGGATGCCCTTGTCGCTTGTGTCGAATACTCTCTTGAGCCAATCTGAAGTGGACCTAGTCTAATTCTTCATTTTCTCCATTTTATTCACCTCCTCCTTCAAGAGGAAGGCGGGTGCAGGTGATTCCATCAAAACTTCTTCTCTAGATGAGGTCCACTATTGTATATAGGAAATTAGTTCTACCAATTGTTCCTTTAGCTCTTCCTTCATGGATTGGCCTTTGTTCATCTACTACAAGATGGTGGAAACAAACCCTTGGAATTCATCAATATTTTGGGCATGAGAGGCTGGGCCCAAAATGAAGGTAGATATTTGGTAATCCTAGCCCTGGATGGTATCTACATCCTTGCCCATAGCGGGAGTGGCCACTTGAAGTGTCCTAGATCAAGAAGCATCGGTGGTTATGTGAGACCTGATCTTTGGCTTCTTCACCTTTTGGGTCTTCACCTAGGCTTTGGCCAGGATTGCCTCTAATCGGGCCTTGGGATAAAAAACTATGGGAGACTTTCTTTTCAATTGTTGCCCAAGCCATGTGGGGACTTCTGTCTGATGTTTTGGGGATTCATGATCCCCCTCTTCTTCTTGTTCCTTTAGAGGCTCATTCTCTTCATGCCTGGGATCCTCTCCATCATTTCTCTCTTCCTCATCTGGCTCCTCTTCTTGAATAGCCTTCCCCTTGTCAGTCTCAATAGTCTTGACATCTTCTTCAGTTTTATCTTCTTCCTATGCTGCCTTCTTGACCTCTTCAATTTCAATCCCAACTTCCTTTTCGGGCTCAACACCCCTTTCTTCTACATTATTTTCTTCTTCTTTGTCCTTCTCTCTCTCTTTGGACACTTCACGTTGTGGGCCCTTATCTTGGCTAGTTTTCAGGGGTTCATCGATTATCTCCAATTTAACATCTCTATCAATTTTCCCTTCCTTAGAGGGATGCTCCTCTAGGTGTGTCTCCTCATCTACATGCTCTTTAATTTGTTCTTCTTTAGGCTCCTAGTTAGATGTTTCAACTTCATAGTATTCAGTAGGCTTTCTTGCATCTTCTTCCTCAGGCATTTGTTTCTGTTCTTCATCTTTGGCTACTTTTTCTACATTTACCCTTAGCCTGCCCTTAGGATACTCCAAGTAGTCATCTCAATCAGAGTCTTCCGGCTCCTCAATGATATCTAAGGTTTCCTCCTTGGGTCACTCCCCACTAAGCTTCTCCATTTCTTTTGAGATTTGTATGGTATCCTCCAT
This sequence comes from Sequoia sempervirens, assembly GCA_007258455.2. Taxonomy (NCBI): domain Eukaryota; kingdom Viridiplantae; phylum Streptophyta; class Pinopsida; order Cupressales; family Cupressaceae; genus Sequoia; species Sequoia sempervirens. Next base: position 120,860,587 of record VDFB02373365.1, read on the forward strand.
TTTTGGTGGCTTGGTGGGAGGTGGAGGAAGAGGCAAAGTGATAGCAAGTTGGGCCATTAATTCTTGGACTTTGGGGTTGAGGATTAACCTAGAGAACTTGGTTGGCACATTTTTCATATAGGGGGCAAAGGCATACGATAGGGTGATAGGTGTCCTTGAGGTTGTTGGAGAAGAAGGTGGTAGAGAGGAAAGGGTAGGTAGTGGATGTGGGAGCAAGGAAGACAACAATGGGGAAGTAGTGGAGGAAGAAGAATCCAACACCACCATGGGAGCGGTTGGTGAAGTAGAGGTGAGGTGGAAAAAGATGTCCATAGCGGGTGGAGATGAGATGGTTAATGGTTTAGGAGTGGAAGGGGATGGTGTGGTGGAAGCAACAATAATGGTTGATGGGAGTGTAGAGGTGGTAGGTGGTGGTGAGAGAGGTTGCTCATCTTCTTCTTCCTCTTCATGCAGAGGTTCTTCCTCTTAGATGGTTGGAATTTTGAGAAAAAAAAGTTCCCATTCTTTTCACCTTCTTCAATGGCTTCCCCTTTGTTGATTTCCTTGTGTACACCTTCTTTTTGGGATTTCCCTCAGCTATATCCTTTCTCTTCTTGGATCTTGTGATTGATGGGGATTTGAGAGTCTCATTTGATGAGCCGACAATGGCATTGTTGTCTATTTCACTCTCAAGCTCATCCTCAAGCTCTCCATATGTTAACTCAATGCCTTGCTCATGTAATTGGGCTATTTGCTCATCTATCCATTCCTTAGTTCTTTGTTCAACAGGATGGGTGATAGTATCTAGGTCAGTGACCTCTTCCTCTTCCCAGTCAATAACGAGCAATGACAGATTAGCCAAAGGATTGTACTTTTCATCCAGAATGTTGTCACCTTCAATAATCTGATCTGGTACATGGAATAAATCAATAGATTTTAAAAATATGGTAGTCATCCGCATATAATGCTGCCTCCAGACTTCTCTGCCATCATCACAATTCGCCAAAAAATATTCAATGCAAGGTTGGTGGGCATATTGTCATCCAAACTATTCCTTCTATTTTCCAAGGGGATCCAAGCCTCCTCTATCTATGTGTAATTCAAAAGTTATACTCTTCTAGCTCCTTCTCAGAGTACTCGTTGCATGGGGCCGCAGGGCAGGAGTACATTCCCTATCCAAAGGTGAGGGGATATTGGACTCCAACATTGTGCTTGTTGCTCAATAGAGTGTGGGTAGTTTGCAACTGCTGAGTAAGCTCCAACAATACTATTTTTTCAGTTGGGTACCGAGGTAGCTGGTAGGGTTTTCTTGGGAATCCCTCTACTCCGATGTATGTAAATTTGGGGAATTGAATGAACAAATATCTGAACCCCTTTATGACTGCTCTAGTACTGTGCAACACTCTTTTGTGGTAATCTCCCCAAGGGTATGGATGATATGCCCAATGAAGGCATCATTGACCCTCCTATAGTCCTTCTTGAAGTTCCTATATTGCAGCTGAGGGTAGTAGTCATATGCTTTAAGCTGTCCATTCTTAGTTCCCAATGCTCTAGCACAATCCAATCCCTTATATGGGAACTTTATGCCCAGGAGATAAACTAGGTAAGAGGTCATATAAAATTGTGAGGTCTTCTTGACTGCCATAAAATGATAGTGCAGGCTCTCACTGATCATCTTTTCCCAGTGAAATTTAGTAGTGCCTCGAAGGATTTCTTCTACAAAGTAAACAATCACTCCTCAAAGAATTTGGTAGTGGGAAGTCCCATTAATCTACTCATGAGTGTGACCAAATCATTGGATTCTTCTACAAAATCACTCCTATACAATCTCTAAGGTACCTTGTTAGTGTTGCCCCTCTTATCCTTTAGCCAAGCTTGGTTTATTGTCCTTTTATAGCTGATGGGGTCCTCTTTCTAGACATTTAAGGAAAATTATTTCAATACCTCCTCCATTTGGTTGAAGGTTGGGATGCCAAATGTCTTACCAATAGACTAGGCATACAGGTCTTCCAGTACTCTCCCATCCTAGGCAACTATCCTTTTGTTCTGAGAGTGATAACACTCCCAACAAGAAAAGACCAATTATGGAGCTACCAGAGCAGGAGGAAAGCCATCCACCTTTGCAAGGCCACTTTCCTTGACCCTCAAGGCCTCGTATGTTGTGGGTTTGATCATTACCCTCTATTTGAATTCATCAATATTGACGTGTCTGAGGTCTGTGTTGAAGACCTTTTCCTAGTTGGTCATGATTTTGGAAGTGTAGTCGACCCCGTGGAATTGATACTTCATTTTCTCTTTTTCCTTGTTTCCTCAGGGGGTCTTAGCTAGTTTCTTTCCCTTATCAACTTTCTCAACTGGCTTCTCCAATGGTCCCTCAGCAGGTTCCATAAATCCGAGACACAAAAGGTGCAGTAAGTGCATTAATGTATCAAGGGGGGAAATGCTAGTCAAATCATGAAAATTCATCAGTAATTACATCCACACATACTTAAAAGATCATCACATTCACCATATTTTATCATTTGAGGTTTATTTGGGTAATTTTTTTGGAGTGTGGGTTTCTGCATTGTGGAAGCCGCCATAGTGAACATTGTAGGGAAGAACATAGGGAAGAGGGAACCCTGTAGACAACAACCCAACAATAAATTTTTGCATGACATGGTTGTTGAGTAAATTTAGGGAAAAGTCATTAAGTGCATGCAAAAGTTAGTGATGGGGGCACTTGAAGTTGTTTTCTTTCATTAGATCAATATTTTAAAGCTCGTGCAGGTGTGAAGGAGGAAAAAGCATCAGATCAGGTTGTCATTAATTTTTCGCTATTAGATAGCGGCCAAGGGTAGGCGCCTTCCCCCATATGTAGTTTCACCTGGCGGAGCTCGCAAAACATTCCTACTTAGCCAATTTTTCTATGAATGCCTTCAACATGTGCATGAAATTGTAATTGGTTGATTTAGCTCAAAGGTTCAATCATTTCATGAGGTGCAGGGATTTGGTGTGTAGAATTCATGTAGTAGGGAACCATCAATATCCTACCATTAGACAACAACTTATGATGGGTGTCATTTCGTAGATGGTAGCACACATGATGGGACCCATAGAGAAACTGTGACCTGCAATTTTTGTCGTTTGCACATTCGCTATATCGATGACATTGGTAAGATTAGGGTCCACCATGCAAGGTAGCAAGGAGGTTTCATTGCTAAGGAATGGATATGGAGTAACGGCTTCCTGCAAATGGTGGTCCGCATGAACGAACCCATAGAGATTGTTTGACCCAAAATTTTGTTGGCAAACTTAGAACTTTGTTTTGAGGAGATAAAACATGTAGAACTTATAGGGTAGGGTGACACAAGGGATTTTCCATTAACAACAACATTGTGGAGATCTTCCAAAGGCAGACGAATACAAGGGTGAACCCACATAATCACTATGACTCAAAAAATTTACCACTTCATCTTTGATGTTGGGATCTACGGATGCAGGGAATGAACTATGAGAAGGCACATTGAATTTTCTATTGCGAACAACATTGAGGAGATAGCCTTTTGCATGAAGCAACCCACCTACAAGGACCCATAGGTATAGGCCTGCATTAGCACAATGACCTGGTTGATCTCAACCACTACTTGGTTAAGCAATCTTAGGGTGATGGTAGGTGCACAGTCCAAAAAATGGGTTGCTTCATGGAATTAGCCATTAGGACCGACCTAGGTGGAATGGAGTTCCCATCACATATTCTCGTATGAAGGAAACTGCAAGGCCATGGGGGGTTAATGATTTCCCATATGTAATCCAAATTTTGAGTTTAATGTGAATGCGGGGTTGGAATGGTGGGAGTTCTTTTGAGCTTTGTAGTTGGCCATGGTGACAGCAGGGAAGAGCTCCGTACAAAGGGCCAAGAGATCATTTTAACCTATTCTAAGGGTTTCTTCATTTTGGAAATGTTTGAGTATGGAATCAGAGGTTGTAAAAGCCGACATTGGCACTTCTAGGCATAAACCCTAGTTCAAAACTCGTAATGTTGGCATCGCTCAAGCAAACAAGGGTTTGATTTTCTAATGATCTGGTGTTTAATATTTGTTTATTCTAAAACCCTAATATATTTATTGTAAATCAATAGTTTTAGCGACAAGCAAGGCTTACCTCCGCGACTGACGATTATGGTTGCAGTTGAATCCTTCAAAATTCTCACACATCCAAATGCCTGCTCCACTCTCTCAAATTTGAAAATGTTGAATGAAAATGACAGTTGGGAGGTGACATATATATAGGTGAACCATCATTAATGGTCACCTTAATTCACAGGTATGAATAGGATGAAGCTGGTGAAACTGTAGAAGCCCACGTTGGAAAGGACATCTGACGATGACCAAGGCAGAAAAAACGAGCGCGAGACCTACCGTGTGGGCGGACATGATGTGAAGATCATAGACAACAACATACTCGATATGATGACCCACCTTGGGAGAACTGTAGTAGTAGAACCATAGGAGGCAAGGATAGGGTGGTCACCACAAGGTGGCAACTGACAGGTCCTTTTGCGCAAAGGCCAGAAACCTAGTGAAACTTAGGTAGGCGATTTTGGTCAAGATGTTTTAGTAAGCTTTAAGGCATATTTTAAGATTAGAAAAAGGGGTAGATAAAATGAGGAAACAAAAATGACCCAACAGGGGCGAAAAGAAAAGAGAGGGTCCCTGGTTTGAATAGGGTGTGTCTACTATAGGCACAACAAATGGCGACTCTGTTGAGAAAATGGTCTCGAGCATTCTAAGGATAAGGATTCATTCGAAACCCAAAATATTTGGTTTCGAAGACCAAAAACAAGTATCCTCAAATGAACTAGAGACTTGAAGGAAAATAGAATCCTTAGTTAAATCAGGTCACAAATATATCTCATAAGTGTTTGTGCACAATGAATTCATTTTCCTCCCTTAGAAACTATAGGGACAGTTTCAAATTAGCCTGCAACAAATTACATAAGTAATCTAACCCCAAAAGTAATGCGGACATTGCTCCACTACTAGTCAGGCATCCATAGACCTGATGGAGTTGTCACTACAATCCCCACAAACATTTCTCTATTATTAATCAGGTTTCCATATCGTTGATAGAGTTGCTCAGATACCCACACAGTTTCCTAGTTTTCAATATTTTCTTTCCCTTTTCTTTCTTTTCCTTTTGACACTCTTTTTTTCAACTATATAAACAATGAAGCTTATAGTGGGTTTGGAGACTGTAGTGGTCACTGGAGTAGATTTAAGATTTTTCATTTGCCAAGGCTTCATGATAACCATCACATAGCTCATCAAGAGTATTTAAATTGTGTATTACATGAGTCTCAAGATAAGTGTGAGAGGATTCAAACAAGGGTTCTATTCTAGGTCAAGCCAGAGTTCAAATGAAGAGACCCGATTCTTAGAGGCAAACAAAAACCCTTGATAACTCATGAAGACTTATCTATGGAACAAAACAAAGTGTGTAAAAAATTGGTCCCTTTAAAAATGCCAAGCATATCCACTGCATCAAGATCAGACAACACCCTTAGAAAAATAGGGGCTGACAAAACAAGCAAAAGCAAAGCAAAAGCAGAACATAAAGAAAATGGCCCACTCTAACCATATACAAGGGTGAGCTTAAATAGTTGAGGAAAGGAAATAATGCTTGAGGTATTTCCCATTGAATGGAAATGGGACATCCTCTCCAATAAGAGTTTTTAGGTGAAAGGCATTATATCCTAAGATCTTAGAAATTTGAAAGGGTCCAAGCTAGAGCTTGTGAAATTTTTCATGTCCCCCTTTCTTCTCATGGGATTTTTCCCAACATAGGACTAGTTCAGTAATCCTAAAGGCTTTGACCTTGGATTTTTGATCAAACCATCTTTTTACTATGCCTTGATGTTTGGAAAAAATTTCAATTGCTTCATTGCACACTTCTTCCAAGTGGAGGAGATCAACTAGGTGGGCTTCAATGCATTCCCCATCCTCATAATAGGTGTTGATAAATTACAACATAGGAATCTTGAGGTGGATTGGGAAAAAAAGGTTCCAGACCATAAACAAGGTGGAATGGGGAAGTTCCTAGGGAATCCTTATTTCGGGTGCAATCTACCCACAAAGAAAAATGCAGCTAGGTGTGCAAGTCCTTTAGGTTCTTGTCTAATAGTTTGTGCATGACGTTCAACAAGTTCTTATTTGTGGATTTAGATATTCCATTCCCTTGGGGATAGTAGTTTGATGAAAATTTGAGTACAAAACCATAGTCAAATGTCCAACTTGCAAACTTAAGGGAGGCAAATTCTGGACCATTATCATAGACTGAGGAAAATGGACAACTAAAATGATTGATAATAAAAATTTCAATAAAATTAATTACTACCTTAGCTGTGCATTATCTACAAGCAATTGCTTCTATCCATCTAGTGTAGTAATCAGTAGTAGTTAGAATGTACCTATGGCCTACAAAGGATGGTGGGTTTACCGAACTAATGAATTCAAGCCCCCACTGGGCAAAGGGTCGTACCTCGGCAATAGGTTGGAGTTGAATAATAGCGTACCTCTCCCTAGTGGCAGAAATCTAGTAGACATGACAAGATCTGATGTGGTTGTGAGCATCTTTGAATATGGTCAGCCAATAATATCTAGCCCATAGGATTTGATGGGTTGTTGAAGGGCTAGATCCATGTCCTGTTCTAAACTTGTCATGAAATTACCTCAATACTTCAACTGCTTCAATTTTCCCCAAGCACCTGAGATAAATACTTTTATGATTTTTCTTATATAATGTGGCTCCTTTTAACGTATAGCTATTAATTTTCAATCTTAGGGCTCATTTCTGGACTCCTTGTAAATGCGACGAGCACTTGTTGTTTAGCAGGTAGTACATAATATCATCATATCATTCATTAGGGGAAATGTCTTCTAAGTGGTACTATTGAACCACGAGCTCTAGTTCTACCTCTTCCATTGTACATGTGAGGGCTTGTCCTCAAACCAACTTCATAGGTTGGAGATAAGAATAAAGGAGTGATGACCAAAAGAATGCTTACAAAGGAAAATGAACAAGTAAACTTTTGTTTGCTATCAAAGGTAGAACCAAATTTTTTTATGTTAGAAAAGATGAAGGTTAGATACAATAAATGGAAGAAAAATTGACTTAGATTGAGAAGAATTAGGCTTGGGAACTAGTTCCAAGGTTTGTGGACAAAAATGTGATAGGAAGAAAGTGGGTTTTCAGGAATAAGTTGAATGAAGAAGGATAAATTGTTAGAAACAAAGAAATACTAGTATGTAAAGGCTATTCTTAAGTAGAAGGAATTGATTTTGAGGAGACTTTTATTCTAATAAAAAGAATGGAAATATTTAGAAATTTTCTTGTTATTTTTTCCCACAAGGACTTCAAGGTATATCAGATGGATGTCAAATCAACTTCCCTAAATGGAGATTTGGAGGAAGTCTACATAGATAAACTTGATGGATTCTGGTTATCAGAAGAACCAAACATTGTGTATAGACTCAAACAGGCATTATATGGTCTCAAACAAGTACTTAAGGTCTTGCTATGCAAGGTTGGACAAGTACTTGCTTCAACAAGGTTTCAAGAAAGGTACCATAGATAGTAATCTTTACTTCAAGATTGAGGATTATTTTTTTTGATAATTGTTGTATATGTTGATGATTTAATATTTGGTGGAAATGATGAGATATGTAAGAATTTTGCTGAAGAAATGTAAATGGAGTTTGAAATATCTATGATAGGTGATTTTTCCTTCTTTATTGGTCTTTAAATTTCTCAACTAGATGATGGTATGTTTATTTCTCAAGCAAAGTATGTAAAGGAGATGTTGAAGAAGTTTGGAATGAAAGATTATAAACTAGTTAGTACTCCCATGGTTACTGGTTGTCATTTAAGAAAATATGATGAGTCTCCCCTGGCTAATTAGACTCTATACAAATCTATGATTGGAATTTTACTGTACTTAACTACTTCAAGACCTGATATTATGCATGTGGTATGTCTGGTTGCAATATTTCAAGCTAATCCTAAAGAAAATCATTTGAAGGTAGTCAAGAGAATCTTCAGATACTTGAAGAGCACTCTGGATTATGGCTTATGCTAACCGTATTTAATATACACTCATGCAATTTTATACTAATCTTAAAGGGGCACTCATATACCATCTTGAAGCACAAACATGGTGTCTTGGTGTAATAATAGTTGCTATTGGTGGGATATTTATATGTTTTCATTAATATTTTTCTAGCCCTTATACTTGATAAAAGTTCAACATATATTATAGTAGGATAAATTAAGTTAGTTTAACTTGTTTTTGTATTCTTGCATTTTATATTTATACAAGTATTTATAGGCTAGAGTATTCTCAATAATGTGGATGTGATTGAAAGAATATGGGAGATTTTTTTAGGATCTAATAGGAGAGAAGAAATATTAGAGGAAATGAAGGCTCAATCAAGACTATAAAAAATCTTAACTATGAGAAAAAAATGGTGGAGAAATGGTTGAGATTGAATTAATTATGTGTCTTAAAAAAATTATAGGTTCATCCCTTATTCTAGGAAATATCAACTAGGTTATCCTCCAAACTAAGAAAGATCATGTAAGAAGGCATATAACATCTCAAGCTACCATTTATATGAAGTTTCAAAAATATTTTTTGATTGTGTGCAAGTACTTGTAAACTAGGTTAGAGGTTGAATGGGATGGATAAAGGGATAATAAGATGGATTATGTAAATTTAATTAATATGTAAACTTTTGAGAGGATATGTAATTCATGCCTTATGGGTCATGAACTAGACTACTAGATCATCATAAAATTGTCATACTAACCCTACAATTTTTGCACTTATTATTATCTCCCATTGGAGAAGATTTTTTTTCTCATGAAAATATTTATCATATACATAAAAATATAGCATTATTATAGAGCCATATTACTACTAAAAAATATGATTTTACTATGGATAATCCCATCATTGAAATCAATAAAATCCTTCTTATTAAAAATTATAAGGGTTTATATTTCTTTTAAGTTGTAAGGCATATCATTCATCATAAATATATTCCCCTAAAAATTGATAAAAAATTATACATATCCCATGGGAATGATGTATTTAGCTCCATCTATTGATGCTACCCATGATTCCATCATACATTTTGAGGATACCTTATAGTACCATTTTATTTTATAATATTATAGGTTCTAAAGAGGTTTTTCCTTACCATTTCATTCATGATTATCCTCCCACAATTTTCATCACACTTTCTCTTAATGATGTGCTTGGTGATGATTATCATGGTCCTCTATAAATTGAGAGGCTCATGAATATAAATTTTACCATAGGCATCATGGTGGATCCCATAAGCATTTTCAATGTTTTCATAAAATAAAACTTATATACACTTGTATTTAATGATATTAATACCCTATGCTTGATTTTTACTTGCATACATAGAATGGGATATCCATTACTACTCTTGGTTTGATTATTCTTCCCATTCATTTAGAATATAAATACACAAATAATTTATGTCAAATTATTCCTATGTTTGATCAATATCACATTCTCTTAAGTCATCCTTGGATTGATGTGTTGTAATCCATCTCTACTATAATTCAATATTATTTTAAATATTCCATTATAGAATTATTATCATAGTTTCTCATAGCCATTATTAACCAATATCTACTTTATAAAATATGTACCTCACTTATGAATAACCCTATTTGATATACTTAGACCTTTTAATAACACTTTATTTTATCCTCATCATTTTTAATACTAAGATAAATACCCATTTTTTGTCACATCCTCCTTTTACTATCCCACCATCTCCACCTATTTTTATTTCATCTACCCCATCAAATTTTAGGACCTATCCATATCTAACCCCCAAAAATCCTAATAAATACCTTTTCCTTTGACATCCTCCCCATTGTAGCCAGCCCATTTCTTAATATACATCACAACCTACTCCCTAGAAAAATATTTCATGAACAAACAAAAGGTTGTTGGTGTAAATATGTGTTTTACCTATCTAGTTCACTTATAGGTTTTATTTACATGTTAATTTTACTTAGGTCCTTGGAATATTTCTACAAGTATTAGGTGTCATGTGATATTAGCATGTCATTTTGGGTCAAATCTAACCCTACCATCACATCCAAAAGGCCCAAAATCCCTAAGATCAACTATCAATTTGTCAAAATCAGGGAACTTTGCCTAGGACCATCAGATAAATTTTCTCCCCAATTCAATCATTCGTACAACCATATGGTCGCCTTCAATTTGTAAGTTCGTATAGTCAAAAAATATTTTAGTTTGTTTAAATTTTTAAAAAATTAAAAATAATACACAGTTGGTATTATTTAAAAGAAAAAATTAAAATTTTAAAAAATTATCATAGTAACCTACAAGAATGAAGGGTACCTTGTGTATTATAGAGGGTAATATAGTGCCCAATGGGTGCCATGGTGATCTACCGCGAGCCATGATCCCCACTTCCCTTGGTTGAGTGAATATAAGAAGAATATACTAGCTTTAAAAGGAATATTCTGATGGCCATGTTAGATGTGTGATGGCCAACTAGACATAAATTTTAAGCCAATTTTTTCAGAATATTTAGTGGATATCACTTGCTAACATCAAAATGATGTTAGCAGTGCTGCTATAATTTAGCCCCCCCTCTCCATTTGAATTTTAATTTTGAGGGGAGATTTTCAAATGCTCATAACTCGAGCTCAGGACCTCCTTTTTGTGAACATTTTTTTTATTTGGGGTATAATTATGTGCTCTTAGTATTGGTGTAGAGGATATTTTATTTGGGTGTCTATTTTTTCTAAAAATTACAAATTCTCATAGGTGTTGTTGAGTCGATCTCATTTTGGGAACTTTTAGGGCTACATTCCTGATCCTATGGTAACATTTTTGTGTATAGTTTTGTTTAGAAAGTGCATAATTCTTTGTTTAATTTTTAGTGGTGTAGTCAAATTGATCTCATTTTTCCAAAAAAAAAATACTTTAATTTTGTTGCCAAATTTGACATTTGCATGTACCAAGATCAAGTACAGTTCATTATTTTTGGCAAGTGGCATCTATAATTGCACTAAGTATTGTTGTAAATATGAAAGTGTTTTCATTGATGTGAACTAGTTAACTGGTTATCAACTAGTTGCTATTGTCATTAATGTCATGGATGTAGATTATTGGCTATATATGTCAAGGATATTGAGAAAATTGTAATGAAGAAAGGTTGCAGGTATTCAATGGTTGCTTCAAGTTTTTCTCCTATGTTGGTATGGTTCAGGTATGTTTTCCATGGTTGTTGGAAGTTTCTATGTCCAAATTTTAGGTTTCTAGATCATTGTATAGTGTGAGTTATGTTCACTAGTTGTGAACTGTGTTTTTTTGTGTCTCTGGTTGAGGTTTGGGAGAAATATAGTTTCTCTAGATTTCTTCTTTTTCAATCCTTATGAATGTTAGGATATATTGTGGAAGTCATATTCAAGTTAATTTTATTATATGGAAGATTGGATCGTGCTAAGGATGCGTGTACCTAATTTTTCTGTGTTTTACACTGGTTTGGTTGACCTTGTGTTTAACATTGCTTTCAAAGTTTGAGGAAGCATGTGTTTGGGTCACTTTCATTCTAATTCCACCTTAGAATGTTTTAGCATTGACCTAATTTTAATTTGAATTTTATTGTGTGTATGGATGACTTTGGATATATTTCAAAGTTGAAGATGGTATAAATACATGATGAGATATTGTTGAAAAGAGATGCACATGCAAAGGAATAGATGTGAGATTGATGTAAGTTAGATGTGAAGTTCAGTGTGTCATTGTTCAAATTAGTATGAAGTCTAATTGTGAGTTTTCCAAAAGTAGTGAGATGAAGATGTACTCTTTCATTCAAGCATGTCTGCAAGTGTGTGAGTGAATTGTGGTGGAAATCCCTTTTACATTGAGATAATCTTCTCTTTGTAACAAAAATCTTCTATCTTATTTGTATCTATGTGGCAGTGAGCCCTCTGGGTGGTTAACCCTTGTTGGACAATGAGTCCTAATTTGGATAGTGAGTCTTATTTTGGCAGCGAGCCTTCTCTGGCAGTGAGCCTTTGCATTTGGTTTTGATATTCTCTATATTATTAGCTAATCCTCACCGTGGTTTTTACCTTATTGGGTTTTCCACATAAATCTAGTGTCATTGTGTGCATATGGTTTTTACTTCTTTCAGCTTCTACATTTACACTTAATGATTAATCACATTAGCAGAATAAATTTTTTGTGAATGGTAATTGAATTAATCATTGGTGATTGTTGTAAAGGAAAAAATTGTTACAATTGATTCACCCCCCCTCTTAGTTGTCTTGCTCAATAATTGGTATGAGATCTAAGTTCCTTGGAGAAGAGCTTAACCACTTAAGGAAGGTCTGGGATGGCGAGCAAGATCACTATTGAGTGTCCAAGGTTCGATGGGACTAATTATGGAATCTAGAGAATAAAGATGGAAGGATATCTAGAATACTGTGGATATGATGTTGAGAAAGATTACAAGACTACATATATTGCTCCTGTTAATGGTCCAATTTCAATTGATAAAATCAAGGAACACGAGGTGAACAACAAGGAAGAGTATATTATGATGAATAGTCTTTCATAGTCCAAATTGATTAAAGTTTAAAATGTAAAGACTACTAAAGAAGTTTGGGATGAATTAGAAAAAAACTCGTGCAGGGAATGAAAAGGTCAAGAAGCAAAGTTACAAAACTTGGAAGCATAATTTGAGATCCTGCACATGTCTGAAGATGAGAACATTAAATCCTATGTATAGAGAGTGGATGAGCTAGTAGGTGAAATGTGAGGAATTGGTGCAATAATGGATGAACCTAGAATAGTGAAGAAGATTCTCATAACTCTTCCCGATGCATACAGTGAAAAGGTATTTGCTATTGAAGAATATGTGGATTACAAGACTTACTAAAGATCAGTTGTTAAGTACTTTGACATCATATGAAATGAGAAAACCAAATTTGAGAAATGGATCCAAATCAAAAACTTCTTGTAAGGCTACAACTAGTGAAGATCTGGATGAAGAAAATCTTGATGAAGTAGAAGATAACTTTGTGAGAAGGATGAAGAAGGGATCTAGTAAGTATGAAGGTAAATTACCTTTTAAATGCTTTAGTTTTGGAAGAATTGGTCATTATGTTTCAAGATGTCTAGAAAGAGCTAAGAGGAATAAACAAAATAGATTAAACAAAGAAAAAAAGGGAAAGAAGATCAATGGAGCATACCATGCGAATGAGAATGCCAGTATTTCTGATGAATAATTTGATTATGGAGTTTTTGATGACAATGAAGGATTGTTCTTGGCTATAAAGGATGAATATACTTTTGCTAACACTGAAAGACAGGTGAAAGAAAATTCCTTGAAAAAGAGTGAAGGTATAGTGATTTATGCTCTTCATGCTAAACATGAAAATAACTATTGGGTTGTTGGCATTGGTTGTTCACATTACATGATTGGTGATAAGAGTAAGTTTGTTAAGCTTGAACATTATGATGGTGGCTTAATTAAATTTGGAGATGATATTGGTGCTAAGATCCGTGGAATAGGTTCAGTAAGTTTTGATGTCAAGCATAATACTGGTGATGTCTACTATGCTAAAGGTTTAAGGAATATTATTTTAAGTGTTGGACATGTGTAGTAAAGGATATAATCTTGTTTTTTAGGATAAAATATGTGAAATCATGAAAGGATCTAGAATAGTGATTGTTGTTGGTAAGAATTTTGAAGGAAACATTTATCAACTTAATGTTGTAAATGGACATTGCTTTATGAATCAGATTAATGACAGTTGGTTGTGGCACCAAAGGATGTGTCATATGAATTTTGATAATTTGGAAAGAATTAGTGTTGTGCATGTTGTAAGAGATCTATTGAGGACTACGAATCCTGCTAATGCTATTTGCAAGAACTGTCAATTTGGAAAGCAAACTAGAAACAACTTTAGATCAAAGGAACAATCTACTACCGAACTACTAGATTTGATTCACACAGATCTCTGTGGTACTACAAGAGTGAGAAGTCTGCAAGGTGAAAGGTATTTTATGATTTTGATTTATGATTACTCTAGATACACATGGGTTACATTTCTTAGAGAGAAATCTGATGCATTAGAAAGATTCAAGGCATTTAAGGATATGGTTGAAAATAAAGAAAATTTGAGAATAAAATGCTTGAGGTTTGACAGAGGTGGTGAATTCACCTCCCATGAGTTTAATATGTTTTGTGAAGGTCATGGAATAAAAAGGAAATTGTCTACTCCTAGAAATCCTCATTAGAACAAAGTTGTTGAAAGAAAAAATAGAATGATTTAGGAAGCTGGTAGATCAATGATTACTGAGGCAAGGACACCTAAATATTTGCAAGAGAATAATTCAGAAGATCAGATCATTGGAGACAAGAGGAAAGGAGTTTTGACAAGAAGCAGAGCTGTTACTATTAATGAGATAAATTTGTTTCTACATTTTGAAGTGGAACCAAAGATAGTGAGTGAAGCATGTAATGATGAAAATTGGATGAAAGCTATGGAAGAAGAACATATACAGATTGAGAACAATCAAATTTGGGAATTGGTCCCTAGACTGAAAAATAAAAATATAATTAGATCAAAATGGGTGTTTAGAAACAAGTTGAATGAAAATGAAGAAGTAGTTAGGAATAAGGCAAGGCTTGTGTGTAAGGGTTACTCACAAGTAGAAGGTATATATTTTCAAGAAAATTTTGCTCCGATGGCAAGGATGGAAGCTATCAGAATGTTTTTAGCATTTTCTACTCATAAATATTTCAAATTTTATCAGATGGATGTTAAGTATGCATTATTGAATGGTGATTTGGAAGAAGAAGTGTACATGGAACAACCAAAGGGATTTCAGTTGTCAAATCAGCCAGACATGGTCAACAAATTAAAGAAATCTCCCAGAGCTTGGTATGCAAGGTTGGATAGATATTTGATTCAACAAGGATTCAATAAAGGTATGATAGCTAGTAATATGTATTTTAAGATTGAAAATGACAAGATCTTGATAGTAGTTGTATATGTTGATGATATTATCTTTGGAGGAAATGAAACAATGTGCAAGATGTTTGATGAAGAAATGAAAAAAGAATTTGAGATGTCTACGTTTGGTGAGGTGAATTTCTTTCTTGGACTACAAATTAATCAAATAAAGAAAGGGATTTTTATTTCACAGTCAAAATATGTAAGAGAGATGTTGAAGAAGATTGAAATGGATGGCTCTAAACTGATATGCACTCTTATGGTAAAAAGGTACAAATTAAGCAAGGATGATGACTCACCTAAGGTTGATTAGAGAAAGTACAGATCTATGATTGGAGGATTATTGTATTTGACTACTACTAAACTAGATATCATGCATGTAGTTTGTCTTGTGGCTAGATTTCAAGAAGATCCTAGAGAAACACATGTTGTTGCTATTAAAAGGATATTCAAATATTTGAATGACACTCCATATTATGGATTGTGGTGTCCTAGGGATAGTGAATTTACTCTAAGTTATTATATAGATGTAGATTGGGTAGGTTGTGTTAATGATAGAAAAAGTACGAGTGGTGGTGCATTCTTTCTTGGTTGCAGATTGGTGTCATGGTTGAGTAAAAAGCAAGATTTAGTTTCATTATCTACTATTGAAGCTGAGTATATTACTACTGTGTCTTGTTGTACACAAGTTTTATGGATGAAATAGACATTGAAAGATATCAAAATAATGTATGATGATCCAATATATATCTTTTGTGATAATATAAGTGCAATTAGCATTTCAAAGAATTAAGTGATGCATTTAAGGACAAAGCATATATCTATCAAGTATCACTTTTTGAAAGAGAAGGTTATGGAGAATAAGTAAAGCTTGAGTATGTACCGACAAAGGAATAGGTTGCTGATATATTTACAAAGGCTCTTCCTAAAGATACTTTTGAGTATCTTTGGGAGAAGTTAGGTGTTATTTCCCCTCCTTTTTTGAACTAGATGCATATGGAGATGCATCAATCTGGTGGGCCTATGGATATATCTTTCTTCTGGATTGATGTTTGGTGGATACCTCTCAGGGGGAGCAAGTCATGTTTGGTGTTGTCATTGAAAAAATTGTTTGGCTGTACTCCTAAGGGGGAGTATTTAGTACTGGTAATAGTGCTTTAATATCAAAGAGGAAATCAATGAAAACATATTTTTCTTTGCCATTGATGTCAAAGAGGGAGAGAAATATGAGGAAGATATGAAAAAGGGAGAATGAGCATCATGTGAAAAATATTATCATATGAGGGAGAGAAAGAAAAATCACGAGGAAATGTGTTTAGAGTTGTGTTATCTTTGATGGTTTTTCACATCATGTGTTGTCATCAATGATAAAGGGGGGGATTGTTGCAATTATGAAAGTGATATCATTGATGTCAACTGGTTAACTGGTTATCAATTGGTTACTGTTGTCATTAATGCCATCGATGCAAGTTATTGGCTATATGTGTTGAAGATATTCAAAAAATTGTAATGAAGAAAGGTTGTAGGTATTCAATGGTTGCTCTAAATTTTGCTCCGGGTTTTCCTCCTAAGTTGGTATGGTTTGGATATGTTGTTCATGGTTGTTGGAAGTTTCTATATCCATATTTTGGGTTTCTGGATCATTGTACAGTGTGAGTTTTTTTTTCTAGTTCTGAAATGTGTTTTTCTATGTCTCTAGCTGAGGTCTGGGAGAAATGTAGTTGCTCCATATTTCTTCTTTTTCTAGTCTTATGACTTGCAATTCTTAGGATATGTTGTGGAAGTCATTTTCAAATTAATTTTCAAATAGAAGATTGGATCGTGCTAAGGATGTGTGTACCTAATTTCTCTATGTGTTTTACACTGGTTTGGCTAAACTTATGTTTAACACTACTTTCAAAGTTTGAGAAAGCATGTGTTTGGATCACTCTCATTCCAATTCCACCTTAGAATTTTTTGGCATCAACCTAATTTGAATTTGAATTTTGGTGTGTGTGTGACCAACTTTAGATATATTTCAAAGTTGAATATGGTATAAATATAGGATGAGATATTGTTGAAAAGAGATGCAAATGCAAAGGAACAAATGTGAGGTTGATGCAAGTTAGATGCAAAGTTGAGTGTGTGGTTTTGTAGATCAGTGTAAAGTCTAATTGCATGTTTTACGAAAGTAGTGAGTTGAAGGTGTATTCTATCATTCAAGCATGTCTGTAAGTGTGTGAGTGAATTGTGGTGGAAATCCATATTACATTGAAATCATCTTCTCTCTGTAAAATATATCTTCTATATTGGACCTTAGGGTGTAGACCGGTTCTTTGCATTGTTGGACGACCAACCAATCGACCTAGGTTCAAGCCTCATTTGTTACCCAATCCGGTTAACCTTTATGTGCACATGGTGGGTCCCATGCTAGTTACTACATGACCCACTGGGATTAGTCTCACCTCACTCACTCCTTGCTAACCCCAAATTGGCAGCTTGTAAGACCAAAGTAAGGACAGGTCGGGCGCTAGGTCAAGTCGTAGGGATACCCACTGAGATACCAAAAAAAACAAATCTCTTCTATATTCTTTGTATCTATGTGGCAGTGAGCCCTCTAGGTGGTTAACCCTTGTTGGAAAGTGAGTCTTGATCTAGATAGTGAGTCCTATGTTGGTAGTGAGCCTTCTCTGGAAGTGAGCCTTTGCATTCAATTTTGATATTCTCTACATTGTGAGCTAATCCTCACTATGGCTTTTCCCTTATTGGGTTTTCCACGTAAATCTGGTGTTGCTGTGTGCATATAGTTTTTAATTCTTTCAGATTTTACATTTGCACTTAATGATTAATCACATTAGCAGAATAATTTTTTTGTGAATGGTAATTGAATTAATCCCTAGTGATTGTTGTAAAGGAAAAAAATGTTACAATTGATTCACCCCCCCTCTCAGTTGTCTTGCTCAACAAGTATAAGGTGCCAACTATTATGGGGTGGGTGGGACCCTTTGACTATCTTCCCACCCACCCCATGGATCCCATCCCTTGGTGTTGCATTCATTCTAGTATTTTTGGGGGATTATTGATTGATTGATTTGGTGGGGGGGTCTCTTGGTGCATTCTTTTGATCAATTTTCTAGTGCTCTTATTTTTCATGGATAATTCTAAGGTTCCTTTGCTAACATCATACAACTATTAAAATTGGCATCAATATACATGGAGTGCTCAAATGACTCAAATTCACTCTCTATATGTTGGTAATAAGGTACCTAAACTTGAATATGATGAGACAGCGATAAAATCGATGATTGAACATACTAAAGTTCTTTGATGCCTTCGTAGCTTAGTTTCTCAAGATCTATTATTTCAAATTGAATCATGTAAGGATTCTTGTGAACCTTGGAAAAAATGTAAAATATTATATGGTACTATAGATGAAGTAAAATACTATCAAATTGATGATGAATTGATGAGACTTGATTCTAATAACTTTGACAAAATCCAAGACTACATCAATAAGGTCAATGTTCTAAGAGAGTAATGTAAAGGATGTGGAATTGATAAGGACATTTATTTGGTCTATAATGCATTGAAAACTTGGTCTTGATTATGTATATTTTATTTATAGCTTTCATACTCATAGGTTGAATATGGGGACTACATACACTACACCTTCATTTGTATCTTTTTTGACTTGTTAATTCATGAGAAACAAAATATTCTTTCTATGGGTCTCATAAATTCACCTAAATCTCAGGAATTTTTTGTTAGTCAGGTGAAAGATTCAGAACATTATGATAATAAATAGAAGAAATCAAAGAAAAATATACATTCAAATCAATCATAGAATAAATCCTCTTCAAAAGAGAAATCATCTAAGAAGGAGAAGCCTACTTTTTCATATTGCAAGAAGCTTGGACATGATGAACATTTTGGTAGAAGGATATTGATGAATTGAAAAATCTTCATAAAATGAGTCATATTGATCTATCTTTTAGAATGTCTAAGTCATCTTCTTCTTCTTCAAAACAATTTCATAAGGACAAAGGTCATGCCAATATAGTTACTACATCAAGTAGAAAAGGAAAATCTTTGTGCTTCTACATGTCTTGGATTAGGGAGATAGCTTCTAGACTCAAGAGAATCTCATCATATGACATCTTCATAGTCTATATTCTCTTCTTTTGAGCTTTGTGCTATGCCACCTATTTTGATGGGAAACAATACATGCATGAATGTAATAAGGAATGGATCTATTGATATTGGTGAGGGAAATTTCATTGATGTTTTATGTGTACCTCACTTATCAAACAATATTCTTTCCATCTATCAGATTTCCTGTAGTGGAGATGGGATGATTATGGAATTCATTCCTAATTTAGTTATCATTAGAGACTTGGAGAGTAGAAAGATTTTTGCTACTTAGATGGTTGACCATACATCTCAATTGTACACCTTAACAAATTTTTCTTCTGAGGATGACTTTGCTCTGTTGGTTGTTGATCACACTTCTAGTGTAGACCATGATTTTAAGGAGTGGCTAATTTAACTTGTGTGCTCTCACATCTGATCCTATTCTTGAGCCTTACATTTTACCTCCTCCATTTTCTTTTGTGTTTGATGATGTATGTGTTGTCACAGTTTTGACCTCTTGTGATTCAATGATGTAGGATCTACAAATTCTTCTAAAAACATCTACTTGGGATGAGTACTTAAAAAAAATAAATTGAAGACACTATGATTGTATACATCTTCTCTTTGATGAAGATGATCCTTCTTCAATGGTTATGAGGCAACAATCTAACCCTTTTTTTAATTCTCTACATGATCATTCTTCATAGTTTGAAATGAGTGTGGATACTTTTGGAAAACATTTGGAGGATGCTTCTTTGTATTCAAAGGAGATATATTTATCTTTGGATTGTGTTCTACATCCATTTCTAGGAGATTTTGGATTGTAATCTTTTGATGTGTAGCCTAGTGCTTGTTTGGAGTGTGTCAACTTTAGACATAAACACAGATATGCTTGAGCATAGTTCAAATACATCACACATTATACTTCTCCCATATCTTCCTTTCAAGAATATGAAGAAATCCTACATACATTCTTAGTTTTGTTTCTTCCTAAGGGGAGAAATTTTTCTTGATGAGATTGGATCATATTTAGCATTCAATGTTGAGCTTCTACCATAATTTTAGGAGATCAACATTGAAGGAGGTTTCATGGTATCTCTTCTTCTTGTCTCTTATGAGGGGTTCTTTTTCCTCATATGAGGTTTCATCCTTCTCATTCTTTAGTGAGAGAATTTTGTTTTCATCTCTTTTGGGAAGGATTTTTGTCCCACTAGGATTTCTCCTTTTCCCCATTTGTGAGAGATTGAATTTGTGCATGGGTACCTAACATGACATAGTAGACAAGACTTATATTTGCATCATTTGCATAATAATCTACTCCCTAAGTTTCACTTAAGGGGGGTGTTGGTGTAAATAGGTGTTTTACTTATCTAGTTCACTTATAGGTCCTATTTACAGGTGAAGCTTACTTAGGTCCTAAGAATATTTCTAGAAGCATTAGGTGTCATATGATCTTATCATGCCATTTAATTCTTATTTCCTAGGTCATTTAATATTTGATGAGTTAGTTGTCTCATGATATAGGATTAAGACACTTGTCATAGTCCAGTCTAATCATATGTCTCACCTTGCCTATATAACCAAGGGGTTCTCATTTGTAAATTATTCTATGATATTCAATTCCAATGTAATTTTGACCATTTCATATTGATCTTCTCTCTTTGTGCTTTTCATTTGGCCTCTAGATCTTGGGTGGCTATCTCCATAGACAATTCTTACAAAGGTAAAAGTTTTAAAATAATTAATATTTTCCTCTTTTGGTATTTCCTTTCTCCTATTATTCCACATACTCTATACATCCCTATTTTTATAGAGCTAAAGAATCCCTAAACATTATTTTTGTTTCTAGATCTATCAATTTAACCCCATTCCACTCACTCATGCTCACTACTCTTCCTTTCCTAGTGACCTTAAGCTATCTAGCCTTGATGTTTTTAGACCTCCTTTATTAGCCACTAGAATAAATTTAAGTGTTACCCACACCATCCCACTACTATCCCTGACCTAAACTTATGATTTACTTTGATTCACTTGTATCCCTATTATATGTTCTTTCTTAAATTGTCATGGATTCTATTCCATGGCCTTCCAATCTAGGAATTTCCATGATTAATACTATTTTTTAGGATCTCAGGCCATTGAAAACGTCCCTTCCTAACCTAGTATCTCATTGAAATGATGAATTCCCTTTTATCTCAATTATAGATCTTCATGTCCTATCAATAATATTTATTAATTTTTTATCTATTTCACCTTCTTTAGGTAATATGGATGATGTTGATCCCTTCACATATGTAGAATTCTCACACTTCACTTCTCCTATTGTTACTACTATGTCTTCCTTATTAATTCCTTCATATTATAACAATCTCAAGTCACTATATGACCATGACAAGAATTGTGATTTGTTGGATGAGAAGTTTGATGAGTAGATTCTTGTGCTTCAATTTATATATACAAGTATGTGTGCATGTATGTTTATAATTAGATTACATTTATGGATACTTTTTCTATATTTGTGAATACATGTATATTCCTCTATGTGTGTGCATGTTGTGTATGCTATTTCTCCATGGAGGAATAATGATACTCTTTTTAAGTACACAAATATAGGAGGAACAACATATTTTCCTATTCTTCTTGTTTGAATCTCATAATATTCCTCTGTACAATGTGTGTTATGTTTTCTTTAGAATATTTTTATGATTATCTAAAATATTGAGATACTAGGACCACTTTCATGGTGACCTAGAAATTTTTAGGATAATTTAATATCTTTTTCTCTTTTCATTTTTGGTAGTTTTCTTGGGGATGATGTAAAGGATTCTATTTTTATTATATAGAATCATGTTGACCCAACCAATTATATTTTAAAATTTCTAATCTCTCTTTGTAATGTATCTTCTTTCATTGTACATGTAGTTCTATATTCCTAAAGTGATGATAACAACTCCTTTATACATTTATTATCTCTTCACAAATGTATATTAAATCTTTTGCATAAAGATCCATTTGTGTGCTTTGCTTTGTTATAATTTTGTTATGTTATTATATTACATGTGACAATGTTTCACTTTTGTTTATATCATATGTTTCACTGAGAGGGGGTGAACTAGTACTTAATCGAACTCTTTACATCCATAAAAAAATCAAAGGAAACTCATAAAAATTAGAACACATAATCACACAACCAAAACACCAGATTTACAAGGAAAACCCAAAAAAGGAAAAAGCCACAGTGTGTAAGTTTCTTGGATCTACTATCCAATTATAGCCTCACAAATGAAAATAGGATTTACAACATGTTTTATGGGCTACAACCCAAAGGAAGCTACAACTCCCTCAAGTATTACAACATTTAGAACCAAGAGTGAGGAAACAACATCTAAACACAATATTTGATAAGAATTGTCAAACAATGATCACATCACCACTTTTCAAACTAACATATATCCTCAGAATATTTTCTCAACAACCTCTAATGCCTTTGGATCACTGCCTTTAGGACACATTCTCACACATATACTCACACTTTCACATACACTCACTATTGAGCTATCTGAACTGATCTTTACCACATTTAATTATCAAACAAATTTTGCAAATTTCTTATTCACACATTATCTTTTCAAACATTTTCCATACACATACCTCTTTTCAATAGCTTTACTCTTCTATTTATATCCTCCGCAAGCTTCAAAATTTTTCTACTTGTTAGCCAAGATGAAATAAATAAAATGAGACATGCATTGACCATAGCAAGTTGGCTCCAAAAACATCCACAGTAAGAAGGAATCACATGTGGTTCAAACCAAAAGATAGATAGGACCTTTTTTCCATAGAATATAACTTCAAACTAGTGCACACATCCAAACATATGGTGCAATCATTTCAACATGCCAAGTCAACTCAACAAATACTTAACCTTCTTCAAATTAGCTCTAGACCAAAAATGGTATTTGAGAAACAAGAATAACATCATGTGGATCATGTCATGACCACTATATACCTTGGAAAACATTCCTATATACCTCTTTTACCAATTTAGACAATTTCATGTTGGTGCAACTATTTGAGAACTAATGTCTGTAACCCAAATACACTCAGGTTGTATAGACTTGGTGTAGAACATTGAAAAATATGCTTGCAATAGACAAGATCATCTAAAACTTGAACTGAGCATAGCAACAAACTATATGAGCTTATCTTTCAAACAAAAAAGTCAAATGGTAAGATGCATTGAAAGGAGGTGGCATCAATATCTCACTCAACATTCCTTAGCCAGTAACAAGACTTGTATTCACATAGATGACTTTGAAAACTATTGTGGTATAAATTATCATTTGAGACTTGGAAAATATTTGTTTCTTTCCTGTATCTACCAATCCTCCAAATCAAGACTATATCACCAAGTGTAGAGATATGCAGATCATTTATCTGACTCATCCTAACTACAATCGTACTATACAAAATTTTCATTCTACTAGCTATAAATCACTTTGTGGTAGGCTTCATGATCTCAAATTTGAGTCACACATGCCTGAGAGAAAATGAAAGCTATCTTTCCTATCCATAGGAATATATCTTCGAATGCGATAGAATGTGGTATAATTTGTTGAGCTTGTGACACTCTTCTTAATAGGAACTATACTTAACCAAATTCCTTCAAATTTTTTGCAACATGTATTGCACATGACTTCATAGCTTCTATGCTATTCATTATCTGCACAACTTATAATACTGATGACATGTACTTAAATTATATATGAAATTTAGGAGATAGGCTACACAAAATTTAGAAGATAAGGTATAACTGTGTACAATGATACTTATCTTATCTCCTTTCCTTCTACCATCACTACTCCTCTATTTGTTCCTTTTTCATCATCACATCGTTTCCATCAATGACAACATATACAACAATCTCCCTCTTTTTCATTGATGGCAACACCAACTTGATCTAAAATTTCTTCCCCTTTGACATCAAGGGAAAAAGGCTAGTGGTCTTCCTTTATTACTACAAAAATATATAGGCTCCCCCTAACATTACAAACTTTGTCATTCTTTAACAGTTCACCATCCCTGAGAAGTAGACTTTATCACTTCAAAAATTGTTCTTAAATATACATAGATGATATATATATAGTTTTTTGATCAATACTATTTACTCTGCATATTTAAACATCATCAAAATTTTGTCTTACCTTCAACAAATCTTCAATTTACTTATAAGGTAGCACATTCTTATGAATTACCTTTAATTGGGCAAGATTTGTGACCTAGATCTTCTTTATAGAATATAGAATGTGCACTTGGCTTTCAAGCTAAATGTGTAATCCTTCTACTTCTTTAAAAGTGGTTGGAACCTTTAAATTTTTGAACCACTTTTCTGCTTCTGTAAAAATTTCACTCAAGGATGCTAACTTTAGACTTACAACTCCATTTAATTGACCAATTTCTCCTATTTATTTTCTCTCTTTGGTCCATAAGATATTTCAATTAGGAGTGGAAAATTTCAATTTTTTCCCTTGTAGCACCATCCTTATCCTTCACCAAATCATATACATTGGCCATTTGAGTTATTTGTGAGTTAATAGAATCAATTTGATCCTTTATGCTCTTTGTAGTGATAGACCATTTTAGGAAAAATTGATACAAAACTTTTTCATCCTCTAAGAATTTTTGAATTCTTTTCATATCTTATTGCACCTTATTATGTACCTTAGCACATTTACTTGAGGCATCAATCATTATTTTTCTTTTTATTTTTTTAGTTACCTTCTGCTCCACCTAATTCTCTATCATGAATAGGTAGTTGCAACAATTTCAGAGTAACCATAGGTTGGATTTATATTTTCTGCACTAGGAACTCCTTGATTGAATAAACAAAAGAGGAGGAGGAAGATGTTTCCCATCATTTCTCAATGCTTTCCCATGTATCAACCTTTACCCGCTCCTCTTTCTCATCAAGATTAATCTGTTGCACTATGTTTTTTGAAGGGGGATTATCTTGTACAAGATTGTGATTAGAAGATGTAGTCACTTATCTTCTTGCTCCTCTTAAGGATTTTATTGTTCAATATTATGTGGAGGAGATACTGTAGAGGGGGATGAGACATATGTAGTTGCTCAATAATCTTAGCTTCTTTTACTTCCTGAAGAATTCTATTTGTTACCTCTTCTATCTCTTTTTGTACTTAATCTCTATCCTCCTCAATGCTCATGAAGGCATCCACTCTACATTTTTTCCTTAACTCTTGAGCTTGTTTTTTAGACATTTTATCCTTTTCTTCTTTGGAAATAGAAGATCCGGCCTTGTCAAGAGCTTGTTGTCTTAGCTTTTCATCCATTTCTATGGCCCTTTCTCTTTTCTACCTCAGGGCCTAAGCAAGACTCTTTGGAACCTTCTCAATAATATCACTAAGAGCTACATTGTATTTGATCATGTACATGACTATTTCATTCTCAATAGTCTTCTAATCTATAGGAGGTACATCTGGATGAAGTTATGTTGTTTTCTATAGCATGCCATAACTCACAATCCCATTGAATATTTCCTCTAATTAGAGAGGCTCATGTAGAGGTGCCAATAGAGAAGTTTTGTTAGTCTTCTTTTCTTTCCTCTTCAGCTTAGAGGTACCTTCCTCCTCTTCTTCTCCTTCCTCTTCAATTTATTTTGTCTAAGCCTTCTTCCTTCTAGTAGGCTAATTAGGCCTTCCATGCCTTTTCTCAACAGTTTTCATCTACACCAAGGTTTTAGTGGCAACTCTTCTTCTAGTGGATGCATTTTGTGTAGCTTTGGAGGGCTACAAAGAAATTGTAGTTGTAGAAGTTGATCTAACATGAAGAAGTTGAGAAACCCAACCTCACAAACCCCCAGAAGCACCTACATGCAATAACCTATCACGTACAAAAGATATTCAGAACCAAAGAAGATGTTTTGTAAACCTCAATCTGAAAAATGCATTAAGAGAATCTTATCTCTATAATGAGATCAATCCTTATGAAGGAGATCAAGAAAATCTAAAGTAAACCTAAAAGGAAAAACCTAGTGTGCACACTTAATGATTAATAAATAAATAATTAATTAGTAATGTTCCTAAGTTTAGCTTAAGCAAACCTAAAGTGATAAGTGACTTAATTAATTAACTGATATGATTAATGAGATTTTGAATCCTTATGTTTCTATTTCTTGCCTTTTCCTGTAGAAGCCCTTTGATCTTTAGGCTCTTGTGATGCAATAAGTGCCTGTGATGAATAGGGATTTAGCTTGCCCATGCTAGCCAACTTGGCTTGCTCTCAAGTGAGAGAAGATGAAAAATCATCAAAAGAAGGCATAGTAAATCTAGTACCAAGTGCATCCCTAGTGGCATAAAAGGTTGATACAAAAATGGAATAATCTGGTCCAAGCTTAGAAAGAATGGACAATAAAAACTGAGAGTCTTCCTTTCGAACACCACACTGTGACAATTGCAATCTAAGAGACTTGAGTTTGGTGAAAAACTATTGGATGCTATCAAAATTCCTAGGATTTAAGCCAATAAGCTCATTCTCTAATTGAAACCCTCTCATAGTATCCTACTTCCCAAACAAAGACTCCAAAGTAGTCCATATCTCATTCGGTGTAGTGCAAGACTCAATATGAAAAAAAAATATCAGAAGAAAGAGACAAACATAAACTACCAAAAGATTCATCACACCTATTAAACCATTTTCTCTTTTTAGTAGCAACTGTAGGTTCAATTTATGTACCCATGGTTACCCTATACAACCCTTTGTGCTTCAAATGAATCTCCATTTGTTTTTTCCAACCAAAATAGTTGAATGGAGTAAGGGGTGCAATATTATGTGCATCCATGATAGAGAACAACAATATATACTCTCAAAGAAAAAAAACAATGCCCTTTGATCTCAAAAAAATAGCCTATTTGCACGTTTCCCAAGAAAATAACTTAGAAAGGGAAAAACTGAGATCAAATAAGAATATCAGATACCTAGTAAATATTATAGAAAATTGGATCTGAGATCTGTGTAGAGCATTGAACCAGCTTTCCGATGCTTATTTGTTTTCACAAAACGAAGTTCGGACGCAAAAGTTATGCCTCTCGGAGTGAAAACAACTTCGGACTTTGATAGGAAAAAAAGGCATAAAAAAATCACACCTACACCACTAGATAGAGTTTTGAACTAGCTTTCCGACGATATCTTGTTTTGAAAGAAAGGCCTCCGTTTGCAAAAGTTATGCAAAAAATGAAAAAAATGCTTGTTTTAGGAACTAGGTAGACTAAACAGGTGGAAAACTTATCACTAACCAAGTGCAATACTTAAGCCCTTAGGGGCTGGCGGCAAGTCACCCACATGACCACAACCTTCAGTGAGGCAAATAAAATGACAGTCAGGGTAGAGGTGGAGCCCTTGGTCTATAATAGGACTGCAGTAGGAGCTTTAGGCTGGCGGGGGGCTGGAGTGTTGGCACCTGGTCCTCCAAAGGACCATCGACTAATGTCAAAGGGCCCCATGGGGGTTGAGTCCAATAGGTAGTAGGTTGGAGGATTCCGCTGATGGCAGGTTGGTAGCTAGTGGCTGTCGGATGGTGTCTTGGTGGTGTTGGCTTTTACGCTGGCCACCAAATTTTCCGCTGGTTTTTATTATTATTTTTTTGATTTTTTCAAAAAAATTCTACCTCGATGTGTGTGCCCTAGGGCCATATGACCTTGGGGAATTTTTTTTTTTCCTCTCTGGACGACCATGTCCAAAATGGACAAAATTTATATGAAAATAGGGGTTTTTGGGTGCTGCGGACTCAATGGCGAGGTCTGTTTTGTCCGAAAATGCCTAAAAAAATAGGCTACCCATAGATCCACAAAAAATAGCCTGGCTTGAAACCCTTGCACATAAAAAATCAATGTGAGGAAATATCTTCAAAAGACAAATAGGCAGCTACAGGTTTGGAGCTCTGATACCATGAAGAAGTTGAGAAACCCAACCTCACAAACCCCAAGAATCAGCTGAATGCAATAACCTATCACGTACAAAAGATATTTAGAACCAAAGAAGATGTTTTGTAAACCTCAAGTTGAAAAATGCATTAAGAGAATCTTATATTTATAATGAGATCAATCCTGATGAAGGAGATCAAGAAAACCTAAAGTAAACCTAAAAGGAAAACCCTAGTGTGCACACTTAATAATTAATAAATAAATAATTAATTATTAATGTACCTAAGTTTAGCTTAAGAAAACCTAAAGTGATAAGTGACTTAATTAATTAACCGGTATGATTAAATTAATTGAGATAACTTATTACTCTAACATAACATAGCTTCTTGGAATTTTCTCTAGGATATTTTCTTCAAGGTCTAAGGGAATGTCTTGTAAAGCCTTGGAAGAGATTTGAGGTGCCTCCTTAGTTAGCTATAGAATGCCCAATTTTTGAAACATTTTTTATCCTCTTTTCATGTGACCCATCCACCTTTTTTTGGATTATTTTGTCCATGATTTCTTTATATGTGCCAAATCTTTCTGTTGATGGATCCTTAGGCTTCTTCAGTAAGTTTTCAACATAATCCTTAATTATTGTAGATGAGACCTCATATGGAAACTTTGAAATCCAAGAAGTTCTTGGTTCCATAGCCTCTATATAGCAATAATCCTTATCAACTAGAAAGGAGATTTCATCCTTATACCTTCTCACCATTTTAAAGGGAATTCTCTCCCTATCTTGCATATCTACTTGAAAATTATTAAAGAATCCCCAATATGTAGAGTTTCAATTCTATTTATCTCCAAATCCTTTCATGTGGTTTCTAATTTCTACAACAATAAGAATGTGTTGTTGCCAAACCTTTCCTTTAAACCCAAGTAATTCATTCAAGAAATAGAATGCTAGATAAATGATTAAGGATCCATACTTGTTATTATATCCAGTCTCCTTGGTTCTCTTGAGATTGTCAAGTAATTGTTATCTCATCACCTCACATAGATCAAAATATTTTCCTCTAACCATTTTGTAAGTAGTGTGAATTGTGGCACCAGTGGAAGACCCCTCTCTATTTGTGTAATATACTTTATAAGAAATACCCATAAAAGAATACTAGACCCCTAAATTAGTTATTTCATTTACACTTAAGGTCCTTTTGGAAAATTTTACCTCAATCAATTTTGTAACCCTCTCATTTTTTAGGGCCTTCATCACCAAAACTGGTCTGGTAGAGTATAAACCTGTAACAACCCTAATTGCCTCCTTAGTGATCCTATAGGGTTTATATAAGTAAATGAATTCATCATGGATCTGACTCAAGACAATTCTCACCCATTCATGATTGTTGTAGAAGTCAATAAAGTCCTTCCACATAGCTAACCCTTTTGTCACCATATTTGCAAACTTTTGTTTGTATTCAATATCGTCCAGTAGGGTTTGCCTCAATTATTCAAACTTCATATGATCAATTTCATTGATGGGGGTGTGAATGTAGATTCTCACATTTTTTGTGTAAACCACATTTGTAGGTACCTTGGAGAAGAAACCATCATCATCCGTCTCCATTGCTTTGAACACATATTTCTTGTACCTCGACCTTGGTTTCTAAGTAACATCAACCAATTAAGAAGTTTCCATTATAATTCCTTTTAAACTAAAAAACTAGGGTTTTTATGAGCTACTTTAAAGAATATATTTGTGTTTCATTGTGAGGGTTTCACCTTCAGCATGATTTTACTCAAATTTACAAGATATTTTAAAATGCCTTCTTCACTTCTTAGCTCTAGATGCAATTTCTTTGATTTGGAATGAACTTAGATTGTGCAAATGAAGCATAAGTAACTTGAATTTTCCCTAGCCTTTCACAATAATTGCATCTTGTCCTTATTAGGTGATTAGCTAATAGAGTCCTATGTGTCTTCATAGAGATCCATATTCATTCTGTAATCCTTTGTGTGCATCATGTTTTTACTCTAAAAATTGAGCTACAGATTCTAACTTACTCAAAAATCATATACTTTAGAAAAACTTTTAAAAAATAATTTTTATGCTATGATATTCAACATTTTATCCTTTCCAGGGAGCTGAAATATTTTACAAATGATAGCTCCCCCTGAGCCAATGTTCTATCTCAATATATCATGAGGTCTTGTGCACAATGCACACATATAGTGTCATATTTTTCATTATCTTTCTCTTGTTTCTTTCTACAAATTTTTGTAGTTTTCTTCTTTAGCTTGTTCAAGGTATCCTCCATCTTGCTATGTTGAAAAGGTAATTTCATAGATCCACTCTTTCAGAATCTTTCTTTATGCTCAAATATATTGTAATTGTAGCAAATAGTATTATATTCTGGGGCCAAATCATTTGTCCTTACTTTACTTATATAATCAATAGCCCTATGACCAAACTTATTACACACATAGTAGTAACCATAAAATAATGACAGATCATAGCATCATGTCTTGGGGGCACAAATTAGTTCTTACTCATGCAATCATTTCTTCTTTCTATTGTGCAGTTTTTGCACACACGTCCCGTAGAAGGCAGGGACCCTCTTTTTCTTTCGCTTTTGTGTTTTTTCCCTCTTGGATTTTGAGGTTTTGTGTTGCCTTTGCATGTGCTTAATATGATTATATTGCTTTCCCAAGTGTTTTCCCCAAGTTGCATATTGAAAATCTTAACTTTTGGGCCAAATCCGGGTTTTCACCTAGGTTCAGGATTTTTTGGTCCATCTGGATTTTCCCGTATTTCTTTCAAACTCTGGTGTCATGCTATTGTTCAGGATTTTGGGGCCATCTCGGAATTCTGGTCTGGCCAGATTTTTCTAGATTTTTTGGGAGACGCCGTGGAACTTGAAATTTGGTGAATTGGATGAATTTAATGATGAATTCTTACTATTCCATGCTTTAATTTGGTAAATTACATAGGTTTTTGCATTCCTTATTCATTTTTAATGATCTAATGGTTGATTTTGTGCCTTCATCCCTGAAATTTCCTTCCTGGCTTGGATTCTCCAGCTGGCTTGAAATCCTGGACTGTGAGGATCGTGATTCGGCGACGTTTCTGAGTTGATTTCGATTTGTGTTTGAGTTTATTTGGATTACAAATATATTACTAATGATGGACTAATCTTTATTTTCATGTTGTAATGAATATTAATGATGGTTTTCTCGAGTGCAGGCTGAGTCTAGCATGGTTGTTGGAAGTTATGGAGATGAAGTTAATCTATGAAACAAACTCAAGTACTGGTTACTCCACCCCTTGGCCGACTTGGAGAGGGAAGTTAATTTGGGGCTGCATTGAACTTGTTCCTTGGTTCGAATTATGTTGAGGATCCTAGGCTGACCTTGGATTGAGTTCATGCATTAAATGCTAATTTTTTCTATTTTGAATTCTCCTTGGGCCAAACTGTTTTATGACCATTTTTATTGTAAACATTAATTGGGCCAACTAGTTTTGGCTATTTTGTTATTGTAAAACCCTCAGCTTGGGCTGACATGCTATGGGGTTCTCTATAAATTGGGAATTTTACCTCATTTGTAATAGATAGATACATAGAATAGAATACATAGACAGATACAAGCGAATTTGGTAGTAGAGTAGAAGTAGAAGTTAGTCAATTTCTGAGCAAGTGCTATAACAGAACATTGGAATTGTTACTGAAATTTGGTGATTCAATACAATTGAAGACATTGTGATTTTCTAGTGATCTCTTTTGTGTTGATTTATCTTGCATGGTTCTTATGATTCTATCTTTCAAATTGCTCAAGGTTATTAGATTTAGATTTAGGTCTGAGTCAATGATGTTCATGATTTAATGTTTGAAGTGTTGTAGCAATCCCTGGTCCATACTTTTGTAGCTAGCTAATTGTTAGTTGCTTTGCAAAGTTAGCCTGGACTTTATATTCATTGTGATTAGTTCAATTGTGGAGATTTATTCATTTCAATTTCAATTGGGTTGTCTTGGATGAGTTTTCATGATCTGAAAATATTTAAAACCTTAGAAGATTGCACGTTTTATGTGAGATTTTAGATTTATCTTGGTGAAGTAGGAATTAGTTTATGAGGGATTGGTCCATTTCAAGTATTTCATCATATGCATTGTTAATCTAGGGAGTAGTTAGATTTAGATATCTCTTTGAAACCCTAACCTTTTGTTATTTCTTTATCATTTGAATTAGATTTAGGATTGAAGTATCATTACATTTCTAGATCTAATAAGTTCAAGATTCAGTCTTTGCTTGTAGTAAGGTCCCTTTGTGATTACCAGCATTTCCACATTTATCACTAAGTTGTTTATGCATTTTCAAGACTTGACATTAGAGACCTTGGGGTTATATCTTAAGGCTTGCTGATAGAGATTTACCTTTCAAGAGAGATAGAATTTCATATTTTGTCTGAGTTGTTGTTGTGCAAAAAACATCATCAATAGATTGGCGCTAGAAGGAGGGCCTGAATAAGCTGAGTTGGATTAGTTTATGTACGCTATCTCTCCTGAAAGATTTAGAAGAAGAACCAGATCTACTCCAGGAGAGGAGGAATTTCAAGAGTTACCAGTCCCTACTAGGTCAAGAAGGACTAGTATAAAGGGAGAATCATCATCCACCCAACCACCTCCATCATCTCCATCATTCTCACCTTCACCTGAGTTTGAGGACATTCCCATCCAACAACCTCAGCCAGTCATCAATCAACCATTACCACCCCCACCTGCACCAATGGCTTTCCTAGCTAATAACCCATCTCCATTGAGTTTCACCAATTACAATGTTATGCCCAAGAACCCTGAGCACTTCTATTCAAAGTTCCATGTTAATGATCCCAATAGAACTGATGAGGAACACATCAGTATCTTTCAAACTAGCCTTAAGGATATAGGAATCAATCATGAGGATGTAGCATGTAGGATCTTTCGTTATTCCTTAGGAGAAGATGCATTCTATTGGTATAATAACTTACCTGCCAGGTCTATCCAGCATTGGACTAAGCTAGAGACTGCATTTCTACAAAATTTTAGGATTCCCATTAGTTCCAATGAGCTCTATCGTTAGTTCACTAATGTTAAGAGAGAAGTCAATGAGCCTATAGGGTCCTTTAACAATAGGGTTCATCGTGCCTATACCCGATTGCAGGCCCCCTATGCTATTGATGATGCCACTGCTTTAGATGTCTATTATGAAGGTCTTGAGAGTCTAAAAACTACCTTCATGAAATGGAGAAAAAATCCTTCTAATACCCTACTTGATGCATATGTAGAAGTTGTAAAGGTTAGCACTACCTTAAGACAACATTTGTCTGGACCTTTACCATCATTGGGACCCACTGCTCACCCTAGACAAGTCCCAACTCTCAATTAGGATTTTACTAATCATACTCCCATCATGAATCTGGTTCCTCAGTTTCCTATGGTTCCTCAGCCAGGGCCTCCAATGAATCAAATTCCACCCACAGTCAGCTATCCCCAACAAAATGCAAATCAGCCTCTTCATCCACAATCTCACACTAGCTATCCCCCATATCTGCAAAATTCTGATGTTTTGAACTAGTCATTAAGTACCAGCACTGTAGTAGGATATTCCCAAAATAATGTGAGCCAACCCCCATATAGAAGTCTTGACTAGGAGAGACTGGATGAATTGTCTGAACAAGTGAAGAAGCTGAATATGGAGGTGACTTACTTGAGGAATCAGAACAGTCAGTTGCAAGCTACTCAAAGAAATATGCAGTCCAATTATAGCAGAGAAAGTAGAGAAAATCAACAAGGGAAACATTTTGATAGAGGATACAACAAAAATAGAGGATACAACAATGATAGAGGATATAATCATGACAAAGGACAAAATTATGATAAAGGACAATCCTCAGGCCAAAAATTTGATAGAGGTCAAGGTGGTGGACAATGGTTCAATAGGAGACAACCAACTAGATAGAATGGGACTTGGAATACAAGGCCTAATAATGGAGGAGTCCCTACTCCATTGGATCAACCAGTCAGTCAAGAGAAGCCTCCTAGTGGTGTAAATTTAGCTGAAGCTGCTTTATAAGGATGGTGTAGGCTTCACAAAACAAGTTAGCATTCTTAGTTAGATTGTCAAGAGTTCCATACAACAGCTTCAATCTTCCAATATGAAGTGGAGAACAATTCGAGTAGTTAGGATATGGTGCCATCTAATCCCTATGATTCACTAGTGTTAGTATTGAACCATGCTCCTTTTCCATAGAGCAAAGACAATGTACCTGAAGAAGAATTAGACCAACTCAAGGAAGAGGCAGACCAGGTATGTAATGGAGATGATATTTCACAATTGTTTGATGAAAATATAGTAAATGAAAATGGCCCCTTGGATGAAGAAGAAGCTTATGTTGAAGAAGTATAGAATTTCCAGAGGCCTATTAAGAAGTATGATTTGAGAGACATTCCAGATAGACATCCACTGAATGGAGGTCCCTTCACCACCTCCATTCCACTGAACAACTTCACCACTCCTCCAGATCCTAATGCCAACAATAATCCATCATATCCTCATGTGTATAAGCAGTATCTGTCAAAGGAGGGATAAGTACAGATGGATATGTCAAAAGGAAGGAGTATTGAAGCAAGCAAAGATAGAGTGGAGGACTATCCAAAAGAGACCCCTGCTGATCTAAGTGAAGAACAATTGGTTACAGATGTTGCAGAAGAACTCAAGAAACTAGAGGTAAGTCTCTCTGCATCTAAGTTATTGAGGGTTCTAGCCATTAGGAATGCAGTCCTAGGAGCTTATAATGCAAATTCCATATCACAAGATAGATCAGTTAGTGAAAGTATCAACAAGGTATTTAGCTCTCAAATAGTGTGAAGGAAAAATCAGACTCATAATCAAGTTCATGTGCCTCCTGGAGATAAGGGAAAAGAGAAATATAGAACTCAGGTTGCTCAAGTAGATACTCCCTTAACTCTATTTCAAGGGAAAACAAAGACTCCTCCATTCCTGATTTTTGTCTGCATATTTGGTAAGAACTTGCACAATTGTTTGTTAGATTCTGGTGCTTCCACCAATGTAATGCCTTTTGGTGTTTGTCGAGCTTTGGGCATTACTTTTTCTGATTCCCAAAAGAAAGTTACACAATTGTATAGGACTGAAGTTAATGTTGTAGGAGAATTAAACATGATTCATATGCAGGTTGCTTCTGATCCTAGAATTTAGCAAGTTATTAATATACATGTGGCTGATATACCTGATGCTTATGGCCTGATTCTGGGAAGAGACTTTACCAGGGCCCTGAATGGATATGTATCAATTGATAACTCTCATATGTGGCTTCCTTGGAAGGGAGTGCCAAACCAGATTAGAATTGAAAGAGAACCTAGGATGGAGTATATGATCACAAAATATTAGAACACTTCCAATGAAATTCTAATATCAAAAGTAAGTATGGGAAACTATGTGCTTGCTGCCCCTTTTGAGGAGTCAGATGTAGAGGAAGTTCTTATGTTCCACACTGTGCCAGTTGATCTCACAACGAACTCCAATGGTACTAAAGCCTTGGTGGAACTGGTTGAAAATGAAGATAATCTTGAGGACAGTCAGCTCAGTTTACTAGATAATTTCTAGGAATTCATTCAGAAATGCATTGAAGATCATATTCAGTTGGGTAGGAAGATGAATTTTAGAGATTTTCTCTTGCCAAATTGGTGTAGGGTTCATAATGCCTCTCATTCTAAACTAGATTGTTGCTTATGCTAGATTGCAGTGGAACAAGTGCAGAAGTGTATCAACCCCACTCGAGCAGTCAAAGTTGATATCCAGAATGTTCAGGAAGATCCTAAGGAGAAGAAAGTGATGCTTTCTAAGGAACCTTCAAGCAACAACAGTGCAAGAGATACAACTAGGAATTCTGTAGTTGCTGACTGTTGGACTTTAAGATTTGATGGATCCAAATCAAAGCAAGGAGCTGGGGCAGGATTTGAGTTAATTAGTCCAAGAGGTAAGACATTCTTTGCTTCTCATAGACTTCAATTTCATTGTACATAAACGTAGCAGAATATGAGGCCTTGGTCCATGGGTTGTTAATGGCACTAAAGAAAAAGGTCAAGATCTTGTAAGTTTTTGGGGATTCAAAGTTAGTAGTCAAGCAAGTTAGGAGACATTACTCTTGTCATGATAGAAGAATGACCAATTATAGACACAGAGTATGGGACCTTATCGAAGGATTTGATGCATTCAACATTTAGTTGATACCACAAAGTAAAAACCAGACAATAGACTCCCTTGCTCAGGCAGCTAGTACATTGCAACCTCTGTCTCTTTCTAGATTGAAGAAGTTTATAGTGGAACTGACCCTAGTACCTTCAGTACCCAACAATGTCATCAAATTCTAGGTATTTGAAGATGATAAGCATATTTTAGATTTTATCACAAGTACAGAGGTTTTTGCTTCTCAAATTATAGATGAAATTGAACTCCAAGAAGCAGAGATGGATTTGAAAGGGGTAATCAATTTGAAGACCAATACTATCCCAAGAGGAATGGTGCAATTAGAGAGAATTTTTTATTTGGATAAGGTCAGAGATCAAGAACAGGATGCTAGGAAGGAGTCCATTAGTGGACAATGTGAAAAGTACAACATGGGAACTCAGGATGACGCCAAGAATGTCTTCATTGGAAAATTATGCACTCGAGAAGAGAGAAAAGGAATAATTGATGTATTACACAGATATCCAAATGTGATAGCCTGGAGTTATGAAGACTTAAAGACCTATGACACATCAATCATAACTCATACTATCCCTCTCAATCCAGGAGAAAAACCTTTCAGACAGAGGCAAAGGCCAATTAATGCTATACTGGGACCCATAATACAAAAGGAAGTGCAAAAGTTATTGTCCGAAAGAATCATATTTCCAGTCAGACATTCAACCTAGGTTGCAAACTTGGTTCTAGTGCGAAAGAAGAATGGTGAAATCAGATTGTGTGTAGATTTTAGGAACCTCAACAGAGCATCAGAAAAGGATAAATATCCAATACCTTCACTGGATGAAGTACTTCAGATTTTCAATGGATCTCAGATGATGTCTTTCTTAGATGGCTATTCAGGATATAATTAGGTCATGGTGCAGTAATAAGATAGGCATAAGACTATTTTCACTACCAAGTGGGGCACTTTTTCCTACAAAAGAATGCCCTTCAGTTTGATTAATACTGGATCCACATTTTAGAGGGCCATGGACATTGCATTTAAGGAAATAATTGGTAAGTGCATAATCATTTATATGGATGATTTGATAGTCTTTTCCAAGAAGAGAGGTGATCATATAGCAAATTTTTGTAAAGTGTTCCAGAAGTGCAGGGAATTTGGTATATCTCTCAATCCAAAGAAATGCATCTTTGGAGTGACAGAGGGAAAGTTATTGGGACATTTTATCTCTGAGAAAATAATTTCCATTGATCCAAAACGAGTGGAAGCTATACTCAAGATCCCACCTCCTGCTAGCAAGAAAGAAATGAAATCATTCTTTGGCAAAATGAACTTTGTAAGGAAGTTCATCATTGGATATGTTGAATTAGTCAAGCCACTAAATGCAATGTTGAAGCAAGAGGCCAAAATTGAATGGAATACAAAATCCAGGGAAGCATTTGCAGAGATAAAGAAAGCTATTGTTGAAGCTCCAGTTTTGGTGAGTCTAGATTATGCTAAGCCATTCTACATATATTCGTTTGCTTCTAATCACTCATGTGCTGCTATGTTAACTCAAAAATCTGATCAAGGAAATGAACATCCCATAGAATTCATGAGTGCACCATTAAAAGATGCAGGACTAAGGTACCCAAGTGTGGAAAAGTAGGACTATGCCTTAGAGCTGTAAGAAAGTTTAGACATTATATTCTTAGAAACAAAGTGTTTGCAATAGTTCCTGATCCTGCGATCAAGCTGTTGTTGATGCAAAATGAGCTAGGGGAGTGTAGAGCTAAGTGGGTAACTATGTTACAGGAGTATGAAATTGAGATCTAACCCATGAAGTTGGTAGGAGAGCAAGGAATTACAAGGACAATGGGAGAAATAGGCCCTGATCTTGCAGCTCAACATTACAATCTAGAGGATGTTTCTCCTAGAGAATGGTATGATGATATTGTTCATTATCTCCCAACTCAAAAGTGCCCTAACCATCTGAATTCAGTACAGAGAAGAGCATTACGCTTGAGGAGTGACAGTTTCATGCTGAAGGGAGTTGTTCTATACAAGAAAAATCACGAAGGCATATGCCTGAGGTGCTTAGGAAGACATGAAGCTGAAAGGGTCATGGCTGAATTTCATGATAGATATGGTACTGGCCATGGATCTGCACATTCTACTACAAACCAAATTCTAAGGGTTGGTTATTATTGGCCTACATTGTTCAAAGATACACACAGTCATGTCAGAACTTGCCACATATGCCAGACTGCAACAACCAGAGAGAAGTATGCAACTCTTCCACTTCAGCCAGTCTTTGAGGTAAAACCTTTTTGCACAATGGGGGATGGAATTCATAGGTTCCATCAATCCACCTTCTTCTGTTGGTCACAGGTATATTCTCACCATTACTAATTATTTTACATGATGGACTGAAGCTCTTGCATGCAAACAATGTACTTCTGAAGTGGTAATATATTTCATTGAATTAGGTATTATCAATCGCTTTGGATGTCCTTTATGTTTAGTTTGTGATAATGGTCCTTCATTTGCATCATTGAAATTTTCCAATTGGGCCTTTGATCATGGGATGATAATAAAATTTGCATCTAATTACTATCCATAGGGTAATGGGTTGGTTGAGTCCTCCAATAAAAACCTCTTGACAGTCATCTATAAGTTACTAGAGAAGAATCCCAAGGATTGGCACACTCAACTTAGATTTTCTTTGTGGGAAGACCGTACAAGGAAAAAGACTTCCATTGGAACCTCCCCTTATCACTTTGTATATGGTTAGGAACCTGTATTTCCAATCCAATTGAGGATCCCTACCTTACAATTCATTAATGAATATTATGATGAAGGAAACAGGCATGAGGCCTACCTACATGAGTTGTTGCACCTTGAAGAAAAAAGAGATGAAGCCTTAAAGAAATTTTCTAAGCATCAGGGTGTAGTCAAAAGGTGGTTTGATAAAAGAGCCAAGGTAAAAGCATTTTAGATTTCTGACTTGGTTCTATACTAGGATAAATCCCATGACCGTAAGGGGGAGCATGGAAAATTTGACAAAATTTGGCTTGGACCTTACAAGATATCAAAAATCCTAGGAGATAATGCTTTCCGTTTGAAAACTCTCACTGGGGAGGATATCCCACTGCTTGTCAATGGGCAGTATTTGAAGCATTATTTCCAGTCTTGAGTTGTTTTCAACTCTTTTCCTGTATATAGTTAGATTAGGTTTCCTTTCTTTTTTGTTTTCTTTACTTTTCTTTGGTTAGAGTAGGTTTCCCTTTCTGTTTTGCTTTGCATTGTTTTGGTTAGTTTAGGTTTGCTTTCGGTTTGGTCTATTTTTTCTCTTCTTTTTCTTTGGAGGTCTTCTTGTTTTCTTCTGGTTGTGTTGCACCTGCATAGCAAATATTCTTTTGTTTGGGACTGTTCTGAGTATTTCCTTGAGGAACTTTAATCCTATGTCTTGAAAGGATGGTTGAGGTCTTTGTTATCATCATGTAGTCTAAATGTTTGATTTAAAGAGGATGGGTCATTGGTTTGATTTGAATTTGAAGTATTCAAAAATCTTATATCTTTTATACATCTTAAAAATATCGAGTTTGCGGTAGGATCCTTGCGAGGTCTTGTTAGGTGAAAAATCTCATTTCTACTTCAGTGCCACAGTGGTTCTAAGCCCTGAGTGTGAACTTCATTGTTCACAGGTTGAAAAGAATACCAAAAGAGGAAAGTGAAATATTGAAAATCAAAGAGTGAATTCAACTTATCGGGGGTTTCTGAATATCTCTACTAGGGCTATGGATGCCTAGGTGGTAGTAGAGCTATGTTTGGGAGTCACAACAATAACCTCGTCGGGGCTATAGATGCATGACTGGCAGTGAGGCTCTATCCATATTACTTTTGAAGTTAGAATCTTTACGTAGCTTGTCCTGACTGAACTTGGTTTCTACAGTAGCTCAAG
Organism: Sequoia sempervirens; assembly: GCA_007258455.2. NCBI lineage: Eukaryota > Viridiplantae > Streptophyta > Pinopsida > Cupressales > Cupressaceae > Sequoia > Sequoia sempervirens. The sequence continues at coordinate 120,900,863 of VDFB02373365.1, forward strand.
GAGGGAAATGAACTCATGTGCACACACTTGGATTTTCAGTCTACCTTTGGTTCTAATTGTTTTATCTTGCATTTTGATTTGTTTTTTCTGATAGTCAGGTCAAAAACAGAGATTCTGGGTTCATGATTCTTGTCTGTCATCAAATGCTCTGGAGCATTTCTCCAGCAGAGTCGCCATTTGTTGTGCAGTTTTTGCACACACGCCTTGCTGAAGGCAGAGACCCTCTTTTTCTTTCACTTTGTATTTTTTCCCTCTTGGATTTTGAGGTTTTGTGTTGCCTTCGCATGTTCTTAATGTGTTTATCTTGCTTTCCCAAGTGTTTTCCCCAAGTTTCATATTGAAAATCTTAACTTTTGGGCCAAATCCGGGTTTTCACCTAGGTTCGAGATTTTTCGGTCCATCCAGATTTTCCCGGATTTCTTTCAAACTCCGGTTTCATGCTTCTGTTTGGGATTTTTGGGTCATCATAGAATTTTAGTCTCGCCAGGTTTTTCTGGATTTTCTGGGAGACGCTGTGGAGCTTGAAATTTGGTGAATTGGATGAATTTAATGATGAATTCTTACTATTCCATGCTTTAATTTGGTAAATTACATAGGGTTTTTCATTCCTTATTCATTTTTTAATGATCTAATGGTTGATTTTGTGCCTTCATCACCGGAATCCACCTGGACCGGATTTTTCTGGAATTTCCTTCCTGGCCCAGATTCCACGGCTAGCTTGAAATCCAAGACTATGAGGATCGTGATTCAGCGATGTTTCTGAGTTGATTTCAATTTGTGTTTGAGTTTATTTGGATTATGAATATATTACTGATGTTGGGCTAATATTGATTTTTATGTTGTAATGAATATTAATGATGGTTTTGCTGAGTGCAGGCTGAGTCTGGCATGGTCATTGGAAGTTCTGGATATGAAGTTAATCTATGAAAAAAACTCAAGTACTGGTTACTCCACCCCTTGGATGACTTGGAGAGGGTAGTTAATTTGAGGTTGCATTGAAACTTGTGCCTTGGTTCGAATTATGTTGAGGATCCTAGGCCAACCTTGGATTGAGTTCATGCATTATATGCTAATTTGTTCTATTTTGAATTCTCCTTGGGCCGACCTATTTTATGGCCGTTTTTATTGTAAACATCAATTGGGCCGACTAGTTTTGGCTATTTTGTTATTGTAAAACCATCAGCTTGGGACGACATGCTCTGGGGTTCTCTATAAATTGGGAATTTTTCCTTATTTGTAACAGATAGATACATAGAATAGAATACATAGATAGATACAAGTGAATTTAGTAGTAGAGTAGAAGTAGAAGTTAGTCAATTTCTGAGCAAGTGTTGTAACAGAACATTGGAATTGTTGCTGAAATTTGGTGATTCAATACAATTGAAGACATTGTGATTTTCTGGTGATCTCTTTTGTGTTGATTTATCTTGCATGGTTCTTATGATTCTATCTTTCAAATTGCTCAAGGTTATTAGATTTAGATTTAGGTCTGATTCAATGATGTTGATGATTTAATGTTTGAAGTGTTGCAACAATCCCTGGTCCATACTTTTACAGCTACTGATTGTTAGTTGCTTTGCAAAGCTAGCTTGGACTTTATATTCATTGTGCTTAGTTCAATTGTGGAGATTTATTCATTTCAATTGCAATTGGGTTGTCTTGGATGAATGTTCATGATTTGAAAATATTTAAAACCTTAGAAGATTGCACTATTTCTGTGAGATTGTAGATTTATCTTGGTCAAGCATAAATTAGTTTATGAGGGATTGGTCCATTTCAAGTATTTCATCATTTGCATTGTTAATCTGGGGAGTAGTTAGATTTAGATATCTCTTTGAAACCCTAACCTTTTATTATTTCTTTATCATTTGAATTAGATTTAGGATTGAAGTATCATTACATTGCTAGATCTGATAAGTTCAAGATTTAGTCTTTGCTTGTAGTAAGGTCCCTTTGTGATTACCAACATTTTCACATTTATCACTGAGTTGTTTATGCATTGTCAAGACCTAACATTAGAGACCTTGGGGTTAGCTCTTGAGGCTTGCTAATAGAGATTTACCTTTCAAGAGAGATATGATTTTATATTCTATCTGAGTTGTTGCTGTGTAGAAAACATCATCAAAACTTTCCTTAGTTCTACAATCAATATCCTTATGACCAAACTTATTGCAAGAGTAACAACAACCATGAAAGGATATAGATAACTTTGGAGTGGTAGCTTGTCTAAGAGGAGATCCCTTGAATCCCTTCTTCTGATTGTTAATCTTTATGAAGTCATCATCCAATTCTTGTTTCTCATCTTTAGTCTTCTTAGAGTGTTTATCAGAGGACTTTTCCTTTTTCATTTCAAGCATACTCTCAAGGATATCTTTCTTTGAGTTCTGACCTTTTTCAAATCCAAGACCACCCTTATTTTTTATAGGTCTTTGAAAATTGATTATCTCATCAAGGATGTTGGTGCTTCTCTTGTGTTTTAGGCCTTTGTTTATCTTATCATTTAATTTTTCCATTTCTTTCCTCAAGGAGACAATTTCCTCTTCAAGCTTCGAGTATTCAACTAATTTTTCATTCAACTTAGTATTCAGACAATTTGCAACCTAGTGGAACCCTCAAAAAAATTTCATGTTCTAGTGGTCTGAAGAAGGCATTTTCCTGGGTGTTTATTTGGTCAGCTATGACTAGGGTTTAGGGTTTTATATGAGGAGTTGTTTTACATTGAATTATTTTCTCCTTTGTCTTAAACCCTTGTTCTTTTGGTCTATTTAATTGTTGACCTTCTGTCACCCATTTCTAGTCATGTTAAAAAAAACTTGAGTCTTGGATGACTGTAGAATGATCGGCCCCTTTGTGGTTAGGATCTCTTGATACCCACTATTAAATATTTTTAGGTGCCTAGGTTCTCTAAATTACTTCATTTAATAAGGTTCATCATTTGGCCTTGTTTGGCCTTTACATCCTTTGCTGAAAATGTTGTTGTCTTTCAAGACCTTATTGTGCATTGTCCTAGGAGATCCCCTCTTTTAAATCAACTTAGTGCATGTGTAGATTTTAGTTACTTAAGTGATTGCTCATCGTTGAAGTTTTTTTTGTCATCAGGTTCATTTCCATGATGAGCGATGGTCCTAATGGTTCACTTTTCCATCTCGTAAATTTTCTGCTCTTCATGATTTATTACCGCAATGAGTGATATGGCTATGTGCCTTTCATATCGCTTATTTCTCAAGTGTTTCAATTTCCCAGTTCCACTTCAGCGAAGTGCAATGGACATTGTCTTTTCCTTATGTCACATCATCATAGAAGTATTTCATGTCCTTTTTCAATTACTATGATGATCATGGGAATGTATTAAGTGGAGTGGTGTGATCGTTCCACTTGTTATAATTTGGTGCTATCATTAGTTTCGCCCATCACTGAAAGCACTATCAACTTCAAGTCAGTTATAACGATGTGTGATGGCTTGTGGTTATGTTGTAGCATCGCTAAAAAGTTCTCCTCACTAAAATACAAATGCAATCTTGTCACATTTTTGTGACAAGCTATGAGGGTTATGCCAAGGAATATTCTCTCCCGTTAGGTGTCATCGCTCATTGTCAAAGTTTGGACAAAACTTTAGGGCATTATTGCGATAAGCAATGAAGTCCAAAATGTACTATGAGTTAGTGGATGGCTACATGGAAATTGCTTTGGGAACCATCACTATTTTAAAGCATAGTTGTAAAAATCATGTGGTGATGGTTAAGGAGGGATGTTGATCACGTTTGAAATCAAAAGAGATTGATGACTAGGGTTTAAACTGGAATGACTACTTATTAGTTTTTTTGCATGAGCAATCTATCAACCATTAATGGTGAATGCACTCCAATTCTGAGTCATATAGAGGGTTGTGTATTTTTCTTTTATAATTGCAATCATTGTGAGTAGAGGAACTAGCTAATTGAGAAAGAGAAGAAAGCAAAGCTCCTTGTAAGGAAAATTTTGAACAACTAGCTAATTTTCTTGGGTAAGTTAATTTCTTGGCCTCTGTGGGTAATTTGTACATTGAGTAGTCTAGGAATTGGGTGAGTAGCTAGGGTTGGTGATTAAAATAATTAGTTTCTTCTGTTCAAAGGATTTGAAGTTATTGTTTATAGGGTTTGGGGTAGAGGTTAAAATTTATTTTTTTCAATCTAAACCCTGTGAATTAAGTAATTGAGGTTGCAATTCCTCGTTATTTGAAACCCTAGATTTATTGCGTAGTAAACATGAGTGAATTTAGTGTGTCAAAGCTAAAATTGATAGAAAACCTACTCAGAAAAGGGTTAAAAGAACCAAACCCTAGGATGACTAGCTCAAACCTTAAGTAATGGAAAATCCTACAAAGAAAAGAATCATAAAGAAAGATCATCCTAGGTTTATGGAAGAACCCCTTAAGAACCTTGCTACAAAAATTAAGGTGGAAAAAAGAAAAACTGGTGAGGGGACTTTGACGTCTCACTTTCAGGACTCTGCCTTTGGGATTGGTGATGTAGCATTTCCATAGAGTGGTTGGGATTTTTTCACTATGCTTTCAAAAGGAGAACTGCAAATCACCCCCACTTGCAACTTATGGACTTGTGACATAGGATAGTTGGTATGCCCTAATGTATTTGTGGAGGTGGATTTAATGCTTGAACTAGTAAGGTTATATGATCCAGTTGATAGAACAATCGAGATATTTTTGGAATTTTTTCCTATGCTAGAAATCTCAGTGAGCCAAATAATGGAGGTTTTTTAGTTGAATCCAACTGCCTCTGAGTTCCTCAATTTTTGCAAGCTATCTAATGAGTATGAGTAGAATAAGTATGAGTATAGGAAGGGTGTCTTACCTATACATAGGAGGCAAGACTTGAAAAATAATGGTGTAGAATTTAATTTCCTTGAAGTGGAACCACTTGATTGTGCTGATTTTGAAGATTATTTCAAGAATACTAATTATGAATTGTGTCAAGTTTTGCATAAGAAGTATGATATTAAGAAGAATATTTCCCTAATGACCCTAGCAATTGATATTCAACATAAGTATCAGAACTAGGTTTGGAATTATGCTTCCTACATTTCTAAGCATTTGCATGAGGACTTGATGAAATTGAAATATCCAACTGCTCCATTGTCGTGCAGACACTACTCTCTGTTGAAGCACTTGCTATTATGCAAGAGCATAAAGGTGATGAGAAAACATATAAACTTGAGGGAAAGAGATAACATGGACAATGAGTTTCCCATACAAATGTGGACACATATTTGGGATATGCATTGTCCACATTCTGATTACACTATGTTTTGCAATGTTTTCAAGTTCTTTGTGTTGGAAGAGTTGGGTTTGAAGCCCATGAATAGAATTTCACAAGGTGTCAAGGAAATTTTGAGGCCTGTGGAGTATGAAGAGGACACTAAATGAAAATTCAATTGGGGATATTGGTATCTTCATACCAATTACACAACAATTAGAGTTTATGGAACCCCAGTACCACCTCACAAGTTTCCAATATATGTGTCAAATAGACAAGCATTTATGGAAATAATGTGGCAACTGGATGCCATGGATAAGGAAAACTTTAGAAAAACAAAAAAGGAATCTCTTATGAACCCTGATTGTGGATTTTCTTATTTCACCTGCAGCTCAAAGGAAGGAATTGAGAGGTTCGCCTCTTTATTAAATAATTATATGTTGAAACAATAAGTCATATGGTTTTGTGACCCTAAGGGGGTGATCTCTACTGAAAGAAAAGCAAGAGGGTTATCAAGAAAATATCATGAGTTCCTCTTTTAGGAGGATGCAATTAGAAATTTATCCTCTAATGAAGAAGTATTGCAAGGAAGAATGCATGGAGAAGGATATGTGCAATTGAAGAAAAGATGTTGAAGGAAAAACCTTTCTATGTCAACCCCTATTTCGAGGTAGAGGATAAATTTGTGAAAGAAAAATTAATGCCTGGTGACTTTAATGATAAGAGTTTCTTTGGAAAGTAAAGAAAGTTGAGATTAAGGCCAAGGTGGGAAAGGAAAAACATGATGCATAGTTGAAGAGCCATCCTACTCAATCCTCTACTCCAAGCATTCATGTGTGAACAAAAGAGACAAGTGGAAAACCTATGGTCAATCCATTAGTGGCTTATTTAACAAGTGAGTAGATTGGAGAGGCTCAAGTTCTAGAGGTCTCTGGAGAGCACATTCCCATGGAGTAGGAGGTGGATCAAGAATTACCTGAAGAAAAAGATGATGCCCTGAATATAGTGTTTCCTCCTAGCAAGATTGTAAAGTGGGAATACAATGAGGCCGAGGATGATGATGTCTGAATAAAGGCCCGTAATGACTTCATGTGTGACAATGATTTTTTCAAGACCAGAGAATTCAAAGATTTTTCATCCATATAAAAGACTCTCACATTAAAAGAAGGATTGAGGAAGCAAAAGAGAGAGTTGATCCCTCCTTACAAGAAGAGGTTGAGAAGGAGGAGGAGGATAAAATAATACAGGAAATTGTTGGAATGTCACCAGATGAGGCGAGAACATTGGTGAAAGGAAGTGGGGTGCTCTTATTGCTCGAATGAGAGATATCATCTGCTATTGCACTAGATGCAATTAGGAAGGACCTAGATGCATCTGTTTCTGAGGAGGTTTTTGACAATAAGGTTTTTGGCTTAGGTTTTAGTCCCAAGTTGCATACACTTGCCATTTGGTCTACGACAACAAACATGGGGAAGCTTAGGTTATAAAGTCTATGGAAAAGGAGTTTGGAGTAGTAGTTATTGTAGACATAAAAAATATACAGATTGATATCACACTCTGATCCTGACTACTAACATCGTTCATCCTGAATCATCCCTTGGTCTAACCATTTAATCAAATCTCCTTATCTGATTAAATTCATCAATATCCCTCCCTTAATTAAATAAACTAGTTATTTAATTAAATCTCTCTCTTTTGTTAATTAAATCAATCACATATGATCTAATTATCCCTATTTAATTAAATAATCAATTTATTTTATTAAATATCTAAAGTCTATCCATTAAATTAAATAAATAAAAACCTTATTTGATTTAATCTAACACCATCTCTTTTAATTAAATAAATAAAAATCCTTATTTAATTAACCTCTTATCATATTCCTCTCTTATTTGATTTAAATAAATCCATAAATTTGAGTCAAATGGGTCACATCATCTAATCTCCTATTAAATTAATTGACCCTTGATTAATTTAATCTCATCTCGTGTCCCATCCTCTAGATAATGCAAGTTGCACATGAAAATAGATTTAATTCATTTATTAAATCTCTATTTTCCTCACAAGGCATCTTTTGGAATATTCTCTCAATTTGAATTCAAAAATTCCAAGTCAACATGTACATCCAACAAGGCAATAACTCCATCTTACATGTCCTTTGCCTTGAGCCAAGTGGAATTTATTGCAATTTCCCTTCCCTCTTGCAAGTCATTTCAACAAATTTGAATTTCAAATATTTGCATTTATTGGCACAATCCCCAAATCTTGTACATCCTCAATCCATTCATAGCTTGACAAGTGGAATCATATCATTGGATGAATGTTAGTCCCACATTTCTCAAATTTGGACATTCATCCATCTTGACATTCTATAAATAAAGAGCTCATATCCTCATTTTATCATCCACAATTTGAGTAAACTTACTATGCTCAAATCATTAGCAAATTCTATCCATCACCATTGAGTTCTTAGCTAGGTTATGTAGATTTTTGGCTTGGAGCTTTCATCAATCTTCATCAAAGTGGATCACTCTTCATCATCAATCAACAAAGCTTGCATAGGAGTTGGTAAAGGGAAAATTTCTATATCAAATTGGCACCAAATCCCCCATAAGATCAAGAGTTTGCATGTTCTTAATAGGATTTAGTTTGTTTTTCATCTTATTTCATTGTGTTCTTGTTTTATTCCTATTTTGAGCATAGTTAAATAGATTTTATGGGGAATCTTGGTCTTAACTTGCATTTCAATCTTCTAATATGTTTGTTTGTTGTGTTTTGTAGGTATTAGGATCTTGGTTCATACATTTGGCGCTAGAAAGAGGGCTTGAATTACAAATATAACACGTTTTTAAAAATTTTCGCTGCTTTTTTATAGTTTTGTTCATAAATCCCCATTTTAGCCCTTCTATGCATTGTTTCAACACTTCTGCACATTCTTTTAGTGCTTATGTGCACTGTTTTGGTGCTTTTTTTACATCTTTTAGCGCTTCTGTAGCCTGTTTTGGCACTTTTTTCACATATTTTAGTGCTTTTTAATATTCTTTTAGCACTTATGCACTTTTTTTAGCGCTTCTGTACTTTTTTTTAGTGCATATGAGCATTGTTTTAGCACTTTTGGAGTCAGTTTTAAAATGACCATATCTTGGTCATACAGAGGTCTTTTTTGACACTTTTTTTTTGAAAGGGGGTAGAATTTCGTAAGCTATCCAATGGTGTAGGTTTTTTTTAACTATTAATGAGTTAAAATTTTCAAATTTGCATCTAAAGTCAAAAGACATCATAACTTGGTTTAATTTTTAGGGTTTTTATGGTTAATGATTCATCTAACCCCTATATCCTTTTGTTTCTTAATCTCATCTAACATTTTTATCACTTTTGTAGGTTAAGAAATCAAAAAGGGGAGGAGGAAACAAAAGGAAAGCTTCTTATGACATCATTTCTCTATTGTATAAAGTGTCTTTAGACACTCTTGGAAGCAATTATAATTCCAAGTTTAAAGGATTTTATCACTTCAAGCTTTTAGGACTCAATAGATTTCAATTTGGGCTCTAAAAAGAACAATACAAAAGGCTTAAAATGAACATTAGGACTACAACTTACTAGAGTTTGTTTCTTTGGATAATAATTGAACAAAATGTCTATCATTTTTCTTTTGGTGCTCTAAAAATAACTCACATTTTGCTTTGTGGATTTAAAAAGAACAAGTGCAACTTTGTTTTTGTGAGGGCTTACTTAAACTAACCTCATTGAAAAAAGACGTATGCGCTTCTCTCACGCTTTATAGAGATCTTGAGAATCAAAAGGCCTTTTTCATGACTTTAGGGTGAGATAAAGCAATCACCTCCACACTTTGATTTGGGTTTAAAATTGAACATCTTGTACGAGTGTGAGTGGGGGAATTGTTGCATATATTCTCTCTCCTTGTTGCCAACAAGGATTGATCGAGTTACGAATATTGTTCTTCATTCACTTTTGTTTATCCTAGATGGCCTGCCTTGAAGAAAAAGTACTCACCCAAGGGAACGACTCAACCGGTAACACTCTAAAGCCAAGAGTATTTCCAACTGGGATATAAATGTGGATATTGGAAGAAACACCAATATCACGCGGTTGATTCCGACAAGATGGATCCGAAAGGGGACTCTTGCCATATGGGTCAATCTCCACCAACAAAAAGTCCTTACTAAAACCCATGTTCTAGAATTTTCCAAAATCCTTTAATCTATTTTTTGGTGCAAGAACGGTCGTTCTGAAGCCAACCCACACTTTTACGGTCTTCTAGTAGAAATGAAAAACATGTCATGGGAGTTTCATGGGTGTTGATGCTTGGTTGCACCGTATAAGTGAGTTCTGTGGAGGGGAGCGAGTGGGGTCAAGCATCTAACCATTTGCTAAAGATAAGCGTAGCTGGACTTGTCCAAGTGGGAATCCAACAAATATTGTCTTACACATCCATAGGATTGTACTTATTCTTGGGTTACAAAATGCATTGATTGATTGAAAACATCATGAAAACAACCACTTGAACCTCATCCAAATTTCAAACCCTTTTGAAGACAAATACAATTGACTCAATCCATATGGTATTTCTTTCCCTTGGGATTCACATCCTTATAGGTTTCTAAACATTGGATTATATCTCGATTTGTCTCCTTAAGTAAACAATCAGAAAACCCTTGCCTTAAGTTCATTGAATTTCCACATAACATATCTTGTGGAGTTTGAAGAAATTAAGACATTGGACATCTTAGTTTGAAAACCTAATCAAAGAAAGTGTTTTTGGTAAAATAAAGACATTAAGCAAAGCTAAGAAAAATGAACTTTCATATATGTTGAAGACTCACAATCCCAAAGCAAAAGTCATTGGTTGGAAATCCGAAAATGAGTTTTCAAATGGAATCATATCTTGGTTACAAAGGTCTATAGAAGCATTTGCATACTCTTCAATACCTAGGTCTAGGCAAACAAAGTGTCCTTTTTAGGTTCATCTTAGGATCAAATCAAATAAAATTCCTTTTCATACATCCTTCAAAACATCAAAACAAACATCATCTCACAATCACCTTTTGGAAAATCTTGATACTCATCCTTGATACTAGGCTTAGTGGCAAAATAAAAAATCATCAAAATCATTGAGACTATATCCTTGCAAACATTATCAAAATCACCTTTGGTTAGGTATGTGTAAATGCATCCTTTTGCATATGATTAGTCAAAGTTATCAAAATCATCTTGCTTAGCTTTGTATATGTAGATGAATCCTTCTTCATATGCTTAGCAAAGCTATCATCTTTTTTGAATAGGTGTGGGTAGATGCATCCTTCTCCTCACACATATTCGAATCATCATCCTTTGAGAAAATCTATCCCTGAGATCATTATGCAACATCTTAGGGTCTTTTTGTTCAAAAAACAAAAGAAAAATCAAAACCAAAATCAAGGACAAAATCCCAAATCCAAAATCCAATCAAAATCAAAATCTGCAAGTCCTAAAAGCCTAGTATCTCATTCAAGATTTATCAAAAGCCAAAAACATCCACATCATCATCATCATATCATCACCTTTGATCCTCAAGGAATCCTAAAACTTTCTACTTTGGACATAAAATAGGGATCAATCTAAAAGAATCGAGAGATTCATCCCCCATATTCTCAAAAATTGATCCTCGTTTTATGGTTCTAACTAGATCTCAATACAAGAAGAGTATGGAAGCCAACAAATAAACACCCGCTTCAAGTGATCTTATCCAAACAAACGTTGAAATGAATCTCGCCGAATCAAGTAATCCGTTGAATCTCTCATCATTGCAAAATACGCAAGAGGAAAACCAAGAAGAGGACCTTACTTTTGGAATGTCTCGCGAGGAAATGACTGAAATGCTCCAAAATCTGGAGAACCATAAAATCATTAACATCATGATGAGACTTAACCCTTCGTTATACATGCTTGAGTTAGAAAAAAAAGGGGCCAAGTTACCTTCAAATTTTGATGTGAGTACTATAGTAGAGACATATTTTCCACCAATCTCATCCACCATTCTCATCTCATCTACACCCCCATCTCAAAACATCACGCAAAACATTCTGCAAATCACAACATCGTTTGCTCCAACCCAACCTAATGTCAACAAGGGAAACACATTCCTCAATGCTCTTCAAGCACACCCCCTTGTTAATAATCAAAATTTGGATGCAAATACAACTTTGGAACAAAACATACCCCAAAACCCACTACATAAAAATGTTCCTCTCACCTTCCATCATGATCCATCATCATCATTTTTTCACGCAATGCCTCAAACCCCTCTCCTCACAAATACACAAGAAGAGGGAGATATGTTTGAACCAGGGGGCATGTTCAACACCACAACATTTTCACAAAAACTAACACCCCTTACATTTCCACCTCTCCCACCATTTCCATTATCATCCACACCACTCCTTGGTCTAGGGCTTTCCCCTCTACCAAGTATTGATCAAAACAACATCATCAATCAAAGCATTATGCCAAACGCTCAAAACTTATCGTTGACATTGCACCAATAGACGACAAACACACAAACAATTGCAACATCATGAAACACCCCCCTAATATCGCAAATCATGGTCTCTCATGGACCAATCAAACCAATAACACCATACACCACTCAAAACATCAACACGAAATCACCATTCACCACTACCACAAACGCCATTCCAAATCCACCACCACCCCCACCACCCCCAACTTCCACCACATCAAGTCAATATAACGCAACATTGCAAGCCACTTTTCAAAGAGGATACCAACAAGTGCAAAAGAAAAAAGCCATACACCTAGCTGCTCAACAAGCCGCTCAATCCGCGCAAGTCACCGAAGCAGCCCAAGGCGCCTTACAAGCTACTCAAGCCCTATTACAACAACAACAACAACAAGCCACCAAAGCCGCTCAAGCTTTGCAAGCATTACAAGCACACAAGACTGCTCAAGCATAAGCTCTATTACAACAAGTGACACAGGCACAAGCCCAAGCACAAGCAGTGCAAGCACAAGCTCAAGTTCAGGCAAACAACCAATATCAAGAACAACAAGCGCAAGCACAAGCACAACTTCTTGCACAAATAGCGCAATTGCAAGCATACGAACAAGCATTAAAGCAATATCAAGAGCAACAAGAAGTAGCAGAATTGGTAGCCCAACAACAAGCATTGTGGGAACAACAACAAGCACAACAACAAGCATTGTTGGAATAGCAACAAGTGAAACAACAAGCACAAATCCTAGCACAACAACAACAAGATCAACAACAAGCATTTTTCATACAAAAGCAAGTGGAAGCCTACTTCGCCCGCCAAAACATATAGATACCATCGACCAACACACCGACCAACCCACCCATCCAACCAATGATTGAAACACCCCAAAACAATTTCATCCCACCCCCTGATCCGCAAAATGATGTGACAACACAACTCAAGTTGCTCTCGCAACAAGTGCTCGACCTTCAATCAAGGCAAACAACCAAAACACCAAGCAACTTGTGTCCCTATCCATTTGATAGGAGCTTAGCAATGAAACCATTCCCCAAGGGATTTGAAATCCCAAAATTTGACAAATATGGAGGGATGAAAACGCTGAAGATCACATTAGGGAATTCCAGGTTCACTACACAGAGGTCGCATATGACGATACTTATCTGATGCAGCTATTTCCTAGGAGCTTGGTAGGCCACGCTATAGAATGGTTCTCTCGCTTATCTTTAGGCATTAGAACATTCCAAGAAATTAGGGACACATTCATTAAAAATTATGCATGCAACATTGCAATGGATGTTAGTCTCGAAGAACTCTTAGCCCTAAAAAAAGGAAAGGGTGAATCATTCACCTCATTCCTACAACGATGGCGATCCAAATCCAATTGGAGCAAGTGGACCATGCCAGAAGAATAACAAGTTTGCACCATCATAGCCAACCTTGAAGGCCGCTTGGCATTTCATCTCAAGGTTCAAGGAATCACCACATATGATCAATTGATCTTCAAGGTGCTCAACATCGAAAGAGCCCTTGTGACTCAACCCACGGAATCAACATCATACCACGAACAACAAAACAACCACCCACCATCCAATTACAATGATAAACCTCGTACGTGGGCAAGAAATAAAAATGTTACTAATGATGGTGTCATAGATTCCAAGGTGGTCATTAGTGGTCCTCGTCAAAACACACCCGCACAACAAATCCAAATACAACATCAAAACATTCATCTCACAACATATCAACCCAACAACTACCCAACTATCAATAATCTCAATGACCAAAGGGGACCACCCCAACGCAAAAGTTATCCCAAACGAAAATACACCATTTTGGGGGAACCACTTGAGGACATAATGAAAAAATTGATCAATGAAAAACTTATCAAGCCTCCCACATTTGAGAATTACCAAGAACTTGATGTCAAACCTCCTTGGTATAACGAGAATCAACTTTGTGAATTTCATAAAATCAGAGGCCATACTACAAACAGTTGCATGAGACTCAAAAACATCATCCAAGATCTCATTGATAAGAAAATCATAAATGTGGAACAACCTATGGGAAATCAGGATCTTAAAATATACATGAATCCGATGCCGAATCATGGCAACAAAGGGAATAAAAATGACAAAGGGAAGTGCAGTGTAAATCATGTGTATGTAATAGTCGTTGCATCCCTAAATGAAGACTGCATGGTCATCACCAACAAGGGCGCCCATGCTGAAGATTGTGGAGTCACCACAAGAGGCGGAAAAGTCACCATCACAGAATCATCCCAACCAAATAGGGTCCCTGCATCTAGATCTGTTCTACATGGATACAATGTCCTAGATCAACTCAAGAGAACACCAACACACATCTTCATCATGGAGTTGTTAAAAATATCATCAGCTCATAAAAAGATCCTTGAGGAAGCATTAGCCTCATCTACCATCCCCGCAGATCTCGATGTGGAGCAATTCCAATCTATGGTCAGAAATATCATAACACCTAATCTCCTTACATTTTATGACTAAGATTTCCCCACCCAACCATCTCACAACCACACACTTCACTTGGAAGCCATAGTACATAAGAGAAAAATCAAAAGGGTCTTGGTGGATGGAGGTGCGGGCTTGAACATATGTTCCCTAAGCCTCATCAAATAGTTGAAAATATTAGAAGATTCCATCGACAAAGGAAAGGGCATCACGATAAGAGCATATGATGACCAAGAAAGAGTGTCTCAAGGAAAAATCAAACTCCCTATTCAAGTAGGGTCGACTCTCATGGAAACCACTTGTCAGGTCTTGGACCTTGATTTTCCATACAATATCCTCTTGGGATGCCCATGGATCCATGCGATGAAAGCCGTAGCATCAACTTTCCACCAATGTGTGAAATTTACACATAATGGACAAGAAGTTACCATCCATGGAGATCTCGAACCTTTCTCATATTGCAAAAATCTTGAAGAAAAGTATTAAAAAATCCCCCAAGTGCCAAAAAATGATGAGTGCCCATCCACACAATACATCGATCCCGCCACCCTCGCATCCACTTCTATGAAAAAGAAACTCGCCACTCCTGCCATTTCCACATTTTGAACATCAAGCTCATCATCCAGGATGATGGTTGTGGAAGCTACAAGCTACCTAACAATGCTTTTGTGGTAGGATAGTTACCACAATCTCCCATATCACAGGGACGTCCACAAGAAAACCAAGCTTCCACATCACAAACATCTCCTGAAGACTATCCTGAATTCACAAGCTGGGGAGACCTTGGCTAGGAGGTTATTGAGGAGGATCCATCACATATGCTTTATCAAGATGAAAGACCAGCACCTACACTAGCAATGGATGAGACAAGCAAGGGCCTACAAATGATGCTCACAATGGGCTACGATAGAAACCAAAGATTGGGACAAAATGACAATGAGCTCATAATACCTATCATGCCAGAGACACGACTGATAACAAATATTGGCCTTGGATGTACCCCTATGAGTATAACCATACATGGCCGAAGTCCTCCGGTTAGAACGGTTAATATTTCTCCTCAGCCAATACTATTAGAAGTACGCTCATCGATATCCATAGGTAGAGACATACATAACTTTATAACTAAGGCCTATATTAGTAGCGATGAGGATGATACCATGACCAATCTACCTAGGTTATTTGAGGACACCACCCTATGTATTATTAGCACCCTCTCCTTTGAAATAGACCATCAAAACCATGAGATCTGCTTAGTATATCCCCAACTCATCGACTACGAAGAACGAGGACCACCAGTTCTTGATACATTCGAAAACAATGAGGCACTCTCAGAATTCATGGGATTGAGGGATAACATTCTAGATGGAGATCATAAGGCAGGGTTTATAATGGAGTTGGACACACATGCCTATTATGGGGAAATGATTGAATCCTTCAGTCACAAAAGTGAGAAACTAAGAATCATATCCAAGTCCTTGAGTGAAAACCACACTGTGGCACTCTCTGACAAGAAAAAAGTAAAAAGAAAGGACGTATCCAATGGTGAAAACCTCTCTGAGGCACCCGAGGATGAAGGATTCAATATTCCTTTAAGAGCTATTCATCAGGAGAAGTCAACAGTATTGGCCAAAAAATGCAATCCTGTCAACCTAGGAAGAAAGGAGACCCTGCATATCACATTTTATGTAGAATCACTATTATCAGAAGAGCAAGAACTCCTAGCAGCATTCCTAAGGGAAAGACAAATAAACTTTGCATGGAGTTACGCTGATATGCCAGGGCTTGATCTAGAGACTATGGTTCATCACTTAGCAGTGTATCTAGAAGCAAATCTGGTTAAACAAAAGCTTCAAAAAATGCATCCTCAAATAGCCTTATTGGTCAAAATGGAGCTCAAAAAGTTGTTAGATGCAAGATTTTTCTGATCAATCAATTATCCAGAGTGGGTGTCAAATTTGGTACCTATTTCAAAACCTAACGGAGCCATTAGAATCTATATAGACTTTAGAGATTTGAACAAAGCATGTCCAAAGGATGATTTCCCGCTTCCCAACATCGACATGATAGTAAACATGACAGCAGGACATGAGATGCTATCAGTAATGGACAAATTTTTAGGATACAACCAGATCATGATAGCAAATGAAGATCAACATAAGACTGCTTTCACTTTTCCATGGGGGACCTACTACTGGAACATGATGCCATTTGGCCAAAAGAATGCAGGAGCAATCTATCAAAGGGCCATGGCGTTGATATTCCACAACATGATTCATAAAACAGTTGAAGACTATGTCGACGACATTCTAGCTAAGTCAAGAAAAAGATGAGATCATATAGTAACCCTAAGTGCTATCTTTGATAGAATGGAGGAATACAAAGTCAGACTAAATCCCAAGAAGTGCATCTTCGGCGTACAATCAAGTAAATTTCTAGGATACATAGTGTCCATGAGGGGTATCGAGGTGGATCCGGCAAAAGTGAAAGCAATCCTTGAGATGGAGGCACCAAAAACATTAAGGCAACTGAGAGGCCTCCAAGGAAGAATCCAATCCATCAGAAGATTCATAGCATAACTGGCAAACAAGCAGAACCCATATTCTCACCTACTCCACAAGGGAGTAGCCTACAAATGGGATACAAAATGTGAAGAAGCATTCAAAAAAATCAAGCAATATCTATTGACACCACTAGTCTTAATGCCACCCATCCCAAAGAAGCCATTGATCTTATATGTGTCAGCAACAACAACAGACCTTGGGGCTCTCTTAGCCTAGCATGACGAAAACAGATATCTACTATATCAGTAGAACAATGGTTGGTCATGAGCTAAACTACTCATTCATTGAGAAAGAATGCCTCATAGTAGTGTTTGCATCCCAAAAATTTAGACATTACATGTTGGCACACAAGATAAAGCTCATCGCGAAAATTGATCCCCTCAAGTATCTATTATCAAAGGCAATGCTCACAGGAAGAATGGAAAAATAGGTAATGATATTATCAGAATATGACATTGAGTATGTGGAGAGGAAAGAAATCAAGGGACAAGTTATTGCAGATCAACTAGTAGAGGCACCTATCTATTCAGATAATCCTCTTGTCTCAAAGTTTCCAGATGAATCCATTTTTAACCTCAACGTAGCTGACCACTGGAAACTATATTTCGATGGCTCGTACACACAACACAGATCAGGAGTTGGTGTCTTCTTCATCACTCCACAAGGGGATTGCATACCAAGGTCATACAATCTAGCATTTCCTTGCACTAATAACATTGTGGAATATGAGGCTTTGACTATAGGTCTCAGGATAGCAGTACAATGGAACATCATGACTCTTAAAATGTATGGAAAATCTCAGTTGATCATAAATCAAGTCAATAATGAATATCAGACCAAGGATGACAAGCTGACTCCATACAAGAAATTGGTGGAGACTCTCAAAGAATATTTTATAGAAATAACATTTGAGCAGATTCCTAGAACCAACAACAAAGCAGCAGATGCCATGGCAACAATTGGGTCCCTACTGGACATTCCCAACAATATTCAAAAAATATGAATTCTTGATTGAGCAGCTTCTTGTTCCCGCATTCAAGGTACCAGAATCAGAATATGTATGTGAAATTGTTAGTCCTAGTGATCCTTGGTATCATGACATCTATACATACCTTCGCATAGGAGTCATACCCGCTGACCTACCAACAAACCGAAAATGAACCTTTGTTAAAAAGGCATCTAGATTTGTCATCCTAGGTGATACCCTATACTGTAGGAGCATAGAAGGTACCCTATTATGCCCTAAATGCCGAGGAGGCATTAACTGCTCCAACTGAAGTACACAACGACATGTGTGGTTCACACTCGAGTGGAATGACCATAGCCAAAAAATTGCTAAGGATGGGGTATTATTGGCCCACAATGGAGAGAGAAGCACATGATCATGCTAGAAGGTGTCTACAATGTCAGTAGCATGGGGACCTCATCCATGCACCAGCTCAAGAGCTTCATCCTATTATCACACCATGGCCCTTTCCGCAGTGGGGACTTGATCTCATTGGGAAAATCACACCCACCTCATCCAATGGCCACAAATTCATCATAACTACTAAGTACTTCACAAAGTGGGTGGAGGCCATACCCATGAAGTATATAACTGGGAAGCAGATCTCAAAATTTATCCTAAACTATCTCATCTATCATTACGGTGTCCCACAAGCCATTATCTCAGATAATGGGACACCATTCAAGAACAAGGAGGTTCGCAACTTGTGCGAGAAATTCAAAATCCAACATCGCTTCTCCACCCGTACTATCCCCAAGGCAATGGCCAAGCAAAAGCTACCAACAAAACCATTTTGAAAATCCTTAAGAAAAAGGTCAATGACGCAGATCGTGACTGGCATCTGAGCTTAATCCTACTCTCTGGGCCTATCAAACTAGCATCCGCACACCCACCAATGCCACCCCCTTCTCCTTGGTCTATGGATCAAGCCGTACTCCCCATTAAGATCGAGCTCCCATCCCTCAGGATATCACTGCAAAACCTCATCACAGATGAAGAGTACCGTATCAAGACTAAATGAGCTAGAGCTACTGGATGAGGGACGGATAGATGCTTTGAATCATTTGCAAGTCTATCAGAATAGACTCAAAAGGAGCTACAATAAGAAAATCAGAAGTAGGACATTCCAAGCCTGAGAACTGGTCTTAAAAGAAAATCAAAAGAATATCCCAAACCCAAGCAACAAAGGAAAGTTTGAACCCAATTGGTTAGGACCGTTCGTCATAACAACAAGTTACAAATTAGGGGCATATCAGTTATCAACACCCGAAGGGGAACCTCTGTAGGAGCCCATGAATAGCTCCCATCTCAAAAAAATTTATGCCTAAACCTTTCAAGGTATAGAACCAAAAATCAAAAAAAAAAATCAGAAAAATGTCCTGAAAAAATGGTTACTTCGGAAAACCTCGCAAACAGGCGTCTTGGTGACAACAAAAAATAAAAAAAAGCAAAAAAAAAAAAGAAAAAAAAAGGATAAAAAATAGTAAAGAGAAAAAATCATCCTCTAGTGAAAACCACTTTGGTGGCACTTTGGGCAAGTACCTTGGTGAAAACTTGGCAAATAGGTGCCCTATAAATAAGCACTTTCCATCCACCAAGATCATTACGACTTTGTTCTGCATCATCCATCCATTTCACTTCCATCATCCATCACATTCAAGTCTCTATCCATCACTCATCCACTTGCATCCGCACCATAGCTTGGTCTGTTTTCGTATCATGATCCCTCCTAGTACTACTCGGCCCATCCTCAAAGTCAGTTTGTCCTTCCTTTATCGGAGTAGTCTATTGCATCACGCTAGGGGCATGTTCTCATTGGATCGATTAATGTATATTCTTAAAGTCCTAAAATTAGAAAATCCAAAAACATCAGAAAATCAAAAAATCCAAAAACATCAAAAAAATTGGAAAATCCAAAAACATCAAAAAATCAGAAAATCCATAAACATCAAAACATCAGAAAATCCAAAAACATCAAAATATTAGAAAATCCAAAAACATCAAAAAATTCGAAAACATCAAAATATCAGGAAATCCAAAAACATCAGAAAATCACAAAATCCAAAAACATCAAAACATATCAAAATCCAAAAACAAGTAAAAAAGTCAATCAAAAAGTCAAAAACAGAGTCGTCTTGTCGAATTACATTGTCTTTGAGCTTGAACGTAGGAAAGGTTGATCTTTAATCATCCCCCGAGACACTTAGGTCAATCCTATAGGAGTCCGTCATAATAAAATGACATCTCATCATGTATATCTCCATCTATAAATCGGTCAAGTCGTCAGTCGAACTACGTGGTCTCTGCATGTATAACGTAGGCAAGGATAATCTATTGATCAGCCCCCGAGGCCCCTAGGATAGATCCTTAGATTAGTCTTTTGGTCAAAATCTCAGAAAACCTATAACATTGGAAAATCAAAAATCAAAACATTTGAAAATCTCGAAAAATACTAAAAACAACCTCAAAACATTGTAAAACGTCAAAAAATCCAAATATTTGAAAAAATCCATCCATCTCATCTCGCTTGCACCTGCAATAACACCATCCATAATAAACTAATCATCATCCTCAACCTTTGGTGAAACAGTTAGAAACAAGTCTAGCAGGTTAAAAGTGAAAACTCAAAAATGCCAAATCTCAAGTCTAAGTCAGTACGTAAACAAGTTGGTCAATTCTTTTTGTCGATAGTCCATCATCCAAATAGTCCCATATCAATCATCTAATAACATCATGTACTAAGATGTATCCTTCCTACAAGGGACATTATTTATCAGAAAGAACACTCTGGATAAACGAAATGATGTCCGCCATCCACTAACATGTCCTAGGATGTATCCTTCCTACAATGGGCATTATCTTTTGGAAATAGTTCGGTTCTTATCCTTAAAAGAACATCCCCTTTTGGTTAGCATTATTGAAGAACATCAGATTGTTTGTGTGCTTTATCTTTGTCTTTTGACTTATCTTATTGCGCTCAATCCAAGGACCTCTCGATGATATCTGAACGAAGGATTTAGAGAGAAAGGAATGGGGCAATGATCATTATCCTTTTGTCTGCTATGCTTGTTGGACGTTTCTTGTAAAATAACTTGGAAAATACTTGCTTTGTTAGATATGTATAGAGGATGTTTTGGATAGCTTGTTGACTATTGCATTGATTGGTTATACCTTTTCGTGCTTTGGTCTGAGATGCTTGAAACTTCTAAAGTGCATCCTAGTAAGGTTTCCGTATGTCAGGTGTGAACAAGAATACTCCTATCTATTTGTCAAGTCAAAGTCCATCACACTAGGTACAATGCCATCCTGGTTTTCTATACCTTGATGCATCGTATCACATGTGTTATCAAACATAAGGAAACTGGCCCTTTGAAAATCCCAACTCCTCGGCAAGTAATCATCATCATTTGCATATTTATCATCTTGTGTCTTCTTAAAAGGACTTCGTCTCTTCTTACTTATCACGCTAACAAGGTACTATGATAGTTGATCATCACCATCATCAATGATCCTGCATCCACAAATCATTAGCATATTGCATCAACATAACATATAGGAAACACATGAATTACATTTCCATCATTATATAAACAGATTATTATAAGCATTCTTTATAGATAAGCACATCCATTTTATTACATTGCATACATTTTTACATTGCATTTCATCCATTACATTGCATAACATTGTATCTATCACATAAATCCTCGCATAACATTCATTTGCATGTCATAACCATTTCACATTACCACATATTACATAATCATACATAATAGGCACATAAGCATTATCAGATAATCCATTGCACACATTACGTTCATATTACATTACGCATCATCATACCACTTTGCACTAACATATCAATGCATCATATCAAAATCATCAGCTCATATATATCATCAAGAATGCAACTATCATGGTATAAATCAGGATCAAGTGGGTGTAATATATCAAAAATAGGCATGAGGCTACCCATGGATGATGACTGTCTACATCATCAAATCTGTCTAAATCAAATATTTGAGTTGAACTGATCTTGAATTTCTTTTTTGAGAGATCGACCCTCAAATCAAACTTCTTCGCCCGATCTCTCGAGGGGGCAGTATACCGGCATAATTCTTTTCGCTGGGGCAATAGTGAGGCATCCAAAAAAATTAGAGAAATTTTGACTTTTGATCAGGGCAAGGTTATTCTTTGAACCAACGCAACAAGTGCATCGCTTCAAAGAGGGGAAAAATGTAGACATCGAAAATATACAGATTGATATCACACTCCGATCTTGACTACTAACATCGTTTCATCTTGAATCATCCCTTGGTCTAACCATTTAATCAAATCTCCTTATCTGATTAAATTCATCAATATCCCTCCCTTAATTAAATAAACTAGTTATTTAATTAAATCTCTCTCTTTTGTTAATTAAATCAATCACAACTAATCTAATTATCCCTATTTAATTAAATAATCAATTTATTTTATTAAATATCTAAAGTCTATCCATTAAAATAAATAAATAAAAACCTTATTTGATTTAATCTAACACCATCTCTTTTAATTAAATAAATCAAAATCCTTATTTCATTAACCTCTTATCATATTCCTCTCTTATTTGATTTAAATAAATCCATAAATTTGAGTCAAATGGGTCACATCATCTAATCTCCTATTAAATTAATTGACCCTTGATTAATTTAATCTCATCTCATGTCCCATCCTCTAGATAATGCAAGTTGCACATGAAAATAGATTTAATTCATTTATTAAATCTCTATTTTCCTCACAAGGCATCTTTTGGAATATTCTCTCAATTTGAATTCAAAAATTCCAAGTCAACATGTACATCCAACAAGGAAATAAATCCATCTTACATGTCCTTTGCCTTGAGCCAAGTGAAATTTATTGCAATTTCCCTTGCCTCTTGCAAGTCATTTCAACAAATTTGAATTTCAAATATTTGCATTTATTGGCACAATCCCCAAATCTTGTACATCCTCAATCCATTCATAGCTTGACAAGTGGCATCATATCATTGGATGAATGTTAGTCCTACATTTCTCAAATTTGGACATTCATCCATCTTGACATTCTATAAATAAAGAGCTCATATCCTCATTTTATCATCCACAATTTGAGTAAACTTACTATGCTCAAATAATTAGCAAATTCTATCCATCACCATTGAGTTCTTAGCTAGGTTATGCATATTTTTGGCTTGGAGCTTTCATCAATCTTCATAAAAGTGGATCACTCTTCATCATCAATCAACAAAGCTTGCATAGGAGTTGGTAAAGGGAAAATTTCTATATCAAATTGGCACCAAATCCCCCATAAGATCAAGAGTTTGCATGTTCTTAATAGGATTTAGTTTGTATTTCATCTTATTTCATTGTGTTCTTGTTTTATTCCTATTTTGAGCATAGTTAAATAGATTTTATGGGGAATCTTGGTCTTAACTTGCATTTCAATCTTCTAATATGTTTGTTTGTTGTGTTTTGCAGGTATTAGGATCTTGGTTCACACAGTTATCAAAAGGGCTACATAAATGATTACCACTACAGTTGTACAATTGACAATGCATGTTGTAATGTTAACTATGGATACTACTAAGATTACAGAGGCTAACTATAAGAAATTGTTTGATAGAAACAAAAAATTGATGGATGAACATGATAAAGTGTTTGCAACTAGATAAAGAGGCCTGCCATATCCAACAAGTTCTACTTTAGACTTGTCTACATAGGATAGAGAGACCCTGCCACTGTGAGTACATAATTTGAATCAAGATTTGAAATAAAAAATGGAGAATACAAGTAAAGAGAAACTAGAAACTGTTAAAGTGGTAAATTGTATTGAATCATAGAGTGAAAAAATTGGTCAATAGAGCTAA
This sequence comes from Sequoia sempervirens, assembly GCA_007258455.2. NCBI lineage: Eukaryota > Viridiplantae > Streptophyta > Pinopsida > Cupressales > Cupressaceae > Sequoia > Sequoia sempervirens. The sequence continues at coordinate 120,924,567 of VDFB02373365.1, forward strand.
TGATGTGTGGGTTTCCTAAGAAAACATCCATGAGGCTAACATCAAACATTTGTAGGTTCAAAGGGCTTTTCAAATTGATTGGAGAAAATGGAGCACCAAAGTAGGAACACTTAAGGAAATGATGCCTAAGATGTAGGAAAATCCTGAAGCTCCTACTAATGTTCCTGAGATATTACAGGCCATTTATCTAAAAAATGAAATTATAACCTTTCATGGGAAATTAGGGATGGAAATTCAAAACAAATTAAGAATATTTAGGGATATGGAGGAGCATGGAATGCCCAAAATACTAGATGATAAAGGTGATTTAAAGGATTTCACCAAGTGGAATGACGAGCTGGGAAATTTTCTCTCACAGGCTAAGATCATGTTAACTATAATTGATTACTCCATGATAAATCCCAACATTGACAACATGGATGGAGTTGAAATGAGAATGGATGTATTTTTTAAAGAAGCTAGAGCATTAATTGATGCAAGGTACACTCAGCATAGTGCAAAGGTGCAGACCTTATTGGACATGAAATGACTCATTAAAAATGAATATGACACATGGTTGGAGAGGTTCACTGAATGAGCCCGTGTTAGGAAGGTGATGAAAAACATGGTGAATAACAGATGGGAGGGAAACTATGCATAGCCTAGAAAGAGTACATATTAGGATTTTTCTAAAGTATTGTAAAATATTTTTCTCTCCCCATCATGAAGATTGGTGGCATAAATTTTGACTTGGATGGTTCATTCTTCTCTCTTTTATTGGTTTTCTTTCTTTTTAAGTTTTGTTGACAGAGTGCACATGTTGATAACACTTTTGGCTCGTGAGGAAGATATTTTGATGTTGTTGCAATGAATGAAAGGTGTCTTTTCGAAGAAGGGTGTATCTTCCTTAGCAATGAAAATAATTTTTTTCTTATGTGTTTTCTCCCCACTTTGCAAAGTGCAAATGTAATTGTGTGGGGAATTTTGAAATTAAAACTAAAATCTATGTCAAATATAAATGTGACTTTAATTGTAATTTGGCTCTATTCTTGTTGCTCCCATGTTTCTATAAATGGAAATTCAAGGCCAGTTACATAGGTCTTTTGATGGTTAAGCAATTTTGAGCTCTTCTATGAGTAGTTTTGTAATTCAAGCACAAAGAAATTGAGTAGTGTTGAGTCATAGGAATATTCAAATTTGTAATTAACTTAATGGTTTTATAGCAGAAATGGTGTATGAATGATAATTGCACATTCTAGATTAGTTTCACTCCTCTATATTTTGTCTTTCAAATTATGAATAAAGGGATCAAGGTTCTTTTATTTGTCTTCAATCATTGTGGTTGAATGTGTGATTTTGTTTCTGCTTTAGTTCAAATATCTAAGTAAATTCTTAAATGAAATCATGGGTTTGTGAGATGAAATTCAAGGATTACTAAGTAGTTTCTATTTCTGGATACATCGAGTTCATATATTGCAAAGTACTATATCAATAGTCTTTAAATAATTGTTTACATTGCTAATGTATTACAATTTATTGCAAGTATGAGTCTATCACCCATAGATAAAGCACTGCTCCATTTATTTGTTTATCTTTGATGTTAGTGAGCTATCCCATACCTGAAAAAGAACACAAATCTTAATGAAAATCTCTAGCACACCTATAATTGTAGTATAGTGGTATGAAGTACTACTCATTCCTCATTTTAGGTAACAATTAGTTAAAGGGTCATCCAAATCCTTAAATAATTTTGTATATTTGCATCTGATAGGAATGTATCTATTTGTTTCAATGTTCATGATAAAATGGTACAAGAGTATCATATAGACATTGTCACAATCACCCTCCTGGGTTTCACAAATCTCGAAGAGTAGAGGTCTAGCCTAGCAAGCTAGTACTTTTTCATTGGCCAATCCTCACCACTATTTACCATTGAATTATGGTGAATTCATAGATAGTGAATGAGATTAAGTTTGGTTCTAAAAAATAACCAATAGATTGAAAAATCTTCTGGGGACATTGTTAGTCCAACATCTCTAAGTAGATCTGGTATAGTCTGAGTTAAGTATTTTATTATGCTTCACTACTTGGAGAGCAATTTGTTCAAAATATTCATCATTTAAGTGAAGTCCAGTTTTATGCATCAAGTTTTGGTTCATTCCTTCATCTTGTGTCAGGTTATGTTCAAATTCTTCTCTTAGATTGCAAGTGCAGATCCAAAGTGTGATAAATTTCTATTTCCCAGTGTCCTGGGTGGCGACTCTGAGGTCTCTTGTGCTAGTGCAAGAATAAATTCCCAAAAGGAAAGTGAGAGAGAAATTTGAAGGACAATTTGACACCATGAGGAAGACTAGAAGTTACACAAAGACGCATCCTAAATAGAAGATGGAGTCTGAGCATTCAAAGGACAAAGTAACCAACCTAGAAAAAGAAAAATGTTGAATCAAGTAAGTCTACTAAACTTCCTGCTAATGCATCTCCTACTTTTAATAATGAGGTGAATAGTGAAAATATCCATGAAGAAGCACATGAAGTTGAGCTGCCTAATGTAAATCAAGGGAGTTTTCCCATTGATGAAGTTTTTTACAATGAACTTGATGTCTCAAGAGAAGATAAGTGGGAATTTTTGGAAAAGCATAAGACATTTCTAGATCCTTCAACTCCTGGAGTTGGATCTGTCTTTAATGGTGGTAATTTTAAGCCAAGAGGTGAATCCCCTAATGTAGCCTTACACCATTCCCTTGAGGGGAAACCAACTAATATTACCATCTATACTCTTGAGCCAAGTGAGGTTGGATATGTTTTAAAAGATGAAGAGGATATAGATAAAGATATGCAAGCCTTAAAAGAGGAAGAACATAGGCTTAAGGAAGAAGAAGAATGCAGAATCATGGAATTGAGTGAGAAAAAAGAAAAGGATTTGAAGGAGATGGAGGATATAATTAAAGCTAAGATGCTTGAAAGAGATGCTCATAAGAAAATAATTGAGAAGATGAAAGAAGATGCAAAGCATAAGGTAATTTATGAAAATGCTTCTAGATTTTCTTCTAAGATAACTCCCGATCCAGCTAAGGTAACCATATCAATGGGGACCTCTGCTGCAAGCACTTATACTTCATCTATTGCAGCCACTAAAACCTCAAATCTATTTACTACTACTAAGAAATCACAACCTGTAGACCATGGGAAGAATCCCATTGACTAGCATAAGAAAACTACCTTTAATACCTTTAATACCAACACCAATACAAGTAAAAATACATCATCCACTAATAAATCCACCCAAAATGTTAAGATTAATCCTAGTCCATCAAACATGCCTCCTAACCCTGAGATATTTAGGTTACAACTAGAAAATGAAAAGTTACAAGAAGAGTTGAAGAAAGCTGAAATTGAAGCTACAAATGCAGAAATAGCAAGGAAGATCTCTTTCCTTAAGATCTCCATACTTGATCCAAGAGCTTCAAGCTCTAGACATAATAAAAATTACTCACAAAAGAAAAATTCTAAGGGACACACTACTATTGGAGGTTGTGGTGGAGATCAGGGTGGTGGAGGTGGAGGAAATTATAAAAACAAGAGTTCATATTTTGAAGACAGTGATGGAAAGAAGAATGGAGGTGGTAGTAATGGTGGAGATGGAAAGGGAAAGGATAAGAATCAATCTGATGATCAAAAGGATGATGAGCATAGAAATTCTCATAAAGACCAAGCTACTAGGAGACCAATGCAAGTGGAGAGATATCAATAGTTGTGCTTTCCTAGAATTCCTAGTTATCCTAATCCATTTCATAAATATTTTAGGTTTTCTTTGGTTAGATTCTTTGGCAACAATTCCTTAAGTGATGAGGACCACCTCAAAGCATTTTCCAATGTCATGGATGATTTTGTAGTAGAAGATGAAGATGTGATGATGAAGTTGTTCATGTGGTCACTCATTGAAGATGCCAGAGAGTGGTATAGAAGTTTTCTTGCTGAGGGTATTGGTTCTTGGGAGGAGTTTAAGAGGATGTTTAGAGAGTAGTACAATGATAAAACCAATTCAAGGTTTCTGTTAAATCAATTTAATAATATTGTTAAAAGTTCTAATGAGGTTGTAGCTGATTTCAATGTGAGGTTTCAAAAAGCTATGTAAAGGTTACCCCCTCATTTGCAATTAAATGATAGTGTATGCCTGGTGAATTATTGCAATTCCTTTGATGCAAAGATGAGCTATCGCCTACTGGATAAAAATACTCAAACATTGAGTGAAGCCTTTAAGATGGAAATCCATATTGACAGTATCAGTAGAGCAACTGGTAAGGTTGGGAGAAGGGATGATGTGAAAATCCTCAAGAATCCAAAAAAAGGATAAAAGATCTGGTGCTAAGGGAGGTTCACTTGAGGACAAGATTGACAATGTTACAAATACTATGAAGGATATCAGTTACAGACTTACTAGGAAAGAAAAAGGCCTGTCAAATTATGAGAAGTCCAACTATCATAAGAATGAGAGACCTCCTTAGCTACAAGATCATCCATATAACATGAATTTGCATAATGGGAAGCCCCTTCCTAACAATCAAAAGAATGCTCAAAACAAGGTTCCCTCGGATCCTTTGTAGAAAAACTCAAAATTTTTTGTTGATGAGACCCCTTGGTGTATGGTTTGTCAAATGCCATATTCTCCTCATCAATGTGCATTTGCACAGTTGGTTGAAGTTGAAGAAGGTGTACCTGAAGAATGTGATCAGTCTAATGAGGATGATGTTGACATTAATATGATTATGGATGGTTTTGATTTTGTTGATAATGAATGCTTGTCTGATATGGAGTCTCATGAACTTGATGTAGATAGCTAAAGGAATATAGCTAATGCATATCACCAACAAGCTCTCTCAAATGAAGATGATGATAATGAAGTGTATACAATGGAAGCAAATGAACATAATGTGTCTTTAAGGAGACCTTTGAATGAAGAAATTTGAAGGTATACAATGGCCTTGGCTACACAAGCCAAAGGTTCATATCATCTATGGAACAAAATAGTGGGTGGTGACCAAGGTAGTCTTGATAGTATTTTTATCAAAGAGAAAAATGTGAAAGGAAAAGAGAAAAAATATTATGGAAAAGGGGAAGGAATTAAGGCAAAGGAAGGTAAGGGAGACAAAATTTGGGATGAAAATGTTGATAAACCAAAAATAGATGGAGAGCTCAAGTCCCCTACTATAAAGACAAAGGCACAAAAGCAGAATTCTAAATTTGCAAAGAAGGATGCCAAGCCTAAAGCTGAAATAACCAAGGAAACAAAAGGAGAGAAATACAAAACAAGGTATGGTCCCAATTGATTTGCTTAAATACACTCTTGTTGACATGTTTCAATTGCTTAGTCAGGTAAAAGTGTTTGTTCCTTTGCTTGAGATGATGAGAATTGACGAGCACAAACAAAAGGCAGTAGCCCTTATCAATGGTGCTACTAGAACTTGTAATGACCTAGTGGTGTCAACTCCACCAAGAGTGAGTGAAAAGGAAAAGAAAGAGAAAGATATTGAGGGAGTAATCACTAAAATCCCTCATATGTTCCTGGTAAATTTAGTAACAACCTATCCTAAAAAGATAGACCCATTTTTTCTCACACTAATTGTTGAGGGAATTTTTTTGAAAAATTATATCATTGATTATGGAGCATCCAACAATACAATGCCAGCCAAGATCATGGAGGCACTGGGACTAAACGTTGATAGTACCCATGGTAAATGTTATGTTATGGACTCAAGGGAAGTCCCTGTGACTTGTGTAATCAATGAGCTTCCCTATAGACTAGTTGCATATCCAGAGAAAGAGTTCAAGATGAGTGTGGTGGTAGTAGATATCCCACCTAACTATGGAATGATGCTTTCTAGGAAATGGAGTACTTCCATGGGGGTAGCATGCAATGTGATATGTCTTATGCTACCTTCCCAATTGATGGTAAGGATGTCAAAGTTTTTAGAGAACCAAAAGTACCACATATGATGGAGCACGCTCCTAAGGATGATATGATTCACTTTCTAGATATTAATATCAATGAGTTTAAGGTGGAAGAGGTACCAAGAGAAAGTGATAGGAGCCCTGCACCCATATACAATGAAGTTACAAGATTATCTAATAGGGACACAATATGGAAGATGTATTTTGATTGTGCAAGTTATAAGGAAGGGTTTGGTGCAGGTATATTATTGGTGTCACCTAGTGGCAATACATATAAGTTTTCTTTCACTTTTTCTTTTGTTTGGACAAACACTATGGCAGAGTATGAGGCATTGTTACTAGGATTAAGGATTGCTAAAAAACATGGGATAAAAAAGTTGATGGTGATAGGTGACTCTGAGTTGGTGATATCCCAAGTGAGATCTAGATATTCATGTAAGAATAACAAATTGAAATAACATAGAAATATTGTCTGGGATTCCATTGAGCAGTTTGATGCATTCATATTTGATTGGGTGGAGAGAGGTCAGAACAAGGTGGTAGAATTGCTTGCAAATATTGAACTTAGATTGGATGACATAAATTTTGTAGCTATCTCCAAGGTTGAGGTACAAGCAAGGCCATCAATCCATGATAATGTATATAATTGAAAAATCTTCAATGATGATGATATTTTGAAGTTTTTAAAGTGTGTTGAGGAATATTAAAGTTAGGAGATTGACTTTGGGGATTTTGTTTAAAATATAAATGGTAAGGATACCATCTTTGGGAATGAATTCATTTAGCTAAAGACAAATATGATCCCTAAGGGCCTTGTGGCATTAGAGAGGGTTTTTGATAATCAAGACAAAAGAAAGGTTAAAACAACTGCCACCCATCCAGAGGACCTGGAAGAAGTGAACTTGGGGACTGAAAAATGCCCCTAAAAAGGTGTATGTGGGGAAAAAGATGAAACCGAAGATCAAGGCAATGCTAGTTGCCTTATTGAAAAATACAGACACGTCTTTTCTTGGTAATATGATGAACTGAAGGCATATAGAGAGGAATTGTTCCAACATTAAATCCCCATAAAAAAATTCCAAGCCTTTCTAGCAGAAGCAAAGACCCATCAATCCTACCTTAGCTCAATAAATGCAAGAGGAATTGGTTAAGCTAAGGGATATTGGCATCATAAATCCTATTAGGCATTCCTTGTGGGTGTCTAATTTAGTGCAATTTAGGAAGAAAAATGGAGATATAATATTATGTGTGAAATTTAGAGACTTGAATATATCATCATTGAAGGATAACTATCCACTTCCAAACATGGAAGCCATGTTGCAGAAGGTAATTGGCTATGAGCTATTATCCATGATGGGTGGTTTTTCTGGATACAACCAAGTAAAAGTGAAGGAGTTTGAGCAATAAAATATTTCATTCACAACTCCATGGGGCACCTATGTGTATGTTAGGATGCCATTTTGTTTAACCAATGCAAGTGCTACTTTCCAAAGGGCTATGGATGTAGCCTTTTCAAATTGTATTGAATTGTTCTTGGAAATCTACTAGGATTATTTGATGGCTTACTCCAAGAAAGAAGAAGACCATTGCATGCACTTGGAGAAGATATTCATTAGGGCATTAGAATATGGAATTTCACTCAACCTAAAAAAGTGTGCCTTTGGAGTTACTGAAGGAAATTTTTTGGGGCATATTGTGTCCAAGGAAGGAATGGGGATTGACCCTAAGAGGGTAGCTGCCATAAACAAGATTCCCCAACCAAAGAATGTAAAAGGTATTTAGTCATTCTTTGGTCATATCAACTTCTTGTGGATATTTGTAACCAATTTTGTAGAGATCTCAAGACCTATTTCTAAAATGTTAAAAAAGGGAGAAAAGGTAGTTTGGAGTGAGGATCCTAGTCAAGCGTTCAAGAGCATAAAGCATGCTATCAAAGAGGCTCTAGTTTTGAAGTCTCCCAATTTTTCTAGACCAATGCATATTTTCTCTTTTGCTTCTTTCCATACTATTGTTGTTGTGTTGTTGCAAAAAAATGACGAGGGCTTTGAAAAACCCATTGTATTCTTTAGTAAGTCTTTACATGCTGTAGAACTCATATATGATATGATTGAGAAGAAAGAATATCCTTTAGTCAAGGTTATAAATAATTTCAGAACCTATTTGATGGGAGCTATAGTCACAACCTTTGTACCAAGTGCTAATATGAAGGAAATTTTCACTCAGCAAGAAATTATAGGCAAGAGGTACAGATGGATCAATAGGATCCAAGAGTTCAACATTGATGTTTAGATCACCAAGTTAGTTAGAGGACAAGGTCTAGCTAAGATAATGGTAGAAACTAACTTGGAGGAAAATTAGATAAATCAAGTGGAATTTGCTGATGTTGCACCCATCAGTGGTATGCAAACATGTGGTTGGTATAGAAGGATTGTCCATTATTTACAAACCTTGTGGTTCCCTATAGATATGGCTGATAATGAAAAGAGAACACTAAAGTTGCATGCCATTAAGTATGTAATTATTGATAATGAACTGTGGTAGAGGAGCCTAGATGGTGTGTTGCTCAAGTGTGTGGATGGAAATTAGGCACTAGATATTTTGTAAGAAATGCATAGTGGAGTGTGTGGTGGCCATTACTGTTATGCCTTGCATAACCACCCCACTTTGATCTGGATCAAAATGGGTCCCCCTTCTCTTTTGGTTTCTTTGCCTCTGTTATTTGCTTTGCTTTTGGGTGTTCTTTTGTTTCTCCATGTTTTATCTTTTGTTTTGACTGATCTAATTTTGGTTCTGCCTTAGTTGGAATTCGGGTTTTCTCTTGAGTTCGGGATTTTCCATCCCATTCGGATTTTCCCGGATCTCGCTTGAACTCCGGTTGAGTGTTTGTTGTTCGGGGAGCTTTGGTCTTCGCAAAATTCCGCATTGACCAGATTTTCCCAAAATCCTCGAGGCCTCCAAGCAACGTCTCCTTCGTAGATTTCTTTCTCATCTGGATTTTCTTGGATCTCCCTCAAACTACGGTTGGGCATTGTTCTTCACGGATTTCCTCTTGGTCAGGATTTTTTCAGTTTTCTGTCTCCTCCAGATTTTCCCGAAGTCCGTTGTTCCTTGTTTGTCCTGGGTTTGCCGAAGTGTCTTCTCCTTTGCAGAATTATGTCCCGTGTGGATTTCCCCGAAGTCTGGTGGAAGGTGAGGAAGTATGAAGAAGTAGGGCCAGTTGGTAATTGATGGTGCATTTTATGTTTAATTGATGCTTTTTTTTGAAGGTTTCGCATGCTGTTCCTTTGTGGATAATGGTCGGATTAAGTTTCTAATGGGTGTTTTCATGTTTATGCCGCTAGAATCCGCCTGAATCAGAATTCTCTGAAAGTCCTCCATGGCTTGGATTCCGCGGGTCGACATGAAACCTAAACTGTCTCGTATGATCATTTTATTTGAAGATTTAACGACACCTTGCTGACATAGGATTCATTTCAATGATGACTTTGATTAATTGACTACTGTTTGTATGATCTTTATTATGGTTTTCTTTGTTGAATGCAAGATTAAATCACATACTGGATGATATTTGTCAAGGGAGCTCAGTTGCGGTGCATTCTTCAAACTAGTCAGTCATAAAAAATCAGCTAACACAAAGGTTTCCAGAAAAGTCCCATCCATGAGCATATTTTCCCCATATATGGCCCTGTTGCACTATAGATTCCATCAAGTCTGGATGCTCCACATTATAGGTCGTGTCGCCATAGGATCATCAAATTCTCCCTGACTTATAATACATTTTGCTAACTATGTGTTTGTGTTGCCTATCGGCAAGACCTCAGAGATATCACAGTGATCAAGAATCATATGCAAGATCTATTGGCAAGATAGGCGTCATCGTCTCGGTGACATGGAAATTCCTATCAGCATGAGCAGTTTCCTTCGGAGAGAAGTCTCGGCGAGATCTTCGAGTCTCACCGATCGGTTGCAGGGGGGATTTATCTATCAGCAAAGGTTTTCTCTTCACCAAGAAGTCTTAGTGAATCTGGGAGGTCTCACTGATTAGTGCGTATCGACAAACACTTCGGTGGGAGTTTTTCTCTTTGGCATGTGCTCTCACCGAACTCCAGGAGTCTTGTCGATGGGGAGGGGGTCCGCATGTCGATAAAGTGAGATAACGTCACCAAGAAGTCTTAAAAAATGGGTGCAGTCTCCCCGACGAGGGTGTCTTCCAAGAGAGTCTGGGCATTCGGCGTAAGGTCTTGCCGATGAAGTATAGTCTCGGCGACACAAAGGAGATATCGTCGAGAGTCATGCCGAAATAGGAAGGGTCAACATATTGGAGAAGTAGCATAGTGTCACCCAGAGGTCTCGCCGAGCGAGGGGTGTCTCACTGAAACATGAAGTCTATCGGCATATCAGTTGGGGCTCGCTAGGGGGTCTCGGCGACGACGGGTGGTCACATCGATATAGCACTAAGGGATTTCAAAGGTGGTCTTTGGTGAGAAAATTAGTATGCCACAACGATAATGGGATGAATTAGTAAGGTTCTCACCGGGACATGAGGTGTGTACAAGACGTCTTTCTGACAAATGGGTGCTACAACGAACCACCTAACAAATATTTCATTTTGGTGTGACTACATCAGTGTCTCCCCGAAATGGAAAATCTCCAAAGGATAAAACCTTTAGCATAATTTCTAGCCAAAGAGGTGAGGTCACAGTGACAAAGGCGACATTGGCGTAGTGATCTGGGCTTGCTATGAAGTCTTGGCGAGTGTATCGGGTCTCACAAACGAAGCATAAACGATATCGGCAAAATGGAGTGGCTTCGGCCAAAGGTCTCACTAAAAGGAAAAAATGAGCTCGTCGAAAGATCTAGGGTTCGGCAGGATGTCTCATCGACTAAACGAACTCTCCCTGAACTTAAATGAGCACTCGGCGAAGGACAAGACCTTGGTGTAAGGTCTTAGCAAAGTTCGAAGGTCACGCCAAAATGAAAGAACTCGAAGAGACTCCAGAAGAATAAAGGGAATTTGGCGAAACATCTGGGCGACTTCAAACTATCTTAGCAAAAGAAAAAGGGGATTTGGTGTGATCTCATGCCAAGGAAACCAAGTCTCGTTGAAAGAAAAGGAGCTCGAGGAGAAACAAGAGGAAATCGGGGAGACTTCAAACGAATGAGGTGTTTTCGCTACGACTTCTTGCCGAAAGAAAGATGAGCTCGAGAGGATCTCGCCGAGAGGTATTTCCTTTGGCAAAGCATTTCACCGACACAAAATGTCTCATCGAAATGGAGGAGGGGCTCGGTAAGAGAAGAGAGATCAGGGTAATCTCTCCTCGATTCTAATAAGTCTCAGTGACACGGAATGAGTTCGCGGAGAGGAAAGGTATGTGCCAGGAGGTCTTGCCAAAGTGCCTAGGTCCTGCCGATAGACAAAGGGGCCCTCACCAAAAGAAGTGGAGCTCGGCGAAGGATCATGTCTTCGCTAAGAGGTCTTAGCGAAGAAAGGAAGTCATAGCGAAATAGGAAATCTGAGGCCCGAGGAAGATAGCTGTTGGGGGGATGAAATTGCGTCGGGGAGACACCAGGAGTGTCTCATCGACGTACAATGCTAAGCAAACCATTTTGACCGCCAAAGAGTCCTACGTGGCTTATGATTGTCCAATCAGAACAAAAATGATGGGCCATTGATCAATTGACCGCCCCTGTGTAAGAAGATCGACAGAATACAAACCAGTTGGATTCCTTCTGAGAGCGGATGACAGTGGATTGGCTCAGACAGTGCAAAGATCTATAGGGAGACCCGATGGCACTTCCAATGAGTGGTCAACACATGAAAAGTCCAGAACAGAAGGAGAGCCAATGAATGAGGAAACCATGACTCAGGGGGACACCTATGGTGATCACTGTTGGCAGAAGCAGATCAATATTAATGCAGATATCCTGGAGCATTCAAGCCGGCCCCAACAGAGTTCAAAGGTGGACATGAAGACAGAAGAATTAATGCTGCTGTAGCAAAAGATCTACAGATCTTTTCCAGGAACCTTTCATCGGCATGGACAACAAGGATTCACATTGAATGCAGTTTTGACTTTCCTCAAAAAGATCTGAGAGCCGACTCTCTTGGATGTAGATGTTTTGGTAAACCCTAGCACAGGGGACAATGCATCCTGTCTTGTACGTTCTGTATATAAGGCATGCTTGCCTCTGTAAAGGTTGGAACTTCTAGAGTTAGAAATTCAGAGTTAGAACTTTTATTGTTAGAACTTCTAGGATTAAAGAACTTTTAGACTAAGAGTTGTTAGGAGTTAGTAAGTTAACAGATGGAGATCAAGTTGCATCTTGATTCTCAGTAATAAGAGCTTCTTTTTGTCTTCTTGGTTAGCAGTTAGATTTCAGTACAGACTGTAATGTATTTTCTGAATTCTCTTAGTGTAGTTGGAAACAATTTGGAGCCTCAAATTCTCTATACACTGGTGATTATGCTAGCTTTGTAAATATTGTTTATCTATTTTAATAACAGTAGAAACAATCAGAGTTTAATCTACTTCGTGTTGTGTTCCTGAATGATATTTGTCTTAATTGATCATTGATTTGTGAAACCTCCAAGGAATGAAAGGTTATTTGTGTTTTGTTTAATGGTATCTAAAAGGTTTGTCATTTGAATTAGCACTGTGAATGAAAGAGGCTGTGTGTCAATCACAAGCTTATATTGTTCTGCAGTTTTAGTTTATGATTCCTTGAAGTTAACAAGTCTGGTTAAGATTGGATGAACTGTTGTTCTTTTCTGTTTCAAAACCTTGATCTATCTTTTTTTGTTTCTTTAAAACCCCTGTTAAAGTAGATTTTATTTTCATGCTTGATCTAAGAACAGTCCAGAAGCTCAACACCAGTAGGCCCCTTGAATATTACTGTTGCATTGGCCACTGAGCAACATTAGCATAGTTGAGACCCAACTACCAAGACCTTGGGAGCTAAGGCATCCATGTGTTTCCTTTCTCTTTTAGGAGAAGCAGGATAGCAATATTCTTCTTGCATTGTTGTGGTGCCAAAATCGCCATCAACAACTACATGGGTAAGAAAACTACTCATAAGATCTTGAGGGTAGGATTCTTGGGGGGAATTCATGGATTCTTGTTGCAATTGATTATTTCACAAAGTGGGTGGAAGCAATTCTCACAAAGAAGGAAACAAGTAAAGTTGTGATAGAATTCTTGATGAAAAACATTCTCATTATATTTGGAGTTCTAGAGAAAATTATTTCTAATAATGCTATGTGCTTTAGGTTAGAAGAGTTCAATGATTTTTGTGAGAAACATGGAATACATGTTTCTTATTCTTCCCCTTACCATCCTCAATGGAATGGTCCGGCTAAATCTAGCAGCAAGTGCCTAATGAAGATTATTAAAAGAGTAAGTGAAAAGAATAAGAACGGTTGGGACTCACAGCTAAAGTTGGCATTGTGGGATGATAGGGTTACTGTGACGAAAGCTATTGGTCATTAGCCATTTGGTTTAGTGTATGGTTTGGATTCTTGACTACCACAAAATAAATTGCTAAAGATGTACAAGTTTGTATAGGAGTGTGATGAGAATATTTATGATGATATGCAACAAAATATTGATAATCTTGTACAACTAGATGAGACTAGAAGAGAAGCTCAACAAAAATGCAAAGATGCAACAACAAGTCAAACACTTGCATGACAAGAAAGCTTCTCCTGGAAAATTTGAAGTGGATAGTATGGTACTAGTTTGGAATGCAAGGGCTCAGGATAAGGGTAAGTATGGAAAGTTTGAAGCATTGTGGTTAATCCCTTATCTGATATCCAACACACATGGGGAAGATTCATACTTCCTTCAAAGCTTAACAGGTGAACTTCTAGAACTACTAGTACATGGATAGTTCTTGAAGCCATATTTCTCTTGAAATATGTTATTTTCCATGTACATTGTACAATCCTATAAATATTGTATATATGGGGTTTGCTTTGGTTTGGGTCTCTTGCCTTGTTCGGGAAAGTCCTTGGTTTTTGGTGCCCTTGTGCTTGGTCTACTTCAACTATGAGATCTGAAATCTCTCCATGCCCATGAGAGGCATGCATCCCCAATCGGAGCCACTGGTTGGAACCCTCAAAAAATTTTCATGTTCCACTGGTCTAAAGAAGGCATTTTCCTAGGTGTCTCGGCTATGACTAGGGTTTAGGGTTTTATATGAGGATTTGTTTTACATTGAAGGATTTTATCCTTTGTCTTAAACCCTTGTTCTTTTGGTCTATTTATCTATTGACCTACTATCACCCATTTATGATCATGTTAAAAAAAACTTGAATCTTGAAGGTCTGTAGAATGACCAGCTCCTTTGTGGTTAGGATCTCATGGCACCCATTATTAAACCTTTTCACGTGCCTAGGCTCTTGAAATTACTTCATTTTATCATTTGGCCTTGTTTTGACTTTACATCCTTTTCTGAAAATCTTGTTAAGTCTTTCAAGACCTTATTGTGCATTTTCCTAGGAGACCCCCTCTTTTAAAAAAACTTAGTGCACATGAAAATTTTAGATACTTAAGTGATCACCCATTGTTGAAGTTGTTTTTTTCATCAGGTTCATTATCATGATGAGTGATGGTCCTAATGGTTCTCTTAAGCATCACATGTCATAGAAAGTTGGTGCTCTTCATGATTGATTACCACGATGAGCAATATGGTTGTGTGCCTTTCATATCTCTTATCACTGAAGTGTTTCATCTTCCCAGTTCCACTTTAGTGAAGTACGATGGACATTATCTTTTCCTTATGTCACCTCATCACAAAAGTATTTAATGTAATTTTTCAATTACCGTGATGAGAAATTGTAATGTATTAAGTGAAGCGGTGTGATCATGCCACTTGTTAAAATTTGGTGCTATTGCTGGTTTTTCCCATCACTGAAAGCACTCTCAACTTCAAGTCAGTTATGACAATGTGCGATGGCTTGTGGTTATGTTGTAGCATCATTGGAAAGTACTCATCAAAATACAAATGCAACCTTGTCACATTTCTATGATAAGCAATGAGGGTTATGCCAAGGAATATTCTCTCCCATGGGGTGCCGTCACTCATTGCCGAAGTTTAGACAAAACTTCAAGGAATTACTGTGATGAGTGATGAAGTCTAAAATGTATTATGAATTAGTGGATGGCTACATGGAAATTTCTTAGGGAACTATCGTTGTTTTAAAGCACAATTGTAAAAATCATGTGGCGATGATTAAGGATGGACGTTGATCGTGTTTTAAATCAAAAGAGATTGATGGCCAGTGTTTAAATTGGAATGGCTACTTGTTAGTTCACTCATGTGAGAAATCTATCAACCATTAATGGTGAATGCACTCCAATTCTGAGTCATAAAGAGGGTTTTTGAGTATTTTTCTTTTACAATTGTAGTTTCCATGAGTAGAGGAACTCGCTAAGTGAAGAAGAGAAGAAAGGAAAGCTCCTAGTAAGGTGAATTTTGAAGAACAACTAGCTAATTTTCCCAGGTATGTTAATTTATTGGCCTCTATGGGTAATTTGTACATCGAGTAGTTTGGGAATTGGGTGAGTAGCTAGGGTTGGTGATTAAAATTATAATTTTCATCTATTCAAAGGAATTGATGTTATTGTTTATAGGGTTTGGGGTAGAGAGGTTAAAATTTGTTTTTTTTCAATCTAAACCCTGTGAACTAAATAATTGTTGTTGTAATTCCCCATTATTCGAAACCCTCTAAGTTTAATTATGTAATAAACATGAGTGAACCTAGCAGTTCTAAAGCTAAACCTAAAAGAAAACTAACTTAAAAAAGGGTTAAAAGACCAAAAACCCAAGATGACCAGCCCAACCCTAAAGTAGTGAAAAATATTGCAAAGAAAAGAATTGTAAAGAATGATCATCCTAGGTTTATGGAAGAACACCCTAAGAACCTAACTATAGAATTTAAGATGGGAAAAAGAAAAACTGGTGAGGGGGATTTGACGTCTCACTTTGAGGACTCTCCCTCTCGGATTGGTGATGTAGCATTGCCATAGAGTGGCTAGGATTTGTTTCACTATGCTTTCAAAAGGAGAACTACAAATCACCCCCACTTACAATTTATGGACTTGTGACATAGGCAAGTTGGTATGCCCTAAGGTATTTGTGGAGGTGGATTTAATGCTTGAACTATCAAGGTTCTATAATCCACTAGATAGAACAACCAAGATATTTCCAAACTTTGTACCTATGATGGTAATCTTAGCGAGCCAAATAATGGAGAATTTTCAGTTGAATCCAACTGCCTCTGAATCCCTCAATTTTTGCAAGCTATACAATGAATATGAGTAGAATAATTTTGGGTATAGGAAGGGTGTCTTGCTTATACATAGGAGGTGTGACTTGCAAAAGAATGGTGAACCCTTTAGTCCCCTTGAAGTGGAACCATTTGATTGTGTTGATTTTAAAGATTATTTAAAAGAATACTAATTATGCATTGTGTCAAGTTTTGCATAAGAAGTATGATATTGAGATGAATATTTCCTTGATGACCCTAGCAATTGATATTCAAAATAAGTATTAGAACAAGGTTTGGAATTATGCTTCCTACATTGCTGAGCATTTGCATGAAGACTTGATGAAATTGAAAGATGCAACTCCTCCATTTTCGTGAAAATGCTATTCTTTGTTGATGCACTTGCTGCTATGGAAGAGTAGAAAGGTGATGAGAAATCATATAAAATTAAGGGAAAGAGATAAAATGGACAATGATTTTTTTGTGCAGGTGTGGATACATATTTGGGATGTGCATTGTCCACATTCTGATTGCACTATGTTTTACAATATTTTCAAGTTCTTTGCATTGGAACAGTTGGGTTTGAAGCCCATGAATAGAATTTCACAAGGTGTCAAGGAAATCTTGAGGCTCGTGGAGTACAAAGAGGAAATTAAACAAAAATTCAATTGGGGAGATTGGTATCTTCATACCAATTACACAACAATCAAAGTTTATGGAACCCTAGTGCCACCTCACAAGTATCCAATATATGTGTTGAATAGACAAGTATTTATGGAAACAATGTGGCAATTAGATGCCATGGACAAGGAAAACTTTAGAGAAAAAAAGGCATCTCTTGTGAACCCTGATTGTGAATTTGTATATTTCACCTACACTTCAAAGGAAGGAAATGAGAGGTTTGGCTCTTTATTAAATAATTACAGGTTGAAACAAGAAGTCATAAGGTTTTGTGACCTTGAGGGGGTGATCTCTACTGAAAGAAAAGTAAGAGGGTTATCAGGAAAATGCCATGAGTTCCACTTTGAAGAGGATGTGATTAGAAATTTATCCTCTAATGAAGAAGTTATTGCAAGGAAGAATGCATGGAGAAGGATATGTGCAATTGAAGAAAAGATGTTGAAGGAAAACTCTTTCAATGCCAACCCCTATTCCAAGGTAGAGGATGAATTTGTGAAGGAAAATTAATGCTTAGTGAATTTAATGATAATATTTTCTTTGAGAAAGTAAAGCAAGTTGAGATTAAGGACAAGATGGCAAAGGAAAACCATGATGCATTGTTGAAGAGCTAGCCTAATCAATCCTTTTCTCCAGGCATCCCTGTGTGAACAAAAGAGATAGGTGGAAAAATTGTGGTCACTCCATTAGTGGCTTATTCAGCAAGTGAGTAGATTGGTGAGGCTCAAGTTCCAGAGGTATCTAGAGAGCACATTCCCATGGAGTAGGAGGTGGATCAAGAATTCACTAAAGAAAAAGATGATGTTTTGAATATAGTGGTTCCTCCTAGAAGGATTGTCAAGTTGGAATACAATGAGGTCGGGGCTGATGATGTATGAATAAAGGCTTGTGATGAATTCATGTGTGATGATTCTTTTTTAAAGACAAAAGAATTCAAATATTTTTTCATCCATATAAAACACTTTGACATTAAAAGAAGGATTGAGGAAGCAAAAGAGAAATTTGACCCCTTCTTACAAGAAGAGGTTGAGAAGGAGGAGGATAAAATAATATAGGAAATTATTGGAATGTCACCAAATCAGGTGAGGACATTGGTGAAAGGAAGTGGGGTGATATTATTTCTTGGATGGTAGATATCATCTGCTATTGCACTAGATGCAATGAAGAAGGACCTAGATGCCTCTGTTTCTTAGGAGTTTTTTGACAATAAGGTTTTCGAATCAAGTTTTAGTCCCAAGTTGCATACACTTTCCATTTGGTCTATGGCACCAAACACGGGGAAGCCTAAGGTTATAAAGTCTATGGAAAAGGAGATTGGAGTAACAGTTATGAAAAGGGATACAAAAATGACTACCACTACGGCTGCACAATTGACAATGCATCCTTCAATGTTAACTATGGATACTACTCATATTGCAGAGGCTAACTATAAGAAGTTGTTGGATAGATACAAAAAAATTATGGAGGAAAATAACAAAGTGCTTGCCACTAAATAAAGGGGTCTGCCATCTCCAACAGGTTGTACCTCAAACTTGTCTACACAAGATAGAGAGACCTTGTCATTGAGAATTCATTATTTGAATCAAGATTTGAAATCAAAAAAGGAGAATACAAGAAAATTAAACTGGAAATAGTAAAAGTGGTAAATGATATTTTTGAAGATATATGGAAGCATAGAGTGACCAAATTGGTCAATAGAGCTGATGATGTGTGGGTTTCCTACAAGAACATCCATGAGGCTAACATCAAACATTTGCAGGTTTAGAGGGCTTTTCAAACTGAGTGGAGAAAATGGAGCACCAGAGTAGGAACAATTAAGAAAATGATGCCTAAGATGCAGGAAGATCCTAAAGCTCCTACTAATGTTATTGAGATATTACAAGCCATTGATCAAAAAAATGAAATTACAACCTTTCATGGGAAGTTAGGGATGCAACTTCAAAACAAATTAAGAATGTTTAGGGATATGGAGGAGCATGGCATGCCCAAAATACTGGATGATAAAGGTGATTTAAAGGAGTTCTCCAAGTGAAATGGTGAGATGGGAAATTTTCTCTCATGGGATAAGATGATGTTAATTGTAATTGATTACTCCATGCTAAATCGCAACATTGACAACATGGCTAGAGTTGAAATGAAAATGGATGTATTTGTTAAAGAAGCCAGAGAATTAATTAACACAAGGTGCACTCAACACAATGCAAAGGTGCAAACCTTACTAGACATGAAATGATCCACTAAAGATGAATACAACACGTGGCTAGAGAGGTTCACTAAATGAGCCTGTGTTAGGTAAGTGATGACAAACATGGTGACTAACAGACATGATGGAAACAATGCACAGCCTATAAATAGTACTGATTAGGATTTTGCTAAATTATTGCAAAATATTTTTCTCTCCCCATCATGAAGATTGGTGGCATAAATGTTGACTTGGATGGGTCAGTCTTCTCTCTTTTATTGCTTTTCTTGATTTTTAAGTTTTGCTGAGTGGGAACACATGTGGATAACACTTTTGGCTCATGAGGAAGATATTTTTATGCTATTGCAATGAATGAAAGGTGCCTTTTGGAAGGTGGGTGTATCTTCCTTAGCAATGAATTTTTTTTTTCTTATGTGTTTTCCCCCCACTTTGTAAGGTGCAAATATAACTCTCTAGGGAATTTTGAAATTAAAATTGAAATGTTTGTCAAATGTAAATGCAACTTTAATTATAATTTTTCCTAATGCTTGTTGCTCCTGTGTTTGTATAAATGGGAATTCAAGGCCAATTACATATGTCTTTTGATGGTTAAGCAATTTTGAGCTCATGTATAAGTAATTTTGTGATTCAAGCACAAAGAAATTGAGTAGTGTTGAGTCTTAGGAATGCATTCATATTTGTAATTAACTTAATGGTTTTATAGTAGCAATGGTGTATGAATGATAATTGCACATTATGGATTAGTTTCTCTCCTCTGTATTTTATCGTTTGAATTATGAATAAAGGTATCATGGTTCTTTTATTTGTCTTCAATCACTCTGGTTGTATGTATGATTTCATTTCTTCTTTAGTTCAAAGAGCTAAGTAAATGCTTAACTGAAATCATGGGTTTGTGAGATAGAATTCAAGGATTAAACTAAGCAGTTTCTGTTTCTAGATACATTGATTTCATATATTGCAAATCATTATATCAATAGTCTTTAAATACTTGTTTCCATTGCTAATGTATTATAGTTTATTGCAAGTATGAGTCTGTCACCCATAGATAACACACTAGTCCATTTATTTGGTTATCTTTGATGTTAGTGAGCCTACCCGTACCTAAAAAAGAACACAAATCTTAATGAAAATATTTGGCACACTTGTAATTGTGGTATAGTGGTATGAAGTACTACTCATTCCTTGCTTTAGATAACAATTCGTTAAAGGGTCAACCAAATCCTTAAAGAATTTTTTCTATTTGCATTTGATAGGAATGTATCTATTTGTTTCAATGTGTATGATAAAATGGCACAAGAGTATCATATAGACATTGTGAGGATCACCCTCCTGGGTTTCATAGATCACAAAGAGTAGAGGTCTAGCCTAGCAAGCTAGTGCCTATTTGTTGGCCAATCCTCACTACTATTTACCATTGAATTGTGGAAAATTCATAGATAGTGAATGAGATTAAGTTTGGTTCTAAAAAAATAACCAACACAACCCTTTCACCTTCATCAACTTGAGCATTTAAATTGATGATTGTTTCTTTTGAATCTTTGATTTTGATCTTAAATTATCCATTTTCTTTTCCCCCCACATCCAAATCTTCTAGTGCTAAGATAAGTTCTCATTCAAAGTCAACCTCATATTATTCTTCATTAAATATTTCCATTTCTTTATGTTTATCATCTTCTAGAGGATTCTTATCCTTGGTTAATACTTCAATTCCCATGTGTTCCACTCCAAGATCTACCTTAGTTGTTAGGTTGTATCAAGCCACTTGACTCTGATACCAAATTTTGAACACATAGAAGTACTGAGAGTGGGGGGTTAAACAATACTTAATAAAATTATTTACATCCATCATCAATTAATCAAATGAAACTCATGAAAAGTAAAAGAACGCATAAGTATGCAACCATAACACCAAATTTATGTGGAAAACCCAACAAGGGAAAAACCACGGTGAGCAAGCTTCTTGGATCTACTATCCAAATCCAACCTAACAAATGAAATAGGATTTACAACAAGTTTTATGGGCTACAACCCAAAGGAAGCTATAACTCCCTCAATTATTATAATATTTACAACAAAGAGTGAAGCAACAACCTCTAAGCAAAATATTTGACAAGAACTGTTGAATAATTATCACCACACCACTTTTCACACTCGTATATATCTTCAAAATCTCTTCTCAACAACATCTATTCGACTCATTTCCTTCAACACACATTCTCACACATATACTAGCACATGCTTTTGCACACTTTTTGTTACACCCCATTGTGTATGATTAGAAGAGGTTATGGTTTTATTTATGAATGTTCTTATTTTGAGGGTTAAAAGTGTTGAGTCTCTTTGTGATGTGTGATTTATTCTTTGTGTTTATGTTTAATCGATGAGATATATACATAATTTTTTTTATATAAGTATATATGTATGTGTCAATGATAAACTCCTGCACATGAGTAAATACACATATGAGTATATGTAGATATACGTATCTATGCATGCTCATGGATAGATTACCCATATGCATGGGAATATCGATCGAACAAAGGTAACACACACACACACACATATATATATACAAACTTTGTGTATATATTTCAATCAATGGGATTGTGAATATATGTGTTTTTCTATTGAGGCAATGATGTATATATAATATATACATATACATATATATATATATATATATATATATATACATATATATATATATATATATATGTATATATGTATTAATGTGCACGTATGTATCAACATAAATGGAAACATCCATATGATTATATTAATAAATATATATACATATGTGTATATATATAAATACACATGCATCATTATGTGAAATATGAAATATGAATATGCTAATTCGAATATCAAATAATGCATTTAATGAAATTATATGATGAATGAATATATAAATATGTATATATATATATATACATATCATGTTGTATATATATATATATGTAAATTTATATATATTAAAAATGTATTAATGTTTTGATAGCGTTGAAATGTTTATTGAAGCACATAGTAAATAATTGGTGTAGCATATACATCAAATGTATTGCGTAGAAATAAAGGAATAGCTCATTAGTAAGAGGTTGTGCATAAGAAAGTGAAATTGTTTAAAGTATTTAAGTGCTATGTAATATGAACCAAGGCATCACTATAGAAAAGTGCATGGAATCAAAAGAGAATCAATGTGTGAGATAAATCTACCAAGAATAAGTCAAAATATGAAGGAAAAGTGAATATTCAACATACAAAAACTTTGACCTAGTCTTTTCCAAATAGCAACCAAATGAATAGGGCGTGTGATTTTTTATGTGGTACCAATATATGAATAGTTTGAACCTGTTAGAAGTCTATTTTGCAATACATATTACAACATATGAAGAAAATTAGAATGAGAAAAATAGTCAAATTAGAAGCTGGCCAAAATGAGTCAACCTATAGAAACATTAACCTTGCATTTCTGAATATTATTCTTGTTGTCCATTAGAATGAGCAACTCATTCTATGTGGTGAAATCTAGCTGTGCATGTGTTTACTATCTAATAATTTTAGCTACCACCTTTTCTTCTTCTTGCTAAGTTGATTCACTTGATTGAGAAGTGTCATGTTTAAGAGCTAGTTTCTAGCCTATATTTGCTCACATTTTTGTATAAATAGAGGTGATTTCTCCCTCAAATGGGATGCATTATCCACTCTTGATGCTTATTTTCTGAGTTGTTGATATTCTTTTTTGTTGAGTTTTGAGAGTTGTGAGAGGTTTTCGAGAGTAAGTTTTTGGAAAAAGGAAGAGAGATAGTTGGGAATTTCTTGTTGATTTTGGGAAGGCAACTAGGAATTTAGTTTGATCAATTGGAGCTTTGCAAATAAAGGCATGATGATTTCTATTCTTTTGTGCTTTATATGTTTTTGGAAAGATTGTGTGTCTTTGGTTGCCTTTCTTGGGAAATTTTTTTAATTGTTTATTATAGAAAGGTTATTCTCTTCTTTATGCGAAATTGAAAGATTCTTGATGTACCTAGTCTAGGGATATTTAATATTTGAGTGTATGTATATATTCCATATTAAGGAATGGGTGTTTATAATAGCATTAAATACTATATTAAAGATATAGCTTATATAGTTGATGCCTAACTTAGTTGAGTCCTAGAATTACTTTGATTTACTTAGAAGAAGTGTCATAGTGTACTTAAGAGATTATAGGTTATTCCTGGGGTTAAGGTTACTCCATGGCATAAGGGGATAGCCGAAGTATAGGTTATGAATGGTAAAAAAAAATCAAGCTAGGAAGGTGGGTGAAGTATATTACGTCCACTCTAAATTCAAGGTGATGAATAATTTGGCCAAAGTAGTGTAAGTTGCCACTATTTATAGTGTTAATTCATTGTGATCCGGGTTTACATACTAGGTAGGGAATGCCATATGTGTAGGTAGTAGCCATTGTGTGACAGATCTAAATATGTAGGACACAAATCAAAGCTCAGGGAAGGTTATTATTATTATGAGCTTACCAAGCTAATCTATTTTTCAAAGGGAGGGCCATCTTATTGATTAGGTAGATGTGTGAGGGACCACAGTGAGTCCATGGTTGGTGGAAAAGTGCTTGAGTGATGCTTCTCCTCATCAATAGGCGACCAAGAGTTGATGGAGAACACTTGGACCATTCTTATATCTATTTCCAGTAAGATCTAAGGAGCCTTGTATGTATATTTGTATCCATTACTATGGAAAAATTATAAAAGAGAAATATTATCATAAAAATATTTACTATGAAATCAATGCATTGGAAAGTTGTAATACTTTGATATAATGCAATGGGAAAGTTTGGAAATATGCTTATTTGTGCATGCTATGTTTATATTTGAAAAGAAAAAAATTATTGCTTAAATTGTTGTCATCATATTTTATTTACTTGAGGTTAAAACATAGTAAAATTTTTTAGTAGAACAATGGGCATGTTACACATGGTATCAGAGCTACCAGGTTTAGCTCTAAAACCTATGTGCTCACTATGTTTCCCCTCCAACATTATGAGTATAATATTGGAAAATTCTTGTGCCAGGATGGTGCATCTCAAGATGATTGCTAGGAAATCAGTGTTTAGAAATGAGTGTTACCTATGGGTCAAGAAGGGAAGATAAGCCCTTGTTCATACCATTAAGGTAACCAATCATAACAACACCATTTGGCTAAGCGATACTAAGACTATCAGTCATGCCCTTTCATGAATTAGTCAAGAGAAGAGAAGGATGAAAGATGATGCCAAATTCAACTACTGACCATCTATTTCTTTAGCCAAGTCACACTCTTTACCACTTTCTAGGGATATGTCCTCAGAATGTAGTGTTAGTCCAACATTGATATTTAGAGACCCTTGAGCTATACCTATGGCTGAAGTTATTGTTATAGCCTATAACTTGGAAAATCATAGGGATACATTCCCCGAAACTATGTATCAAATAATAAATCTGAGGGATATTACCCTTATGATGACATAATTGAGAAAAAATCAAAGGGTTACACCCCACATAGTTATGTATCTAAGAGTGAATATGATGGATACTCTCCTCTTGACTACTTAAATAGTCATTCAATGTAAATGAAAGGGTATTGAAATCCTTATGAATAAATAAAAATTTATATTTTTATCAAAACTTGTGTATGAGATCTGTTAGCTCTCAAAAACACAGGCAAAATGCCTCAAGAGGCTGCCAATCTCTTGATACGCTTTAGGGTAACAGACAAGGTCAAAATCTTTCAACCTTCTACTCTTCAGGTGCTACTAGACCTAGGCAGGTGTACCTTTCTAAATGAAGCAAACTTGACTTATGATTATCCTTCTTGCAATGATTTTTCCACAATGGAAGATGGAAGTGAACAAATGAATTCAAACTTGGTGTAATTAGCAATAGCAATCTTTTAATCTAAATCCTAAAATGTTCAATTAACAGATGTAAAGGAAATGAATGAATCTAAATGATATAATTGTAGAGACCAGTGCCTTATTTGGTATGTAGAGTCAAATGAAACAGAAGTGGGAAAATTATTTTGGCAGAAACTCAAATTGTCGGCATATGTTTTGTTTATAACTTGTATAAACATGTAGGATTATGACTACTAAGCTCTACTTTAATAATCCAAATGAATCTCCCTGATTACTATGATCAACCAAAAGGATTTAATCTCTTCTTGAAAGAACCAATCAATTAATCACACATATATAGCAAATGTGTACTAATAAACTAAAAATAAACTTGTTATATCAATTTAAACAACCAGAAAGAATCAACTTAGAGACAGCTTAGCAATACTTTGCAATAAACTCAACAGACAATTGACACCAGAAATAAACCACCATAACAACTGATTTTCATTGAAATCGCCATTTGAAAACATGCATCATAGTCTCTGATATGAGAACTTTATTCTACTGTATCCATTCCTAATCTACCTACTATATCTCCTCTAAAATATGATATAATAATTTCTAATGATATCCATTGAGAATTTATACCTCTGTATCTAAAGAGACACATCGTTTCATATTCCATGTCGGCCGATAGTTGTATTCGGGAAAATTCCATGTCGGTCTACAACTATATTTAGCATTCAAATGTTCGCCACAGTGTTTGAATTTTTGTTAATCATCTTTGAGACACGCCGAGACATTCTGCAGCTATGCCGAAGGAAAATGTATCACCATCAGTCGTCTCCTGGTTCCTTGTGTTTTTTCCATGACCCTTCAGTGTCGGGGAGATGTCCCATCGACTGCCCTATCTTATCGAAAGTCATCCTGATACATTCTTGTCGCCATGACAGATAGGATTTCTCGCTGATGAGACAACATATCAGCGTGACATAAGAGTTGGCGAGACTGTATAACTTCACACCAAAAACCATTGATATAACTCTCCTGCACATTGTCGGTGAAATCAAAGGTAATCGCCAAGACCATACTCTGATACACATTAGTCTTACCGATATGTACATCTTTATCATCGGTTGGTAGGACACCATGAATTCGCTGAGACCTCACATCGAAAACCTTTAGTCTGGCTGAAATGTTTGGTTGGACCCCGATAGTCAGTGAGACAAAAAGGACTCGCTATGACATTACTTCGATGAAAGATCTCCTGCCGATATATCCTCCACATGCATTAGTCAGTAAGACATGACTTAATCGGTAAGACGTTACCCCGGTGATATCACTCTCGCTAATACATTATTATGTGTGCCAATCAATGAGACAAATTGTGATCGGTAAGACCTTATACCGACGATAGCCCCCTTTGCCGATGGATGAATTTTCTCCTATTGCTAAGACAGTAAAAGTGTCACACCGATAAGTGCCTGTAAGTAAACTTCAAAAAAATTCTTGCCGATAGGCAACATAGACGTATATCAGCAGAAAACGCAATATGGATTGGGGAGACCCTGATTTCTTCATGTCGATAGGGACCATAATGTAAAAAATGCATGACCGGATGGAAACTATGGGACCATATGGAAAAATATGGGTGAAATATGCACACGGTAGGACCAATCTGGAAATTTATGAGTGAAATCAACATGTAAAATCATCAGATTTTTACAGTTCTAACAAGATCCTCAATGAAATTTCTTATGTATGAATATTTTCTCTTTTGGAATGTTTTTGATACGTAAAGAAAACCATGATAGGATCTTATTAAAATACGAAACACAAGGTATAACTATTACTTGAGACAATGGTTAGGACAAGAACTAATCGTAGAGGGATTCAAGAATTTGGACAAGGTTTGGATAGTGTCAAAGCTAAGTTGGACAAAATTCTGGAAATCATAGATGAAACAAGAACAAGGATAGGAAACCTTGAACAAGAAGTGAGGGGAAAAGAAAAAGAGGAACAAGAATTCTCATACAATGATGAAGAATAAATACCCAACAATGAGGAAGAAGGGGAGGATTCCCGAAATCATACTAAAACTAGTGATCAAGAAAGTGATAGGTCTCAATCATACTATGAGGGAACCTGTTGTGCAGTTTTCGCTCACACGCCCCACTGAAGGCAGGGACCCTCTTTCGCTTTGGTTTTGGTATCTTGGCTCTTTCATTTTGAGGTTTTATCTTGCTTTGGCATGTGCCTAAATTTTTATTTTGATTTCCTAACTGATTTCCCTAAGTTATTCATTGAAGATCTTTAATTTTGAGCCAAGTTCGGGTTTTCGTTGAAGTTCGCGACTTTCCACCCTAGCCGGATTTTCCCTGATCTTGCTTGGAATCTGGCTGAGCACTGTCGTTCTGAGATTTTTAGTCTTCGCAGAATTCCACGTGGTCCAAATTTTTTCGGATTCCATCTTGCTGTCAGGTTCCCAGTTTTTCCTGGCTGTCTTGTCGGCGACATTAATGTTTTCGTACGATCTTTGAACGATTTATTTAACCAATCTTTGAGGTATTTCGTGCCATTATAATTTATTGTTTGTGATCGGTTGAGTTGCGGAGTGCATTCTTGCGAGTGTTTGATTTGATTTTTGGGTGCTATGTTGGTGAATTGTTCGATTTAAGTGGTGATTTCTTGTGCACTACTACTATTGTCTTTGTTGAGCGCCATTAAACTGGTATTTTATGTTTCTGAGATCGATTTCCGCTTCACAATGGTATGTTTTCGATTTCCCTGCTATTGATTGATGAAATTTAGCATTACTTTGGTGTCTTTCTTTTATTGAGGTCTGAATTCTTGAGTGCTTGCTCATTTCATGGTTAGGGCTGCCCAACATTTCTTTATTTATCATCTCCCAAGTGAGTTTTGAGGTCCTTTGTTTATTTGCATTTTGATGTATCTTGCCTGAGAGCTGTGAGTAATCCCCTAGTGATCACTTAGCGGTTGAAATGATTGAATTCAGAGCTTGCATGTAAGTTAATGGCAGATGTATAGGGTTTGAAACCTAAGGCAATACCATTCCACCTTATTTCACCTTAAAACTGGCCTAGAATGCAAAGAAAATATGTGGAAAGCCCATTCCTAACTCGCCTCAGGCCTAGATTCTCAAAATTTGTGATCTATCCATTGGTTTGAGCGAAATTGTGATATGGTGTCGTAGTTCGGGTTTCATCTTTCGTCCAAATTTTTCGTCTCTGGCTGATTTTCCATCTCTAGTGGATTTTCTTGATTTCCTTCGATTTCCCAGAATCCGCTATAGCTTTCAAAGTTTCATATATTCTGCGGATTTCAGTTGACCCCATATTTTCCCAAAATCCTATGCCACCTAGATTTTCTAAAGTTTACAAAGTGTCTTCCCCTTCACGGAAATCAGTCTCTGGCGGATTTTCCCAGAATTTGATGAAATATGAAGGAATATGAAATAACATGAATTGTTAAAAGGTGATGATGCATTTTATGATTTATTTATGCTATCTTATGATCTCCTATGTAGTTTATTGATTGATAATGATCGGATTTAATTATTAGTAGGTGCTTTCATGATTATCCCGTTGGAATCCGTCCAGTCTGGAATTTCCTAAAATTCCTTTGTGGCTCAGATTCTGCGAATGGTCCTGAAACCCGAAGTTCATCAAGATTATTTTATATGAGATTCAATGACATCTTGTTTATATGGGGGTTCATTCTAACAATGTTTTGATGGATTAGCATTGCTTTCCTATGGTTTTTATTGTGGGTTGTTTGAAAAGTGCAGGCTAAACCTAGCAAGGCAGTAACTCAGTCTTCCATGTCTGAAGCAAAGAAGATTAAAATGGACATCAAAAGAAAAATTCCTGAGAGTAAAATTACATCAATCTGCTCTGAGGTAACTGATACAAATGTCGGGTTATGGGATTACGAAGAATTTAAAGGAAGGATGGTAGTTGAGGATCTTCCTTTGGTGGCTAGGAGAATGAAGGAGTCAGGTTTGTCACAAGTGGCCGGTTTTCCTTCCACAGTCCAGTGCTATGAGCTTGTTATCGAATGTGCTACAAACTATGATCAGGACACACAAAGAATTATTGGTCCTCAAGGAAGAGTTGTGGTGAATCTCAACCCTATTTCCATTGCCCAAAATTTTGATATGCCAGACAGATCTCATGTGGTGGCATTCAACATGAAGGAAACTCAAGAGTACTATGAAGAACAGACTGTGAAATCACAACTGCTTATCAATTCTTGGTTGGAGAAGCCCAAGTCCCACTATTCCAAACTACCAAAGCAGCTGTTCAGAGAAAAATTGATGAAAGAATACTATGATGCCATCACATTGCTTAGCAGGGCGGTTGGATTAAGGAATGCAGGTGTGTTTGAGAATTGGATGTGCCACGATATTGTGATGATGGAACAAGAGTTGATCGACTATCATTGGGCTGGTGTCATTTGTAGGGTGATCCATGAGCAACTATCCAATGTGTTGCAAACCAAGACCTTCACAATGACTTCATACTTGGTCTATGCACTTGCGAGATTTCACCCATAGAAAGGATTGAGCACAAGGGGAATCTTTGGGCAGGATGTCATTTATGAGGTTTACCCTCAATTTCACTTAGGAAGTTTGAGCTATAGGAGGGTGAATGATGCATTCACCATGCATATCACCAGATTGCTTAAGGGAGCAGAGGACACAAAGATTTTTGACCAAGCCAAGGAGCTAATTAAGAGATATGGGGCATGGTTTATTCAGTTCCCAACTTTCTCATACATCTAGATTGATGGTTGTCAAAGGGCTCCTTAGAGACTTCCAAGGTATCCCACTGGTCATATCATACTTTTGGAAGCCACTTGACAGATATGTGACTTTGATGCCATTGTCAAGAGGGAAAAGCATAAGACTAGTTTTGATGGAGACTTCCCTTTCAGGATTGGTACAGGGTAGGCATGTCCTTCCATTATTTCTTCCTAGGATTCAGAGGAGGAGATGAGTACTCTTGGCTTATCCTTTCATTCCAAGAGGTCCAGATTTGACATCACAGGTGAAGCTCGAAAGAGGGCTTGTAGAGAGTATAGTCACAAGGTTGATCTGGAAGACTACTAGGAAAATTACAGTGATGAATTTGAGGTCAGAATGAAGAAGTTTTCCCAGCTTCTGGTGGAATCAGTCTGGTTATATAATGTGAAGGTAGTCCCTGATCAACTTGAGGATGATGGAAACCTGATTCAAGATCATGCTTATGAGGAAGTGAAGGATAGGCCAATCAGTGATGTGGATTGGTTAGAAGAGGAAAAAATATAACTAAAACAATTGATGGATCCAATCACCAAATTCACTAGAATGTGGCTAAGGCATAAACTGTGGGAGTTGGAAAATGAAGGTGTACATTGCACCTATGAGTTGATGGTTGATTTGTATCCTCACTTCACTTCTGAAGAGTCAACTAAGCAGGATCCTAAGGGCAAAGGTAAGTTGGATTCTCCTTTCAAAATCAAGATAAAAGGTGTTCAGGAGGAGGAAGTCAAAGAAATAGAAAAGCAGAGGAAGCCAATAGCTAAGAAAAGTTCAAAGACTAAGAAGTCTGAGTAGATAGTAAGTGAAAGGCAGGGTCCTGAGGATGATGTTCCTGTGCCCAAGAGAAGAAGAGTCATAATATTGTCACAGAAGGCGAGCTCCAGAGTAGGAGAAAAAGAAGTTACTCGACCAGTGGTAAATGTAGAAAGCTCAGAAGAGAAGGCACAGGTGTACACAAGGAGGTCTAGGACTCCCTCTCCCAAGGATAGTGTGCCTAAAGCGGATCCTCCTCTAGTTACTTCTCATGAGGAGAAGCATGATGATGTTCCTTCCACCCATGAAGCTCAAAGCAAACCAAGTGAATCTAAGAAAGTTGAAGATCATCTAGATACTGAAGGGGAGGAATTTCATGAGGGTGACCTTTACAGTGCAGAGGTAGAAGTTGAAAAGGTATTGCAATCTCCCTTGGTTGCATATGCAGAGTCACCTGTTGGAACTCAAGAGGTTAAATCTCCTTGAAGAGAAGAGGCATAAAATATTTCATCACCTGAGCACAAGGAGGAACATGTTCATGAGAAGGAGAGCAAGACAGAGACTCCTGAGAAGTAGGGTTTGAGCGAAGAAGCACCTAAAGATCAACAGGAAGGAGAGAAATAGACTAAAGTGCAATTGGAATCCACTGTCCCTGATTGGTTGGATAAGGAAATAAGGAGAAAACAGGTTGTTGTGGAAGACACTCCACCCAATTGGGATGAATTGCTAGCCAAGATTGGAAAGGATAAAGGTAAAAAAAAGGCTAGGGTGATTTCAAAGATTGGGAGGGATGAGGAAAGCAACAGGGTTGTCCATATTGCAACCCCTGCCCTAGATAAGACTAGAGATGATGTGGCTGGAAAGGATAATAATGTTTATACTTTCAATTTGGGGCCCACTTCTATTGAACAAGACATTGAAGATTATCAAGGTTCTAGTGCGGTCATCTTGGGCAGATTGAGGAAATAAATAAAGACTAAGTAGGAGCTAAAAAAGGAAAATGAAAAACTTAGGAAATGCTTGGTGGATCTGATGAAGCCCTTGCAATCTATTAACCCCTCCGCTTTTGCTGCAAAACCTTTACCTCAAGAGACTATCACCGAGCTGAAAAAGATGAAGGCTTCCACTCTTGCCACTGTAAATTGGCTGCAAGGGGTGCGAACCAAAGGAAATGAGGTCATTAAGGATATTTTTTCAATATGGAAGGATGTTGTGAGGACAACGGATAGGTTGAAGGAGGTATTGGCTCCAGACAAGGAAGATACAGATCTCCTACTCTAGAAGATGAGGACCATCATGGAGTACACCAAGGATAAGTTAGAAAATGATTAAATTCTTCCTTCCTTCCGAGCTATTGAACCTTGGGAGTGGTTTGAAGCATTGCAAATTAGGCATAAGGTTCTAAAGAAGATTTAAAAATAGAGAAGGCAGATTGATGATACCCTAATTGATGTATATAGTGGATCCATTGATTTCTTTGATATTATGACGGGGAGAAGGAAGATTGCCCCTAAGTATTTGAGTTTGGAACAGTTGAGAAGGTGGTGGCATGATGTTTATTCTGCAATCAATGATGATTCTATTTCTGAGCACCAATTAGATGATGCGGCCACATACATTGTTGTTATTGATAAATACCTAACTTATAAGGTGGAGTGGGAAAAGTCGGTGAAGCATTCCAGGGAGGAAACTACATCAATTGAGAGCTGACTTAAAGTTTTTCCTTTTTCTCCTGTGGCTGACTTGGATAGGGTGCTTTTGAAATTTCATGAAATGTTGGATCAGAATAAGGACAAAAGGGAAGGTAGTTAATGATTGGCTACATCAAGATTTGTGCTTCCCTATTATTTTGGCATGCATTGGTCTGACCTGCATTGGAGATCCCAGGCCGACCTGGATGAAGTTTATGCATTTAATACATATTTTATTTCATTTTGAATTTCTCTTGGCCGACTTGTTGTGCCTTATTATGATTGTAAAATCCTATCTAGGCTGACATGTTTTGGGGGTTCTATAAATATGGCATTTTGTCTCATTTTTAAGGGTTAAGAAGAATAAATTTTAGAAATAGAAAAATAGAGAGATAGTTAGAGTGAATTAGGTAGAGCAAGAGTTAGCAAGCAGGTGTTCTCAAGCAAATATTGTAACAGAAAGCTAGAATTGTTGCTACAGTGGATAATTTGATGCAAGTAATGGACTTGTGATTTGGTGCCATACTCATGTTTTTCTTATTTTGCATGGTTCTTGTTATTCTATCTTTATAATTTATTTGAGGAAGATAATATTTAGCTTAGATTTGATGCAATGATGTTTATGTTTTGATATTTGAAGTGTTTCAGCAATCCTTGATCCATACTTTTCACAACCAACTAATTGTTAGTTGCTTTGCAAAGTTAGCCTAGACCTTTATATTCATTGTGCTTAGCTCAATTGTGAGGGTTTATTAATTTTAATTGTAGTAGGGTTGTGTGAATAAATGTTCATGATTTGAATATCCTAATACCTTAGAAGATTGCACTGTTTCTATAAGATTGCAGATTCATCTGGGTCAAGTAGAAATCAGTTTTGAGGGATTGGTCCATTTCAAGTGTTTTGTCATTTGCATTGTTAATCTTAGGTTTAATATTAATTTAGAAATATCTTTGAAACCTTCATCTTTTGTTATTTATTTGATTATTGGGTTAAATTTAGGATTGAAGTATCATCATATTGCTAGATCTGATAAATTGAGATTCAGTATTTTGCTTGTAGTAAGGTCCCATTGTGATTACCAACATTTTCACATTTATCACTGAGTTGTTTATGCATTATCAAGACCTGACATTAGAGACCTTGGGGTTATCTCTTGAGGCTTGTTGATAGAGATTTACCTTTCAAGAGAGATAGGATATTATATTATGTTTGAGTTGTTGCTATGCATAAAACATCATCAACAGATTGACGCTAGAAGGAGGGCCTGAATAAGCAAGCTGGGTCAATTTTTGAATGCTATCTTTCCTAAGAGATTCAAAAGAAGAACCAGATCTGCTCCAGGAGAGGAGGAATTTCAGGAATTACCAGAGCCTACTAGGTCTAGAAGGACCAACAGAAGGGGAGAATCATCATCATCCCATCGACCTCCATCATCTCTGTCATCCCCATCTTCATCAGGTTCATCTTCATCTGAGTTTGAGGACATTCCATCCCACAACCTTAGCTAGTCATAAATCAGCCATTACTACCCCAACCCCCACCAATGGATTTCCTAGCTACTAACCCATCTCCATTGAGTTTCACCAATTACAATGTTATTCCCAAAAACCCTGAACACTTTTGTTCAAAATTCCATATCAATGATCCCAATAGAACCGTTGAGGTACACATCAGGATCTTTCAGACTAGCCTTAAGGATAGAGGGATAAACCATGAAGATTTAACATGTAGACTCTTTCCTTATTCATTAGGGGAAGATTCATTCTATTGGTACAATCATTTACCCGCTAGGTCTATCCAACATTGGACTGAGCTAGAGACTGCATTTTTGTAGAAGTTTCAAATTCCCATTAGTTCTAATGAGCTTTACCCTCAGCTCACTAATGTTAAGAGAGAGGTTAATGATCCTTAGGGTCCTTTAACAATAGGTTTCATCATTCCTCTACCAGACTACAAGCCCATTATGTTGTTGATGAGCCTACTGCTTTGGAAGTCTATTATGAGGGACTTGACAGTTTGAAAACTACCTTTATGAAGTGGAGCAATAACCCTCCTGACAATCTACTTGATGCATATGCAGAGGCTGTGAAAGTGAGCACTGCTTTAAGGCAACATTTTTCTGGGCCTTTACCATGATTAGGACCTGTTGCTCACCTTGGACAAGTTCCAGCTCTCAACCAAGCTCTAGCTAGCCATACTCCAATCATGAATCTAGTACCTCAGTTACCTCTGGTCCCTCACCTAGGACCTCCTATGAGACAAGCTACACCCACAATCAGCTACCCTCAGCAAAATGTGAATCAACCTCTACATCCATAGCCTCAGGCTAGTTATCCCCCATATCTGCAGAACTCTGAAGTCTTGAACCAATCACTGAATGCCAATGTTGCAGTAGGGTATTCCTAGAATAATGCGAACTAGCTTCCATACAATAATCCTAACAAGGAGAAATTGGATGAATTTTCTGAACAAGTAAAAAAGATGAATATGGAGGTGACTTACTTGAGGAACTAGAATAGTCAGTTGCAAGCTGCTTAGATAAATATGCAGTCCAATCAAAACAGAGAAAATCCACAAGGACAACACTTTGATAGGGGGCAACGTTGTGAAAGAGGATACAACAATGACAGATGATATAACCAGGATAGAGGATATAACCAGGAAAAAGGTTACAACAATGATCAAGGATTTAATAATGATAGGGGGTATAATAATGATAGAAGACAAAACTATGATAAAGGACAATCCTCAGGCCAGAACTTTGATAGAGGGAAAGCTGGTGGACAAGGGTTCGATAGGAGGAAGCCACAAGGACAAAACATGACTTGGAACATAGGGCCCAACAATGGAGGAGTCCCCACCCCATTGGATCAACCAATTAATCAACCTGTCAATCAGCCAGTTAATCAAAAGAAGCCTCCTAGCGGTGTATATCTAGTTGAGGCTGCTTTATCAGGATGGTGTAGGCTCCACAAAATGAGTCAACATTTTGAGTTAGATTGTCAAGAATTCCAAACAACAGCCTCAATCTTTTAGTACGAAGTAGAGAATAATGTAGGTAGTCAATAAATGGTGCCATCTACTCCTTATGATTCACCGGGTTGGTATTGAATCATGCTCCTTTTCCTCAAAGTAAGGAAAATGTACCTGAGGAGGAGTCTGACCAGTTGAAGGAAGAGGTGGACCAAGTATGTAATGGAGATGAAATCACACAATTATTTGATGAGAGTCCAATGAATAATAATGGTCCCAAAGATGAAGAGGAGGCTTTTGTTGAAGAAGTACAGACGTTCCAGAGGCCTGTCAAGAAGTATGACTTGAGGGAGACTTGTCACATAGACATCCATAGGCTAGAGGCCCCTTCACTACTTCCATTCCACCAAAAAAATTCAACACGCCTCCAGATCCTAATGCTAGTAATAATCCATCACTGCCTCAAGTGTCCAGGCAATATTTATCTCAAGATCAAGGGCATGTTGATGTGCCGAAAGGGAGAAGTGCTAATGTAAACAAGGAGAAGGTGATGGAGTACCCAAAGGAGACCCCTGCTGATCTGAGTGAGGAACAATTGGCCCTGTATGTTGCTGAAGAAATTAGAAAATTAAAGGTAAGTCTCTCTGTGTTTGAGTTATTAAGAGTTCCAACCATTAGGAATGCAGTTCTAGGAGCTTATAAGGAAAATTCCATGTCACAAGAGAAATCAGTTGGCAAAAGTGTTAATAGAGCATCTAGTTCTCAATCGGTAGGAAGGAAAAATTAGAGTCATAATTAGGTTCACATGCCTCCTAGAGATAAGGGAAAGGAGAAGGAAAAGACTCAAGTTGCTCAAGTTGATACACCCTTAACTCTCTTTCAGGGGAAGAAAGACACACCTCCATTCTTGATTTCTGTTCGAATATTCGGTAAGAATTTACATAATTGTTTGCTGGATTCTTGTGCTTCAACCAATGTTATGCCTTTTGGTTTCTATAGAGCTATGGGTATTACTCCTGCTGACTCACAAAAGAAAGTTACAAAATAGGATAGGACTGAAGTCAATGTTGTAGGGGAGTTAAATATGATTCATATGCAAGTTGCTTTTGATCCTAGAATTCAACAGGTTATCAATATACAAGTGGCTAACATACCTGATGCTTATGGCTTAATCCTGGGAAGAGACTTCACCAGGGCCTTGAATGGATATGTTTCGACTAATCACTTTCACATGTGGCTTCCATGGAAGGGGGTGCCAAACCAGAGCATAATTGAAAGAGAACCTAGAATGAAATACATGATTACAGAATATCATAATACCTCAAATGAAATTCTAATATCAGAAGTAATTGTGGGAAATTATATGCTTTCAACTCCTTTTGAGGAGTCAAATGTAGAGGAGGTCCTCATGTTACATACAATGTCCACTAATCTCACAACAGAATCTAGTGGTACTGAAGCCCTGATTGAACCAGTTGAAGATGATGATGATCCAAAAGATAGTCAGCTTGGTTTGCTAGATAATTTTCAAGAGTTCATTTAGAAGTGCATTGAAGATCAGGTCCAGTTGGGAAGAGGAATGAACTTCAGAGAGCTACTCTTGCCCAATTGGTGCAGGGTGCATAATGCCTCTCATTCAGAATTGGATTGTTGCTTATGCCAGACTGCAGTGGAAAAAATACAGAAATGTATCAACCCCACTCCTGTAGTTAAAATTGATATCCAAAATGTCCAAGAAGATCCCAAAGGAAAAAAAGGTGATGTCTTCTAAAAGACCATCCAACAGCAACAGTTCAAGTGATAAAGCGAGGAAGTCTGCAGTTGCTGGTTGCTGGACTTTAAGATTCGATGGGTCCAAATCAAAGCAAGGAGCTAGGGTGGGTTTCGAGCTAATTAGTCCAAGAGGTAAGACATTTTTTGTTGCTCATAGACTTCAATTTCACTGTACAAATAATGTAGTAGAATATGAGGCTTTGATTCATGGGTTGTCAATGGCATTAAGAAAAAAGGTTAAGATCTTGTAAGTTTTTGGGGATTCTGAGTTGGTAGTCAAAAAAGTTAGGAGACAATAATCTTGTCATGATAGAAGAATGACCAACTATAGACACAGAGTATGGGATCTTATTGAAGGATTTTATGCCTTTAATATTCAATTGATTCCACGAAGTAAGAACCAGGCAACTGACTCCCTGGCCCAGGCAGCCAATACCTTGCAACCTCTATCTCTTTCAGGATTAAAGAAGTTCACAGTGGAACTAACCCCAGTACCCTCAGTACCTGATAATGTCACCAACTTCCAGGTATTTGAAGATGACAAACATATCTTAGATTTTATCACAAGTACAAATGTTTTTGCTTCTCAAATCATTGATGAAATAGAAATCCAAGAAGCAGAGATGGACTTGGAAGGGGTAATCAATTTGAAGACCAACACAATTCTCAGAGGGATGGTACAATTAGAAAGGATCTTTGATCTGGACAAGGTCAGGGATCAAGAATAGGATACCAGGAAAGAGTCCATTAGTGGGTAGTGTGACAAATATAATATGGGATCTCAGGATGATGTCAAAAATGTCTTTATTGGCAAAGTGTGCACTCCAGAAGAAAGGAAATGAATCATTGATGCATTACATAGATATCCAGATGTGATAGCTTGGAGTTATGAAGATTTAAAGACTTATGATACATCAATCATAACCCATACTATCCCTCTCAATCCAGGAGTGAAACCTTTCAAACAGAGGAAGATTCCCATTAATTCCTTACTAGAACCCATAATAGAGAAGGAAGTGCAGAAACTATTTTCTACAAGAATAATATTTCCAGTAAGACACTCTAGTTGGGTTGCAAACCTGGTTCCATTGCGAAAGAAAAATGGTGAAATCAGGATATGTGTAGATTTCAGGAACCTAAACAAAGCTTCAGAAAAAGATAATTATCCAGTACCCTCACTGGATGAAGTACTCCATATTTTCAATGGATCTTAGATGATGTCTTTCTTGGATGGCTATTCAGGATACAACTAGGTCATGGTGCAGTATGAGGATACACAAGACTTCTTTCACCACCAAGTGGGGCACTTTTTCTTACAGGAGGATGCCTTTTGGCCTGATTAATGCTGGAGCCACATTCCAAAGAGCCATGGGCATTTCCTTTAAGGACATAACTGGTAAGTGCATAATCATTTATATGGATGATCTGATAGTTTTTTCCAAGAAGAGAGGTGATCATATCTCATATTTGTGCAAAAATTTTCAAAAATGTAGAGAGTTTGGGATATCCCTCAATCCAAAGAAATGCATCTTTGGAGTCATAGAGGGTAAATTGTTAGGGCATGTTCTCTTTGAGAAAGGAATTGCAATTGATCCAGAATGAATAGAAGTTATATTCAAGATCCCACCACCTACTAGAAAAAAATAAATGAAATCATTCTTTGGTAAAATCAATTTTGTGAGGAAGTTCATCATTGGGTTCACATAAATAGTCAAGCCACTGAATGAAATGTTGAAGCAAGAGGCAAAAGTTGAATGGAATGTAGAAGCAAAGGAGGAATTTGTAGAGATAAAAAGGGCTATTGCTGAAGGTCCAATTTTGGTGAGTCCAGATTATGCTAAACCATTCTATATATATTTGTTTGCTTCTGATCATTCCTGTGCCACTATGTTAACTCAGAAATCAGATCAAGGAAGAAGGCATCCCATAGAATTCATGAGTACACCATTGAAAGATGCAAAGCTGAGATACCCAAGTGTGGAAAAGCAGGCCTATGCCTTAGTCAGGGCTGTAAAGAAGTTTAGGCACTACATCCTCGGAAACAAAATATTTGCAATAGTTCTTGATCCTATAGTCAAGCTATTGTTGATGCAAAATGAGCTGGGAGAATGTAGAGCTAGGTGGGTAACTATGTTACAAGAGTATGATATGGAAATTCAACCCATCAAGCTGGTAAGAGGGCAAGGACTTACAAAGAAAATGGCATAGACATGCCCCGATCTTACAACTTAGAGCTACAATTTAGAGGATGTTTCTCCTGGCGAGTGGTATGATGATATCATTCATTATCTCCTGACTCAGAGATGCCCTTATCATCTTAATGCAGTACAAAGAAGGGAATTGTGCTTAAAGAGTGATAGTTTTATGCTAAAAGGAGTTGTTCTATATAAGAAAAATCATGAGGGTGTTTACTTGAGATGCCTAGGAAAGGCAGAATCTGAAAGAGTGATGTTGGAATTTCATGACAGATATGGTACAGGCCATGGATCAACACCATCTACAGTGAACTAGATTCTGAGGGCTAGTTACTATTGGCCTACACTGTTTAAAGACACACACAACAATGTCAGAACTTGTCATGTGTGTCAGACTGCGGCAGCCAGAGATAAGTACGCAACACTCCCACTCCAACCATTCTTTGAGGTAAAACCTTTCACTCAGTGGGGGATGGACTTCATAGGTCCAATCAATCCACCTTCCTCTGCAGGTCACAAGTATATCCTTACTATCATTGATTATTTTACAAGATGGACTGAGGACCTCGCTTGCAAGCAATGTACTTCAGACATGGTAATTAATTTCATTGAATCAGGTATCATTAACCGTTTTGGATGTCCTATGTCTCTAGTTTGCGATAATGGTCCTGCATTTTCATCGTTAAATTTTTCTAATTGGGCTTTTAATCATGGGATTATCATTAAGTTTGCATCCAACTATTACCCTTAGGGTAATGGTTTGGCTGAATCTTCCAACAAAAATCTTTTGACTATTATATGCAAGCTGTTAGAAAGAAATCCAAAAGATTGGCACACCCAACTTAGATTTTCTCTTTGGGTAGATCGCACAAGACATAAAACTTCCATAGGAATATCACCTTGCCACCTGGTTTATGGATTAGAGCATGTGTTTCCTATTCAGTTGAAAATCCCTACCTTACAGTTCATTAATGAATATTATGCTGAGGGAGATAGATGTGAGGCCAGACTTGCTGAATTATTACACCTTGAGGAAAAAAGAGATGAAGCCCTGGAAATTTTTTCCAAACATCAGAGGGTTGTCAAGAGATGGTTTGATAAAAGAACCAAGGTAAAATATTTTAGGATTTCTGACTTGGTTCTTTACTGGGATAAAGCTCATGACCGTAAGGGAGAGCATGGAAAATTTGATAAACTTTGGCTTGGTCCTTACCAAATTTCAGAAATTCTGGGAGATAATGCTTTCCGTTTGAAAACTCTCACTGGAGAGGACATCCCACTGCCTATTAATGGGCAGTATTTGAAGCATTATTTCTAGTCTTGAGCTGTTTTCAACTCTTTTCCTGTATATAGTTAGATTAGGTTTCCCTTTTTGCTTTGCTTTTGTTGGTTTTGGTTAGTGTAGGTTTGCTTTTGGTTGGGTTTGTTTTTTGCTTTACTCTTGCTTTGGAGGTTTTCTTGTTTCCTTTTGGATGTGTTGCCCCTGCATGGAAAATATATCATTATCTGGGACTGTTCTAAGTATTTTATTGGTGGGCTTTAGTCTTGTATCTTGAAAGGATGGTTGAAGTCTTTGCTATTTCCAAATAGTCTAAATGTTTGATTTATAGAAGATGGGTCACAGGTTTTGATTTGAATTTGAAGTATTCTAAAATCTTATATCTTTAATATATCTTAAGAATTATGATGTTACTATAGGTCCCTTGTAAGGTTTTGTCAGGTAAAAAATCCTATTTCTACTTCAGTTCCACTATGGTTCTAAGCCCTGAGTGTGAAATTCATTGTTCACAGGTTGAAATGAAAAGTGACACAAAAAAGAATATCAAAAGAAAGAAAAAGTGAAATATTGAAAATCAAAAGAATGAATTCAACTTATCAGGAGTATTTGAATATCTCTATCGGGGCTATAAATGCCTGGTTGGAAATAGAGCTATGTTCGGGAGAATCATAGCGATAACCTCATCGGGGCTATTTGATTTGTTTTTCTGATAGTGAGATTGAAACCAGAGATTCTGGGTTCTCGATTCCTATTTGTTATCAAATGCTCTGGAGCATTTCCCAGAAGAGTCGCCATTTGTTGTGTAGTTTTCGCACACATGCCCCGCTGAAGGCAGGGACCCTCTTTTGCTTTGGTTTTGGTGTCTAGGGCCTTTCATTTTGAGGTTTTATCTTGCTTTGGCATGTGCTTAAATATTTATTTTGATTGCCTAAGTGATTTCCCTAAGTTATTCATTGAAGATCTTTAATTTTGAGCCAAGTTTGGGTTTTCGCTGAAGTTTGGGACTTTCCACCCTGGCCGGATTTTCCCAGATCCTGCTCGGACTCTGGCTAAGCACTGTCGTTCATGGATTTTTAGTCTTTGTGGAATTCCACATGGTCTGGATTTTTCTAGATTTTGTCCTACCATCAGGTTCCTGGTTTTTCCTAGCTGTCTTGTCAGCGGCACTAATGTTTTCGTATGAGCTTTGAACGATGTATTTAACCGATCTTTCAGGTCTTTCGTGTCATTATACTTTATTTTCTATGATCGGTTGAGCTGTGGAGTGCATTCTTGCGAGTGTTTGATTTTATTTTGGGCATTGTGTTGGTGAATTGTTTGATTTAAGTGGTGATTTCTTGTGCACTGCTGCTGTTGTCTTTGCTGGGTGCCATTAAACTGGTATTTGTTGTTTCTGAGATCAATTTCTGCTTCACAATGGTATGTTTTTTATTTCCCTACTATTGATTGATGAAAGTTAGGATTACTTTGGTGTCTTGCTTTTATTAAGGTCTGAATTCTTGAGTGCTTGCTCATTTCATGGTTAGGGTTGCCCAACATTGCTTTATTTATCATCTCCCAAGTGAGTTTTGAGGTCCTTTGTTTATTTGCATTTTGATGCATCTTGCTTGAGAGTTGTGAGTAATCCCCTAACGATCACTTAGCGGTTGAAATGATTGAATTCAAAACTTGCATGTACGTTAATGGTAGATGTATAGGGTTTGAAACCTAGGGCAATAACATTCCACCTTATTTCACATTAAAAATGACCTAGAATGCAAAGAAAATATGTGGAAAGCCCATGCCTAACATGCCTCAAGCCTAGATTCTTGAAATTTGTGATCTATCCATTGGTCTGAGAAAAATTGTGATTTGGTGTTGTAGTTTGGGTTTTGTCCTCAATCCGGGATTTTTCATCTCTGGCGGATTTTCCATCTCTTGCGGATTTTCCCGATTTCCTTTGATT
The DNA here is from genome assembly GCA_007258455.2 of Sequoia sempervirens. Taxonomy (NCBI): domain Eukaryota; kingdom Viridiplantae; phylum Streptophyta; class Pinopsida; order Cupressales; family Cupressaceae; genus Sequoia; species Sequoia sempervirens. The sequence goes on from VDFB02373365.1 coordinate 120,966,947, forward strand.
TACCAGAATCCGCTATCATTTTCGGAGTTTCATATATTCCACGAATTTCTGTTGACCCCAAATTTTCCCAAAATCTTGTGTCGCCTAGATTTTCCCAAGTTTACAAAGTGTCTTCCCCTTCGCAGAAATCCGTCTCTGGCAGATTTTCCTAGAATTTGATGAAATATGAAGGAATATGAAATAACATGATTTGTTAAAAGGTGACGATGCATTTTATAATTTATTTATGCTATTTTATGATATCCTATGTGTTTTATTGATTGATAATGATCATATTTAATTGTTAGTAGGTGTTTTCATGATTATCCCATTGGAATCCGTCTGGTCTAGAATTTCCCAAAATTCCTTTTTCCCTCAGATTCTACGTATGGTCCTGAAACCTGAAGTTCATCAAGATCATTTTATATGAGATTCAATGACATCTTGTTTATATGGGGGTTCATTCTAACAGTGTTTTGATGGATTAGCGTTGCTTTCCTATGGTTTTTATTGTGGGTTGTTTGACAAGTGCAGGCTAAACCTAGCAAGGCAGTAACTCGGTCTTCCATGTATGAAGCAAAGAAGATTAAAATGGACATCAAAAGAAAAATTCTTGAGAGTAAAATTACATCAATCTGGTCTGAGGTAACTGATACAAATGTTGGGCTATGGGATTACAAAGAATTTAAAGGAAGGATGGTAGTTGAGGATCTTCCTTTGGTGGCTAGGAGAATGAAGGAGTCAGGTTTGTCACATGTGGCCGGTTTTCCTTCCACAGTCTAGTGCTATGAGCTTGTCCTTGAGTGTGCTACAAACTATGATTAGGACACACAAAGAATTATTGGTCCTCAAGGAAGAGTTGTGGTGAATCTCAACCCTATTTCCATTGCCCAAAATTTTGATATGCCAGACAGATCTCATGTGGTGGCATTCAACATGAAGGAAGCTCAAGAGTACTATGAAGAACAGACTGTGAAATCACAACTGCTTATCAATTCCTGGCTGGAGAAGCCCAAGTCACACTATTCCAAACTACCAAAGCAGCTGTTCAGAGAAAAATTGATGAAAGAATACTATGATGCCATCACATTGCTCAGCAGGGCGGTTGGATTAAGGAATGCAGGTGTGTTTGAGAATTGGATGTGCCACGCTATTGTGATGATGGAACAAGAGTTGATCGACTATCATTGGGCTGGTGTCATTAGTAGGGTGATCGATGAGCAGTTATCCAATGTGTTGCAAACCAAGACCTTCACAATGACTTCATACTTGGTTCTATGCACTTGCGAGATTTCACCCATAGAAAGGATTGAGCACAAGGGGAATCTTTGGGTAGGATGTCATTTATGAGGTTTACCCTCAATTGCACTTAGGAAGTTCGAGCTATAGGAGGGTGAATGATGCATTCACCATGCATATCACTAGATTGCTTAAGGGAGCAAAGCACACTAGGATTTCTGACCAAGCCAAGGGGCTAATTAAGAGATATGGGGCATGGTTTATTCAGTTCCCAACTTTCTCATACATTCAGATTGATGGTTGTCAAAGGGTTCCTTACAGACTTCCAAGGTATGCCACTGATCATATCATACTTTTTGAAGTCATTCGATAGATATGTGACTTTGATGCCATTTTCAAGAGGGACAAGCATAAGACTGGTTTTGGGGGAGACTTCCCTTTGAGGATTGGTACAGGGGAGGCATGTCCTTCCATTATTTCTTCCCAGGCTTTAGAGGAGGAGATGAGTACTCTTGGCTTATCCTTTCATTCCAAGAGGTCCAAATTTGACATCACAGGTGAAGCCCAAAAGAGGGCTAGTAGAGAGTATAGTCACAAGTTTGATCTGGAAGACTACTGGGAAAATTGCAGTGATGAAATTAAGGTCAGAAAGAAGAAGTTTTCTCAGCCTCTGGTGGAATCAGTCTAGTTATATAATGTGAAGGCAGTCCCTGATCAACTTGAGGATGATGGAAAATTGATTCAAGATCATGCTTATGAGGTAGTGAAGGATAGGCCAATTGGTGATGTGGATTGGTTAGAAGAGGAAAAAGTAGAACTAAAACAGTTGATGAATCTGGTCATCAAATTCACTAGAATGTGGCTAAGACATAAACTGTGGGAGTTGGAAAATGAAGGTGTACATTGCACCTATGAGCTAATGGGAGATTTGGATCCTCACTCCACTTCTGAAGAGTCAACTGAGTATGATCCTAAGGGAAAAGTTAAGCTAGATTCTCCTTTCAAAATCAAGATAAAAGGTGTTCAGGGGGAGGAAGTCCAAGAAACAGAAAAGCAGAGGAAGCCAATAGCTAAGAAAAGGTCAAAGACTAAGAAGTCTGAGCAGATAGTAAGTGAAAGGAAGGGTCCTGAGGATGATGTTGATGTGCCCAAGAGAAGAAGAGTCATAAGATTGTCATAGAAGGTGAGCTCCAGAGTAGGAGAAAAAGAAGTTACTCCACCGGTGGTGAATGTAGAAAGCTCATAAGAGAAGGCACGAGTGTACACAAGGAGGTCTAGGACTCCTTCTCCCAAGGATTGTGTGCCTAAAGCGGATCCTCCTCTAGTTACTTCTCATGAGGAGAATCATGATGATGTTCCTTCCACCCATGAAGCTCAAAGCAAACCAAGTGAATCTGAGAAAGTTGAAGATCATCTAGATACTGAAGTGGGGGAATTTCATGAGGGTGACCTTTACAGTGCAGAGGAAGAAGTTGAAAAGGTATTGCAATCTCCCTTGGTTGCATATGCAGAGTCACTTGTTGGAACTCAAGAGGTTAAATCTCCTCCAAGAGAAGAAGAGGTAGAAAATATTTCATCACCTGAGCACAAGGAGGAACATGCTGATGAGAAGGAGAGCAAGACAGAGACTCCTGAGAAGAAGGGTTTGAGTGAAGAAGCACCTAAAGATCCACAGGAAGGATAGAAATAGACTAAAGTGCAATTGGAATCCATTGTCCCTGATTGGTTGGATAAGGAAATAAGTAGAAAATAGGTTATTGTGGAAGACACTCCACCTAATTGGGATGAACTGCTAGCCAAGATTGGAAAGGATAAAGGTAAAAAGAAGGCTAGGGTGATTTCAAAGATTGAGAGGGATGAGGAAAGCAACAGGGTTGTCCATATTGCAACCCCTGCCCTAGATAAGACTAGAGATGATGTGGCTGGAAAGTATTATAATGTTTATACTTTCAATTTGGGGCCCACTTCTATTGAACATGACATTGAAGATTATCAGGGTTCTAGTGCAGTCATCTTGGGCAGATTGAGGAAGGAAATAAAGACTAAGTAGGAGCTAAAAAAGGAAAATGAAAAACTTAGGAAATGCTTGGAGGATCTGATGAAGCCCTTGCAATCTATTAACCCCTCTGCTTCTACTGCAAAACCTTTACCTCAAGAGACTATCATCGAGCTGGAAAAGATGAAGGCTTCCACTCTTGCCACTATAAATTGGCTGCAAGGGGTGCGAACCAAAGGAAATGAGGCCATTAAGGATATTTTTTCAATATGGAAGGATGTTGTGAGGACAACAGATTGGTTGAAGGAGGTATTGGCTCTGAACAAGGAAGATATAGATCTCCTGCTACAAAAGATGAAGACCATCATGGAGTACACCAAGGATAAGTTAGAAAATGATTAAATTCTTCCTTCCTCCCAAGCTACTGAACCTTGGAAGTGGTTTGAAGCATTGTAAATTAGGTAGAAGGTTTTGAAGAAGATTTACAAATAGAGGAGGCAGATTGATGATACCCTAATTGGTGTGTATAGTGGATCCATTGATTTCTTTGAGATTATGACTGGGAGAAGGAAGATTTCCCCTAAGTATTTGAGTTTGGAATAGTTGAGAAGGTGGTGGCATGATTTTTATGCTCTAGTCAATGATGATTCTGCTTCTAAGCACTAGTTAGATGATGCGGCCACATACATTATTGTTATTGATAAATACCTAACTTATAAGGTGGAGTTGGATAAGTCGGTGAAGCAATCCAGGGAAGAAATTGCATCAATTGAGAGCCGACTTAAAGTTTTTCCTTTTCCTCTTGTGGCCGACTTGGATAGGGCGCTTTTGAAAGTTCATGAAATGCTGGATCGAAATAAGGACAAAAGGGAAGGTAGTTAATGATTGGCTACATCGAGATTTGTGCTTCCCTATTATTTTGGCATGCATTTGTCCGAGCTGCATTGGAGATCCCAGGCTAACCTGGATGAAGTTCATGCATTTAATGCATATTTTATTTCATTTTGAATTTCTCTTGGCCGAGCCTTATTATGATTGTAAAATCCTATCTAGGCCAACATGTTTTGGGGGTTCTATAAATATGGCATTTTTCCTCATTTGTAAGGGTTAAGAAGAAGAAATTTTAGACATAGAAAAATAGAGAGATAGTTAGAGTGAATTAGGTAGAGCAAGAGTTAGCAAGTAGGTGTTCTCAAGCAAATATTGTAACAGAAAGTTGTAATTGTTGCTACAGTGGATAATTTGATGCAAGTAATGGCATTGTGATTTGGTGCCATACTTGTGTTCTTTTGATTTTGCATGGTTCTTGTTATTCTATCTTTAGAATTGCTTTGAGGAAGATAATATTTAGCTTAGATTTGATTCAATGATTTTTATGGTTTGATATTTGAAGTGTTGCATCAATCCTTGGTCCATACTTTTCACAACCAACTAATTGTTAGTTGCTTTCCAAAGTTAGCTTGGACCTTTATATTCATTGTACTTAGTTCAATTGTGAGGGTTTATTCATTTCAATTGCAGTAGGGTTGTGTGAATGAATGTTCATGATATGAAAAACCTAACACCTTAGAAGATTGCATTGTTTCTATAAGATTGCAGATTCATCTGGGTCAAGTAGAAATCAGTTTTGAGGGATTGGTCCATTTCAAGTGTTTTGTCATTTGCATTGTTAATATTAGGTTTACTATTAAGTTTAGAAATCTCTTTGAAACCTTCATCTTTTGTTATTTCTTTGATTATTGGGTTAAATTTAGGATTGAAGTATCATCATATTGCTAGATTTGATAAATTGAGATTCAATATTTTGCTTGTAGTAAGGTCCCATTATGATTACCAACATTTTCACATTTATCACTGAGTTGTTTATGCATTGTCAAGACCTAACATTAGAGACCTTGGGGTTATCTCTTGAGGCTTGCTGCTAGAGATTTACCATTCAAGAGAGATAGGATATTATATTTTTTCTAAGTTGTTGCTCTACAGAACACATCATCAACATAACCAAAATGAAGCATTTTGCAATTGAGTTATCTAGGGACACGAGAAATATTATCCCTCCAAAATTCAAAAGAAGCACTAGTGGAGAAGAAATTGAGGCTTGGTTAATTTGAATGGATAAGTAGTTTGAAATCAAGAACTATTCAGAGGTCACCAAAGTTGTTTGGGGAGCCTTCTAGTTAGTAGGGGAAGCCTCTAATTGGTGGATGAATAAGAAGAAGGAACTTGGAATCAAGTCCTTAAAGTTTACCTAAAATGAGTTTGTTGACATTTTTTGAAAGAAGTGGCTACCCCAACCCTTCTTCATTCAAAATCTCATTGATTTCTAGAATCTGAAACAAGGAGATTCTTCAATGAATGAATACTGGGAGAAATTCCCTTGTCTCTTGAGGTATGTACCAATATACAAAAAATATAAGCAATTTCATACCAAGAAGTTCATTATGGTTCTAAATAGCCAAATAGGTGGTGAGGTGGATGTACATAGCCTGAACACTATGGACCTAGAATATGAGAAGGCAATCAATGAAGAGAAAAAGCTCAAAGCCATATCAAACTACCAGAAGAGGAATTGAAAGAAGTTCGATGGGCCTCAATTTAATCAAGCTCTAAAGAAGTTAAATGAGGGGCAGCAATTTCAAAGGAAAAGGGACAAGGGACCCCACAATAATTGAAATGAGCCGAGGAAGGATCACCAAGGAAACTTCAACAATGACAACAATGGTACTAGCTATAACAAAGCTAGAGGGAATGGTGGTAATTCTGAAATGCTAGCAAAAAAGAGGAGACCATTGAGAGCATGTTTTACATGTGGTGGGGATCATTTTACTAATCAATGTCCCAAAAAACAATCAAGATCACAACCACATGGTAACTCACTTTCTCCTCAATGAGCTATGTTTCAAAAAAGGATCCATGTAATAGTGGACAATCAGCAAGCAAAATACTAGATCACCCTAGTGGAAACTTCGGTATTTTGTTTGGTATACCTATTTCAATACTTATCGATATTGGAGCGACAAATTTTTTTGTTTACTTAGAGTAGCTAATCAATTTCTAGGAAAGATGGTTTTATGGAAAAATCTTGGGTTGTAGAATATGCAAACCAGGCAAGAGCAATGATGAAACAATGTTTATTTGAGGCAAGGGTTGAACTCCCAAGTTTCTCAACAGAAGTAAACTTTCACATATCTCCCTTAGGTTGTTATAATGTCATCGTAGGAATTAATTGGCTATGTAAACATAGAGCTAAATTAGATTTCCATGCTAAAACCATATAATGCTTAGATGATCTAGGTAACTAAGCGTCTTTGGAAGGTTTACTTATATCAAGAAATAAGCACAATGCCATTCTAGTGGTGGTGGATAAGTTTACCAAGGTGGTGCATTTTATACTAGGGAATTTAGCCCATGGAGCTCTTGTCATAGCTCAAAAATTTATATAAGACCTATTTAGTTTACATGTGATTCTTGCGAAGATCATTTCAGATAGGGATTCTCATGTGACATATAGGTTTTGGAAAACCTTTTTCTCCTCACTTGGGACTCAATTGAACATAATTTCAATGTATCATCTAGAGATGGGTAGAAAAACTGAAAGGGTTAACCAAGTTCTTGAAGATCTATTAAGGATTCATTGCATGGATCAACAATACACGTGGAAAGATTACCTACCATCGGTTGAGTTTGCACACAACAGTTCCTATCATTCTACAATCAAGATGGCTCCATTTGAAGCATTGTATAGTAGAAAATTTCAAACTCCTGTAAGCTAGAATAAGCTAGAGGATAGGATAAGCCTTGTGCTAGAGATGTTATCTGAAATGGGGGAGTAAGTAGGAATTATTAAGCAAAGGCTAGTAGAAGCCAATGATAGGAAGAAAAGTTATGCAGATTCTAAGCGGGTACCCAAAAAAATTATAGTAGGGGAAAATGTGTTGTTGAGGGTTAAACATCATAAGAGCTCCATCAAGTTTGGAAATTCATCCAAACTAGCTCTGCGCTATGTAGGTCCTTTCAAGGTTCTCGAGGAAGTAAACCCTATCGCTTATTGAATTGTGTTGCCACTTGCTCTTGCTAGGATGCATAATGTGTTTCATTTCTCATACCTTAAGAAGTATATACTAGGGGATAACCATGTTATTGATTGGAATGATTTATAGGTATAGGACCCAGTAGTGGTAATAATTGAGCCTCCTAAGGTGCTCGATACACGTAAGCTTCACTTAAGTAGTTCAAAGAGGTTTTGCAATCCAAAGTCCAGTGGGACCAATATAAAGAAGATTCTGCCACTTGGGAAGACTATGCTAAGATTAAGCATAAGTTTCCTATTGTCTTACATGCTTTTGAGAACTCTTGAAATAATTTTGTTGTGTTTATGTTTACAGTTTATGTCTATGTTTGCTACTTAAAATCATCAAGGATGATGATTCACAAGGGGGGATATGTTACACCCCGTTGTGTTAATACTTATTTAATTTTACCTAGTTGGGTGAAAATGCTTTAAAATAATGTATTTATGCTTTATGTGTTTTGGAAATATGAAGAATAAATGTTGATTCAATTAGATGTTATATAATGATTCTGATTGTGAAATATATGATACAAATGAATTTATTGTTTCCAGCTAACTACTATTGCAATGAACTAAGTTGGATTTAGGAATACAATCAAGCCTCTGAAAGAGAGGGGAAGTATCACTCGGGAGAATAACTTGGTCTGGTAACCCTTAGTAAGACCTAAATCGAGCTTTCATATACTCACTTCTAGTTTGGTCAAGTCAGGTCAATAGCTTGGGAAATAGTAAGTTACTTTTATTCTTATTTGTGTATGATTAGAAGAGGTTATGGTTTTATTTAAGAACAATCTTGTTTTGAGGGTTAAAAGTGTTGAGTCTCTTTGTAATGTGTGAGTTCTTCTTTATGTGTTTATATTTAATTGATGAGATATATACAAAATATATATAAGTATATGTATCTATTAACGATAAACTCATACACATGAGTATACATAGATAGATGTATCTATGCATACTCATGGCCGAATTACCCATATACACATGGGAATATTGATCAAACAAAGGTAACATATATATATATATATACACTTTGTGTATATATGTCGATCGATGGGATTGTGAATATATGTGTTTCTCCTTTGAGGAAATGATGTATATATAATATTTTCATATATATTAATGTACATGTATGTATCGACGTAAATAGAAATTTCCATACAAGTATATTAATATATATACATATACATATGTGTATATATATATAAATACACATGCATCATTATGCAAAATATGAACTATGAATATGCTAATTCAAATATCGAATAATGTATTTAATGAGCTTATATGATGAATATATATATATATATACATTATGTGTTATATATATATGTATGTGTATATATTTATATATATTAAAAATGTATTAATGTTTTGATAGCACTGAAATTTTTATTGAAGCACATAGTAAATACTTGGCACAACATATACATGAAATGTATTGTGTTGAACAAGACAATTGAGAGGGGGGTGAATCAGTTGTAGAAAATTTTAATCCTTAAAAACATTAATTAGAACTTAAATCAATCACAAATCCTTAACACTGCTAATATGATTAAACATTAAGTGCAAGGGTAGAAACTGGAAAGCAACACACAGACACAAGAACACCAGATTTACGTGGAAAGCCCAATAAGGGAAAAATCATGGTGAGGATTAGCTCACAATATAATAATTATCAAAACTGATTACAAAAGGCTCACTGCCAGAAAAAGATTCACTACCAAAACAAGACTAACTGTTTGGATCAAGACTCACTTTCCAACAAGGGTTAACCACCTAGAGGGCTCACTACCATAGAGATACAAAGAAGATAGAAGAGATATGCTATAGAAAGAAGAAAATATCAATGCAACATAGATTTCCACCACAATTCACTCAACCACTTGCAGACATTAATGAATGATAGAGTACACCTTTAGCTCACTGCATCCGAAAAATTTAGCATTTAGAATTTGCATTGATCTACCACACTCACATCACATACACACTATTTCACATCTATTTTCTCTATTTATTTACACTTATCTCTTTGTACATCTTTCCCCACTAATTCATCCTGTATTTATACCATCTTCAACATTGAAAAATATCCAAAGTCATCCATCCATCACTAAATTTGAATTAGGTTGGTTCCAAAACATCCTAGGGTGGAATTAGAATGAGGGCGACCTAAACACATGCTTAATGAGGAAAAAAATAAGTCCCAACACGCTTCATGAACTTTGAAAGTAGTTTTCAACACAAGGTCAGCCAAACCAATGTAAAAAACATAAAACAATTAAGCACACACAACCCTTAGCACAATCCAATCCTTCTAGACACCAAAATTATCTTTAACATGATCATAATAGCTTAACTCTAGAACTGCAAGTCATAAGACTCAACCAAAAAGGAATCCGGACCAACAAAATTTCTCTTGGACTGTAGCCAGATACATAGAAAACCATAGTTCACAAATGGTGAACATAACTCGCATTGAACAATGAATTAGCAGCCAAAAATATGGATATAGTAGCTTTCAACAACCATGATCAACCTATCTAAACCACACAAACATAGGAGCAAAATCTAGAGCAAAACCCGGAGCAACCATTGAACATCGATAACCTTTCTTCATTACAATTTTCTCAATATCCTCAACATATACAACGAATAACCTACATCCATGACATCAATGGCAACAAAAACTAGTTGATACTAGTTGACCAGTTAAAATCAATGACAACACCTTCATTCTTGCAACATATTGTGCAGAAATAAAAGGAATAGTGCATTCGTAAGAGGTTGTGCATAAGAAAATGACATTGTTTAAAGTATTTAATTGTTGTGTAATATGAACTAAGGAAGTGCTATAGTAAATTACATGGAATCAAAAGCAATTCAATGTGTGAGATAAATCAAGCAAGACTAATTCAAAATATGAAGGAAAAGTGAATATTCAATGTATAAGAACTTTGACATGGTCTATTTCAAATAACAACCAAATGAATAGGGTGTGTGATGTTTTATGTGGCACCAATATATGAATAATGTGAACCTATTAGAATTCTATTCTACAATACATATTCTAACATATGAAGAAAATTGGAAACAGAGAAATAGTCAAATGAGAAGCTAGCCAAAATGAGTCAACCTATATAAACATTAATCTTTCATTTCTAAGTGTTATTCTTGTTGTCCATTAGAATGAGTGACTCATTATTTGTTTTGAAATTTGGCTATGCATGTGTTTATTGTTCAATGTTTTTAGCTACCACCTTTTCTTCTTCTTGTTGAGTCAATTCAATTGATTGAGAAGTGTCATGTTTAAGAGCTAGTTTCTAGTCTATAGTTGCTCACATTTTTGTATAAATAGAGGTGCTTTCTCCCTCAAATGGGATGCATTATGCACTCTTGATACTTATTTTCAGAGTTGATATTTTTTTTTTTTTGAGTTTTGAGAGTTGTGAGAGGTTTTTAAAAGTAATTTTTTGGAGAAAGGAAGAGAGATAGTTGGGAATTTCTTGCTAATTTTGGGAAGGCTAAACTATGAATCCAGTTTGATCATTTGGAGCTTTGCAAATATAGGCATATTGATTTCTACTCTTTTATGCTTTATATGTTTTTGGAAAGATTGTGTGTCTTATGTTGCCTTGCTTGGGAATTTTTTTAATTATTTATTATGGAAAGGTTATTCTCCTATTTATGTGAAATTGAAAGATTCTTGATGCACCTAATCTAGGGATATTTAATATTTGAGTGTATGTATATATTCCATATTAAGGAATAGGTGTTTATAATAGCATTAAATACTATATTAAAGATAGAGCTTATATAGTTGATGCTTAACTTAGTTGAGTCCTATAATTACTTTGATTTACTTAGAAGAAGTTTCATAGTGTACTTAAGAGGTTATTGGTTATTCTTGGGGTTAAGGTTAACCCATGGCATAAGGGGATAGCCTAAAAATAGGTTATGAATGTGTTGTGCAGTTTTTCACACACACGCCCCGCTGTAAGTAGGGACCCTCTTTCGCCTCGGTTTTGGTGTTTTGGCCCTTTCTTTTGAGGTTTTGTCTTACCTGGGAACGGTGCTTGAATGTTTATTTTTATTGCCTAAGTGTTTTCCCCAGGATATTCATTGAGAATCCTAAGTTCTAGATGAATTTCGGGATTTTGCCCTAATTCGGGAGTTTCCGCCCTGGTCATATTTTCCTGGATCCTACTTGAACTTCGGCTGGATCTTGCTGTTCAAAAAGTTTGGGTCTTCGCAGATTTCTGCGTGGTCTGGATTTTCTTAGGTTCCACCTTGCCGTCGGTTTCCTAGGCTTCATGACTATCTTGTCGAGTGCATTAATGGCTCCGTGTAGGCTCTGAGAAATGTACTTAACTTGATTTTGGGATCTCTTACACCATTATGTTCACTATTTGCCATCATTTGAGCTAAGGAGTGCTTTTCTGTGATTAATTGACTTTGTTTTAGGGCATTTGGGCTTGCTTTGTTTGATTTGGTGGCTATTTCTCATGCGTTTTCCCTTGTGTTTGTTGTGGACATCCTCGAGCTTCGCGTTTGTTGCTACTGCGACCAATTTTCGCTTCATAATGGTATGTGCCTGATTGCTTTGATTAGATTGGATTTATGAATGGCACATTGGGATAGTGGTGGCTTGTAGGATTTGGTTTCCTATGCCTTCATCTGTTTCATGTTAGGGTTGTTTGGTGTTACGTCCTTGTTGTCTCCCGGGTGAGTTTTGAGTTCACATGTCCATCTACATTCTAATGAATCTTACCTGAGAGTAATCAATGAACCCTTGCGGTGACTTAACTGTTGAAACAACTAGATTTTGGGCTAGCCTGTGTGCTAATGGCTGGTGAATGGGGTTTAAACATAGGGCAATGCCATATCAGAAGATTTCATCTTAGGATTGACCTAGAATATAAAGAATTCATGAAGAGCCCATCCCTAGCTTGCCCCGAGCTAAACTCGTCAAAATCCATAGTTGATTCAGTGTCTAGGTGAAATCATGTCTTAGCGTCCCAGTTTGGGACTCTCCATCTCTTCCGGATTCCTGTCGCTATAACCATTCAGGCTCATTGAGTCATCATATCAATCACCTTGGGGTTTACCGAAGTAGTCTTCTTTTGTTCATGTTGGGTCGCCATGATATTTTTGTTCTTACATCGACAGGATCTTGTATACCCATCAGTCGGCAAAACCTTTCACTTTTGCCAGGAACTCACCCCACGAAGAAATCTTTTACCGACATGTTTATTCACCTTCACTCTCGACAGGACCAGTCCCAGTCGCCAAGAAGTCTCAGCGGGATCTGTGAGCTCTACCGATATTCACTTTTCGCTAGGACATCCGTCCTTCGGCGAGACCTCCCACCGAGCATGTTTGCTTTCTCCGTGCTATATTCCTTTCTGTCACCAGGAAATCTATTTTTCGTTGAGACCTCTCCACGAGGTTCTGGCTCCTGCCGATGCTTTCCCTTCGCCATGACTATCATAGTTCAATGGGACTTTATAGCGAGCTCCCCACTTTCACCGAGTCCTCCGCTTCAACGGGACTCCAAATGTTCGCCATGACATTGTAGCGAGGCCTTCTATTCGTAGCGAGCCCAGATCTTTTCATTGAGACCTCTGGCTGAGCTCAAACCAAACCTTAGTCAGCGAAACATTTCCTTTTCGCTGGGACCTTCTACCGAAAGCTTGAGTCTGGCCGAGGTGTTTTGCTTGGGCCCCATCGGTCGGTGAGACTTATAACTGTCGCTGAGACCTTACCCCGACTACCCTTGGCTCAGGCCGATTTGTTTTCTATGTCCCTTTTAGCCGGGACATTACACCGAAGCCACCGTGTCTTCGTGAGACCCACTTTTCTAACAGACCTTTCGGCATAACATACGTCTTTCGCTAAGACTTCTCCGCGAGACTCTAACTCGTGCTGAAGCTCTCATTCCGGATTCTCCTTTGGATCAGAACTTTGTGCTACCCACTGATGTCCGCCAGGTCCAGATTTCTCTGAAATCCGCTCTCCAAGACTTCCCGAAGATCAAATTTGGCTCGCTTTTTGCGGAAATCCGCCCCTCATGGATTTCCCCGAATTCTAACGAAATGCAAAGGAATATTGAATAACGTGACATGTTGGTGTTTTTTCAATGCATTCTTTGGTTTATTCATGTCACATTTGGATCTCTCACATGGTTTACTGATGAAAAATGATCGAGTCTAGTGATTAAGTAGGTGTTTCTTCGTTATTCCATTGGAATCCGAGCGGACTAGAATTTCTCGAAATTCCTCTTTGGCCTAGATTCCGCGGGTGGCCTTGAAACCCGAAATTTGTTGTAGTCATTTTATAGGAATTTTAACAACACCTTGTTTATCTAAGATGCGTTCTAATGGTATTTTGATGGATTAACCTTGCTTTCCTATGATTCTTATTATGTTTTCACATTGAATACAGGTTGAATCAAGCAAGGCTACAGCTGGTTCCTCGTTGTCTGATGTAGAGAGGATCAAGTTGGACATTAAGAGCAAGGTCCCCAAAAGTAAGATCACTTATGTCTGGTCAGAAGTCACTAATACCAATGTTGGCCTCTGGGACTACGAAGAATTTAAAGCAAGGATGGTGACTGAGGATCCTCCTTTGGTGACTAGAAGAATGAAAGAGTCAGGTTTGGTCCATGTAGCCAGTTTCCCTTCTACAATACAATGGTATGAGCTGGTCCTTGAGTGCGCAAGGCACTATGATCAGGACACACAGAGAATAATTGGTCCTCAAGGGAGAATTATTGCAAATCTCAACCCGGTCTCCATTGCCTAGACATTCAATATGCCAGAATGATCTTATGTGGTGGGATTCGCCATTCAGGCAGCTCAAGAGTTCTACGACGAATAGATTGTGAAATCATAGCAGCTGATCAACTCCTAGCTGGAGAAGCCCAAGTCCCCCTATTCCAAATTTCCCAAACAACTATTCAGAGCCAAATTCAAGAAGGAGTATTACGATGCCATCATGTTTCTTAGCAGAGTGGTTGGATTGAAGAGTGCTGGCACATTTGAGAATTGGATGTGCCATGCCATTGTAAGGATGGAATGAGCAAATTGACTACCATTGGGTAGGGGTCATCAGCGAAGTTATTCACAAGCAGTTGTCCAATGTGTTGCAGACAAAGACCTTCACAATGACCTCCTATTTGGTCTATGCACTTGCTAGGTTACAGCCCTACAGGGGATTGGATACAAGAGGCACCTTTGGACATGATATTATTTATGAAGTTTTCCATCAGTTGCATTGGGGAGGTTCAAATTATAGGAGGGAAAATGATGCATTCATCATGCATATTACCAGAATGCTTCAGGAGGCATAGCATGTGAGAATTATAGATCAAGCTAAGGAGCTCATCAGGAAATATGGAGCTTGGTTTATTTAATTTTTGACCTTCTCCTACATTTGGATTGATGGCTGTCAGAAGGCTCTATACAGACTTCGGAGGTACCCCACTGATCACATTATATTGCTAGAAGTAACAAGAAAGATTTGTGATTTTGATGCAATTGTCAAGAAGGATAAGCATAAGACTGGATTTGGTGGAGAGTTTCCATTAAGGATTGGCACTGGGGAGGTATGTCCTTCCATTGGTTCTGACCAAGCCTCATAGGAAGAATTGGGTACTCTTGGCCTATCTCTCCATTCCAGGAGATCTAGATTTGATATGACAGGGGAGGCTCAGAAGAAGGCCAGTAGAGAGTACAACCATAAGGTAAACTTAGACGACTACTAGGCTAACTGTAGTGATGAGTATGAGGTCCGAAAGAAGAAATTCTCTCAGCTTTCGGTTGATGCAGTCCGATTGTACAATGTGATGGCAGTCCCTGATCAGTTGGAGGATGATGGGAACTTGATCCAAGATCATGCCTATGAAGCAGTGAAGGATAGGCCAATCAGTGAGGTAGATTGGTTGGAAGAGGAGAAAATAGAATTGAAACAACTGATGGATCTATTTCTCAACTTTACCAAGATGTGGCTCAAGCACACTTTGTGGGAGTTGGAGAATAAGGGTGTACAATGCACTCACAACCTGATGGGAGATTTGGATCCCCATTCTACTTCTGAGGAATCCACCAAGTAGGATCCTAAGGGAAAAGGTATGTTGGATTCCCCATCCAAGATAAAAACAAAAGGTGTTCAACAAGAAGAGACCTAGGGAACCATAAAACAAAGGAGGCTGAAGGCCAAGAGGAGGACAAGGATTGAAGGGTCTTAGCATAAGGAGGTTGAGAAGCAAAATCTTGAGGCTGATGCTTCGGTGCTAAAGAGAAGAAGAATTATAAAATTGTCAGAAAGGGTAAGCTCCAAGGTTGCAGAGGAGGTAGCTCCCCCACCAGTAATAAATGTTGAAAGCTCAGAGGAGAAGGCCAAAGTGTATGCAAGGAAGTCTAGGACTCCTTCTCCCAGGGACAATGTGCCTAAGGCTGACCTACCTCCGGTGGGTTCTCATGAGGAGCAACATGATGATGCTCCTTCCGCTCATGAAATTCAAAGTGAACCAGGTGTGGAAGAAGATGTTGAAGATCATCCGGATACTGAAGGTGAGGAATTCCATGCGGGTGATCTCCACAGTGCCGAGGCAGAGATTGAAAAGATAATGCAATCCCTTGTGATTGCACATACAGTTTCTCCTATTAGAACTGAGGCAATTGAATCTCCTCCAAGGGAAGAGGAGGTAGTGAAAGATCCATCACTTGAACAGGAGGAGAAACATGTTGAAGAAGAGGAAAGTAGAGTCGATGAAACTCCAGATAAACAAAATTTGAATGAGGAAATAGAAGAAGATCAACAAAATGTGGAGAAGTAGGCTGAGGAGCAATTGGAGTCTAGTGTCCCTAAATGGCTTGACATGGAAATAAAGAGAAAACAGGTGGTTGTGGAAGATAGTCCACCGAATTGGGATGCATTGCTAGCTAGGAGGGGAAAGGACAAGGGTAAAAAGAAAGCTAGAGTGATCTCGAGAGTTGAAAGGGATGAGGCACATAATAAGGTTGTTCATGTTGCTACCCCTGTCCCAAATAAAAATAGAGACGATGTGGCTGGAAGTGATTATAATGTACAAACCTTTAATCTTGGACCTACATCAGTGGAGAAGGACATTGGAGATTATGAGGTCTCCAGTACAGTTATTGTGGACAGATTGAGGAGGGAAGTAAAAACCAAGCAGGAGCTGAAGAGAGAAAATGAGAATCTCAAGAGATGCCTTGAGGAATTAATAAAGCCACTGTAATCCATCAATCCCTCTTCCTCTGCCACCAATCATTTGCCTCAGGAGACCATAACTGAGCTTGAAAAGATGAAGGCTTCGACCCTTGCCACTACAAATTGGTTGAAAGGAGTACAAATTAATGGTGATGAAAGTATTAAACAGATTTTGTCAACTGGGAAGGATGCTGTCGTGACAATCAAATGGTTGAAACAGGTGTTAGCACAGGATAAAGAGGACACCGAACTCCTGCTATAGAAGACTAGGACTATTATGGAGTACACCTGGGATAGGTTGGTGAGTGATGGAATTCTTCCCTCTTCTAGAGCTGCCAAATCGTGGGAATGGTTCGAGGCGTTGCAAATTAGAAAAAAGGTGTTAAGAAAAATTTACAAACAGAGAAAACACATTGATGACACCCTAGTTGGCATCTATGGTGGTTGCATGGCCTTCTTTGAAATCATGACGGGACGAAGGAAAATCGCGCCTAGGTATTTGAGTTTAGAGTAGTTGAAAGAATGGTGGCATGATGTCTATACACCACTTGATGGCGGTCCTGTTTCCGAGTACCAATTGGATGATGCGGCCACCTACCTCACAGTTATTGATAAGCATGTGACATACAAAGCAGACTAGGATAGGTCGGTCAAGCACTCGAGGGAGGTGATTGCATCCATTGAGAGGTGACTTAGGGTTTTGCTGGTACCACCTATGGTTGACTTAGATGCAACGTTCTTGAGGCTACACAAAGAGTCAGATCGGTGCAAGGACAATAGGGAAAAGAGCTGATGATGGGCTATGGCACGATTTGTGCTTCCCATTATTTTCCTGCACGTCGATCAGGCTGCATCACGGATCCTGGGCCGACCTCGACGGGATGCGCATTTATTTCCTGTTTGACCATTTCAAAGACTCCCTCAACCAAGTGGTTGTGCCGAGTTATTACTGTGAGACCCTTGCCTGGCCGTCGATGCTTCTCTGGAGTTTCTATATATTGGGCATTTGGCCTCTTTGTAAGGGGTTAGATAGTTAAGGGTTAGAGAATCAGATAGTTAGAAAGCTAGACAGTTAGAAGTTAGCCAGTTAGAGGTAGGGTAAATTAGCAGGTAGTTGCTCTCAAGCAAATATTGTAATAGAAAACTAGAGTTGTTGCTACAGTGGACAATCTGAATATAAGTAATGCCATTGTGATTTGGTGCCATACTGGTATTCTCTTGTCTTGCATGGTTCTTGTTTTCCATCTTTAAAATTGCTTTGAGGAGGTTAATGTTTAGATTAAATTTGATTCAATAATGTTAGTAGTAGTTTGATACTCGAATGTTGCAGCAATCCTTTAGTCCATACTTTTCGCAACCAACTGATTGTTAGTTGCTTTGCAAAGTTAGCCTGGACTTTATATTCCTTGTGCTTAGTTCAATCGTGAATGTTGTTCATTTTAATTGCAATAGGGTTACTTGAATGCATGTTCATGGTTTGAAAATCTTAAGAGCCTTAGAATATTGCACTGTTTCTACAAGATAGCAGATTTATCTGGGTCAAGCAGAAATCAATTTTGAAGGATTGGTCCATTCTAGGTATTGGTTACTCTCATTATTAATCTTAGTAGTAATATTAGATTTAGAAATCTCTTTGAAACCCTTACTCTTTTGCTATTTCTTTGATTATTGGGTTAAATCTAAGATTGAAGTGTCACCAGTTTGCTAAATCTAATAGAATCGAGTGAATAGTTTGCTTGTAGTAAGGTCCCATTGTGATTACCAACAATTTCACATTTATCATTGAGTTGTTTATGCATTGTCAAGACCTGACATGAATACCTTGGTGTTATCTCTTGAGGCTTGCGAATAGAGATTTACCTTTTAAGAGAGATAGGATATTGTGTCTTGTCTGTGTTGTTGTTGTGCAGAAAATAGCGATCAACACTGTTGGCGCTAGAAGGAGGGCCCGAATCAACAAGTTGGATCAATTTTTGAATGCCATCTCTCCCAAGAGATTCAGAAGAAGAACAAGATCTAATCCAGGAGATGAAGAATTTCAAGAGTTACCAGACCCTACTAGGTCAGGAAGGACCAATAGAAGAAGGGAATCATCATCATTCCATCCACCCCCCTCATTTCCATCATCCCCATCTTCATCAAGTTCATCTGAGTCTGAGGCCATTCCCAGTCCACAACCTCATCCAGTCATAAATCAACCATTTTCACGCCCACCTCCACCAATGGCATTCCTAGCAACCAACCCATCTCCACTGAGCTTTTCTGTTTATAATGTCATGCCTAAAAACCCTGAGCACTTCTGTTTGAAGTTCCATATCAATGATCTAAACAGAACTGCTGAAGAGCACATTAGAATCTTTCAGACTAGTCTTAAAGATAGAGGGCTAAACGATGAGGACGTAGCTTGTAGGTTATTTCCCTATTCACTAGGGGAAGATGCATTCTATTGGTACAACCATTTACCTGCTGGGTCTATCCACCATTGGACTGAGTTAGAAGCTATTTTTTTGTAAAAGTTTTGAATTCCCATTAGTTCTAATGAGCTTTACCGTCAATTTACTAACGTGAAGAGAGAGGTCAATGAACCCATAGGATCTTTTAACAATAGGTTTCACCATGTTTACACTAGGTTACATGCCCCTTATGCCATTGATGAGCCCACTTCCTTAGAAGTCTATTACGAAGGACTGGATAGTTTGACAACTACTTTCATGAAATGGAGTAATAACCCCCCTGAGAGTTTACTAGACGCATATGTAGAGGCTGTAAAAGTTAGCACAAATCTAAGGAAACATCTGTCTGGGCCTTTACCCTCATTAGGACCCATTGCACATCCTGTACAAGTTCTAGCTATTAAACAAGCCCTTGCACACCATACTCCTATCATGAATCAGGTACCTCAGTTGCCTCTGGTCCCTCATCCAGGACCCTCTATGGGAAAAATGCTATCCATAATGAGTTATCCCTAGAAAAATGTGAATCAACCCCTGCACACCCAGCCTTAGGCTAGTTATCCTCCCTACTTGCAAAACTCTAAAGTCTTGAACCAGTCACTAAATGCCAATGCTATAGTGGGTTGTTCCCAGAATAATGCGAATCAACCTTCATACTGTAATCTTGACAAGGAAAGATTGGATGAATTGTTAGAACAAATAAAGAAACTGAATATGGAGGTAACCTACTTAAGAACCCAAAACAGTCAGTTGCAATTTTCTTAGAGAAACATGCAGTCCAATCAGAACTTTGATAGAGGGCAACGTTAGGATAGAGGATACTACAATGACAGAGGGTATAACAATGATAGAGGTTACAATAATGATAAAGGATATAATAATGAAAGAAGGTAGAATTATGATAAGAGACAATCATCAGGCCAAAGCTTTGACAGAGGTCAAGGTGGTGGACAAGGTTTCGAGAGAAGACAACAACCAGGACATAATAGAATCTAGAACACAGGGCCCAATAATGGAGGAGTCCCCACCCCACTGAATCAACCAGCTAGTCAACTTGCTAATCAATCTACTAGTCAACCAATTAATCAGGAGAAGCCCCCCAGTGGTGTATATCTGGCTGAGGTTGCCTTATCAAGGTGGTGTAGGCTCCATAAGACTAGTTAGCATTCTAAGCTAGACTGTCAAGAGTTCCAAACATCAGCCTCAATCTTTCAGTATGAAGTGGAAAATAATGCGAGCTGTAAGGAAATAGTACCTTGTATTCCTTATGATTCACTAGTGTTAGTGTTAAACCATGCTCCTTTTCCGCAAAGTGAGGATAATGTGCCTAAAGAAGAATCTAGCCAGTTGAAGGAAGAGGTAGACCAGGTATGCAATGGAGATGAAATGACACAATTATTTGATGAGAGTCAGATGAATGATAATGGTCCCAGAGATGAAGAAGAAGCTCACATTGAGGAAGTGCAGACCTTTCAGAGACCTACCAAGAGGTATGATTTGAGGGAATTGCCACATAGGCACCCACAAGCTGGAGGCCCCTTCACTACTTCCATCCCACCAAATAATTTCAACACTCCTCCAAACCCTAATGCTAGCAATAATCCATCATTGCCTCGAGTCTCTAAGTAATATTTATCCCAAGGAGTACATCCTGATGCACCAAAAAGAAGAAATGTTGATGCAAGTAAAGAAAAGATGGTGGAATACCCGAAGGAGACCCCCACTGATTTGAATGAAGAGTAGTTGGCTCTGTATGTTGCAGAGGAACTCCAAAAATTAAAGGTAAATCTATCTACATTTAAGCTATTAAGAGTCCCATCCATTAGGAGTGCAGTCTTAGGTTCTTATGATGCAAATTTTGTGTCTCAAGATAGGTCAATTAGCAAGAATATCCATAAAGTATCTATTTCTTAGCCAATAGGAGGGAAAAATCAATCTCATGATTGAGCCCATATGCCCCCTAGAGACATTAGGAAGGAAAGGGACAAATCTCAGGTTGTTCAAGTAGATACTCTGTTAACTCTGTTTCAAGGGAAAATAGATACCCCTCTGTTCCTAATTTCTGTCCACGTGTTTGGTAAGAATTTACATAATTGTCTGCTGGATTTGGGTGCATCAACCAATGTTATGCCCCTTGGTGTCTGTAGAGCTATGGGAATTACTCCTGCTAAATCACAGAAGAAAGTCACACAGTTGGATAGGACTGAAGTCAATGTGGTAGGAGAGCTAAATATGATTTAGATGCAGATTGCTTCTGATCCTAGAATTCAACAAGTAATCAATATACAGGTAGCTGACATCCCTGATGCTTACAACCTAATCTTGGGAAGAGACTTCACCAAGGCTTTAAATGGATATGTTTCCACTGATCATTCCCATATGTGGCTTCCCTGGAAGGGAGTGCCTAATCAGATCAGGATTGAAAGAGAACCCAGGATGAAATATATGATCACAGCCTCAACAGAAATCCTGGTGTTAGAAGTAAGTATGGAAAACTACATGCTTATTGCTCCTCCTGAAGAACCAAATATGGATGAGGTTATTATGTTCCACACAATGCCTGTTGACCTTATGACAGAGCTCAGTGATACTGAAGCCCTAGTGGAACCAGTTAAAGACAATGGTGAACCAGTTGAAAGTAATGATGACCCAGAGGATAATCAGCTGGCTTTGTTAGACAGTTTTCAAGAATTCCTTCAAAAATGTATTGAAGGTCAGATTCAGTTAGGAAAAAAAAGGAGCTTTGGAGAGTTACTCTTGCCCAATTGGTCCAAAGTAGATAATGCTTCACATTCAGAATTGGATTGCTGCTTATGCCAAGCTGCGGTGGAACAAATACAGAAACATACCAACCTTGATCTTGCAACCATAATCGATAACCTGAGTGTCACAGAAGATCCTAAAGGAAATGGAATGATGCCTTCTGAAAGGCCACCCACATGTAACAGTGCAAGTAATGCAGCAAGAGATCCTACAGTTGCTGGATGCTGGACTCTGAGGTTCGATGGGTCCAAGTCAAAACAAGGAGTTGGAGCAGGATTTGAGTTAATCAGCCCAAAAGGTAAGACATTTTTCGTTGCTCATAGACTTTAGTTCCATTGTACCAATAACGTAGTAGAATATGAAGCCTTAGTTCATGGATTGTTGATGGACTTGAAGAAGAAGATTAAGATTTTGCAAGTGTATGGAGATTCTGAATTAGTAGTCAAGCAAGTTAGAAGGCAGTACTCTTGTCATGACAGAAGAATGACTAACTACAGACACAAAGTATGGGATCTGATCGAAGGATTTGATGCCTTCAAAATTCAGCTGATTCCCAGAAATAAAAATTAGATAGCTGATTCCTTGGCCCAGGCAGTCAGCACCCTGCAGCCTCTATCTCTTTCTGGGTTGAAGAAGTTTACAGTGGAACTGACTCCAATACCCTTAGTACCTGAAAATGTCACCAGCTTCCAGGTGTTTGAGGATGACGAGCACATTTTAGATTTTATCACAAACACAGATGTTTTTGCTTCTCATATTATTGATGAAATCGAGCCCCAAGAGGTAGAGATAGACTTGGAAGGGGTAATCAATTTGAAGACCAACACTATTCCCAGGGGAATGGTGCAATTGGAGAGGATTTTTGATTTGGATAAGATCAGAGACCAGGATCAAGACACTAGGAAAGAGTCCATTAGTGGACAATGTGACAAGTGTAATGTGGGATCCCAAGAGGATGAAAAAAATATTCTTATTGGCAAAATATGCACCCCAGAAGAAAGACGGGGAATCATTGATGCATTGCACAAATATCCGGATGTGATAGCTTGGGATTATGAGGACTTGAAAACTTATGATACATTAGTCATAACTCATACTATCCCTCTCAATCTAGGAGTGAAACCTTTCAGACAGAGGCAGAGGCCTATCAATGCTCTGCTGGAACCTGTAATACAGAGAGAAGTGCAGAAGCTGTTGTCTACAAGAATCATATTTCCAGTCAGACACTCTACTTGGGTTGCAAACCTGGTTCCTGTACGAAATAAAAATGGCGAAATCAGATTGTGTGTGGATTTCAGAAACCTAAACAGGGCGTCAGAGAAGGATAATTATCTAGTACCCTCACTGGATGAAATACTCTAGATTGTGAATGGCTCTCAGATGCTGTCCTTTCTAGATGGATATTCAGGGTACAACCAAGTCATGGTGCAGTATGAGGATAGACATAAGACTGCTTTCACCACTAAGTGGGGCACTTTTGCTTATAGAAGAATGCCTTTCAGCCTGATTAATGTTGGAGCTACATTCCAGAGAGCAATGGACATAGCCTTCAAAGATATAATTGGGAAGTGCATAATCATTTACATGGATGACCTTACTATCTTCTCCAAGAAAAGAGGTGACCATATCTCAGACCTATGCAAAGTTTTCCAGAAATGCAGAGAGTTTGGCATATCCCTCAACCCAAAGAAATGCATCTTTGGAGTTACAAAAGGTAAGTTGTTAGGGCATATCATCTCTGAAAAGGGGATTGCAATTGATCCAAAATGTATAGAGGCTATTTTCAAGATCCTACCACCTGCTAGTAAAAAGGAAATGAAGTCATTCTTTGGAAAAATCAATTTTGTCAGGAAATTCATCATCGGATTTGCAGAGATAGTCAAGCCCCTGAATGCGATGCTGAAATAGAAGGCCAAGGTGGAATGGAATGCAGAAGCAAAAGAAGCATTTGCTGAAATAAAGAGAGTTATTGTTGAAGCTCCAGTTTTATTAAGCCCTGATTATGTCAAACCTTTCTACACATATTCATTTGCTTCTGACCACTCCTGCACTGCTATATTAACTCAAAAATCTGACCAAGGCAACGAGCACCCCATAGCATTCATGAGCACACCATTGAAGAATGCAGAACTAAAATACCCAAATGTGGAAAAATAGGCTTATGCCTTAGTCAGGGTAGTCAAGAAATTCAGACATTATATCCTCAGAAATAAGATCTTTGCTATAGTTCCTGATCCTGCAGTCAAGCTACTCTTGATACAGAATGAACTAGGAGAATGAAGAGCCAAGTGGGTAACTATGCTACAAAAATATGATATGGAAATTTAGCCCATGAAGCTGGTAAGAGGACAAGGGCTCACAAGGACAATGGAAGAGACAGGCCCTGATCTTACAGCTCAATCTTATACTTTAGAGGATGTTTCTCCTGGCGAGTGGTATGATGATGTTGTTCATTATCTCCTGACTCAGAGATGCCCTGACCATCTTAATCCCATACAAAGAAGGGAATTGTGCTTAAAGAGTGACGGTTTCATGTTGAAAGGGGTTGTCTTATACAAAAGGAATCACGAAGGTGTGTACTTAAGGTTCCTAGGAAAGGCATAATCTACAAGGGTGATATTAGAATTTCATGACAGATATGGTACAGGCCATGGATCAGCACCTTCTACAACAAACTGGATTCTCAGAGCTGGTTACTATTGGCCTACATTGTTTAAAGACACAGTCACACCAGAACCTGTCATGTGTGTCAGATTGCCACCACCAGAGAGAAGTATGCAACACTCCCACTTCAGCCAGTTTTGAGGTAAAACCTTTTGCATAATGGGGAATGGATTTCATTGGCCCCATTAATCCACCTTCCTCTACTAGTCATAGGTATATTCTCACCATTACTAATTATTTTACACGATAGACAGAAGCTCTCGTATGCAAATAGTGTACTTCTGAGGTAGTAATTAATTTCCTTGAATCTGGTATTCTTAATCATTTTGGATGCCCCATGTCTCTAGTATGTGATAATGGTTCCGTGTTTTCATCATTGAAATTTTCCAATTGGGCTTTTGATCATGGGATCATTATAAAATTTTCATATAATTACTACCCCCAGGGTAACGGGTTAGTCGAGTCATCCAACAAAAATCTCCTGACTGTTATCCACAAACTGTTAAAACGAAATCCGAAGGATTGGCATACCCAACTCAGATTTTCTCTTCTGGGCAGATCATACAAGACATAAAGCTTCCATAGGGATGTCACCTTACCATATGGTTTATGGCCTAGAACCTATGTTCCCCATACAATTGAAAATTCCTACCCTTCAGTTCATCAATGAATATTATGAGGAGGAAGACAGACATGAGAATAGACTTGCTGAACTATTGCACCTTGAAGAAAAAAGATACAAAGCCCTAGACAACTTTGCCAAACATCAAGGGGTTTTCAAGAGGTGGTTTGATAAGAGAGCCAAGGTTAAAGCATTTAGGGTCTTTGACTTGGTTCTCTCCTGGGATAAAGCCCATGACCATAAGGGAGAGCATGAAAAATTTGATAAACTTTGGCTTGGACCTTACCAGATCTCAGAAATCTTGGGAGATAATGCCTTCCGTTTGAAAACTCTCACTGGACAGGATATCCCACTGCCTGTCAATGGGCTTTATTTGAAGCATTATTTCCAGTCTTGAGTTGTTTCAGCTCTCATCTTGTATATAGTTAGATTTGGGTTTCCCTTTCTGCTTTGCTTTTGTTTGTTTTGGTTAGGGTGGGTGTCCTTTTTGTTTGCTTTTGGTTTGTTTGTTTTGCTCTACTTTTGTTTTGGGGGTTCTTCTCTATTTTCGCCTGGGTGTGCTGCACCTACATGACATATTTGTCTTCTCTGGAGTTGTTCTACGTATTTCGTTGGTGAACTTTAGTATTGCATCTTGAAAGGATGGTTGAGGTCTTTGCTATTTCTAACAGTCTTAATGTCGGATTTATAGAAGGATGAGTCACTGGTATGGATTTGAACTTGAAATACTCTGAAAATCTTATATCTTTCATATATCTTAAGAATCCTGATGTCACTATAGGAACCCTTGCGAAGTCTTGTCAAGTGAAAAATCCTATTTCTGCTTTAGTGCCACTGTGTTTCTCAGCCCTGAGTGTGAACTTCATTGTTCACAGGTTGAAATGAAAGAGACATACATTGAATATCAAAAGAGAAGAAAAATGAAATATTGAATATAAAAAGAATAAATTCAACTTATCAGGGGTATCTGAATATCTCTACTGGGGCTATGGATGCCTGGTTGGTAGTAGAGCTATGTTCTAGAGATTCACAATGATAACCTCGCTGGGGCTATAGATGCCTGACTGGCAGCGAGGCCCTATCCAGGTGACTTTTGAAGTTAGAATCCTTATGTAGCCTGACTTGACTGAGCTTGGTTTTTGTAGTAACTTAAGGAGGGAAATAAACTCATATGCACACACTTGGATTTTTAGTTTATGGAGGATTTGCTCTATCCTTTGGTTCTAATTCTTTAAATCCTACATTCTGACTTGTTTGTTTGATAGTGAGATTGAAACCAAAGATTCTGGGTTCTAGATTCTTGTTTTTCATCAAATGCTCTGGAGCATTTTCCCAGTGGAGGTTGCCATTTGTTGTGCAATTTTTTGCACACATGCCCCGCTGTAAGCAGGGACCCTCTTTCGCCTCGGTTTTGGTGTTTTGGCCCTTTCTTTTGAGGTTTTGTCTTACTTGGGCACGGTGCTTGAATGTTTATTTTTATTTCCTAAGTGTTTTCCCCAGGATATTAATTGAAAATCCTAAGTTCTGGATGAATTTTGGGCTTTTGCCCTGATTCGGGAGTTTCCGCCCTGGTCATATTTTTCCAGATCCTGCTTGAACTCCGGCTGGATCTTGCTGTTCAGAAAGTTTGGGTCTTCACGGATTTCCGCGTGGTCCGGATTTTCCTAGGTTCCACCCTACTGTCAATTTCTCGGGCTTCATGACTGTCTTGTCAAGTGCATTAATGGCTCTGTGTAGGCTCTGAGAAATGTACTTAACTTGATTTTGGGATCTCTTGTGCCATTATGTTCGCTATTTGCCATCATTTGAGCTAAGGAGTGATTTTTTGTGATTAATTGACTTCGTTTTAGGGAGTTTGGGCTTACTTTGATTTGGTGGATATTTCTCATACGTTTTCGCCTGTGTTTGTTGTGGACATCCTTGAGCTTCACGTTTGTTGCTGCTGTGACCAATTTCTGCTTCATAATGGTATGTGCCTGATTGCTCTGCTTTGATTTGATTTCTGAATGGCACGTTGGGATTGTGGTGGCATGTGGATTTTGTTTCCTATGCCTTCATCTGTTTCGTGCTAGGGTTGTTTGGTGTTGCATCCTTGTTGTCTCCCGGGTGAGTTTTGAGTTCACATGTCCATCTACATTCTGATGAATCTTACCTAAGAGTAATCAATGAACCCTAGCGGTTACTTAACTGTTGAAACAACTAAATTCTGGGCTAGCCTGTGTGCTAATGGCGGGTGAATGGGGTTTAAACCTAGGGCAATGCCATATCAGAAGATTTCATCTTAGGATTGACCTAGAATACAAAGAATTCATGAAGAGCCCATCCCTAGCTTGCCCCGAGCTAAACTCATCAAAATCTATAGTTGATTCAGTGTTTGGGTGAAATCATGTCTTAGCGTCGCAGTTCGGGACTCTCCATCTCTTTCGGATTCCCATCGCTGTAACCATTCAGGCTCGCTAAGTCGTCATATCGATCACCTTGGGGTTTACCGAAGTAGCCTTCCTTTGTTCATGTCAGGTCACCATGATATTTTCATTCTTACACCGACAAGATCTTGTATGCCCATCAGTCGGTGAAACCTTCCGCTTTCACCAGGACCTCACCTCATGAAATTGTTTACCGACATGTTTGTTCACCTTCACTCTCAGCAGGACCGGTCCTAGTTGCCAAGAAGTCTCAGCGGGATCTGTGAGCTCTACTGATATTCGCTTTTCGCCAGGACATCCGTCCTTCAGCGAGACCTCCCACCGAGCATGTTTGCTTTCACTGCGTTGTATTCCTTTTTGTCGCCAGGACATCCATTTTTCATTGAGACCTCTCCGCGAGGTTCTGGCTCCTGCTGATGCTTTCCCTTCACCGTGACTATCATAGTTCGCTGGGACTTTATAGTGAGCTCCCCACTTTCACTGAGTCCTCCGCTTCAACAGGACTCCTAACATTCGCCATGACGTTGTAGTGAGGCCTTCTGTTCATAGCGAGCCTGGATCTTTTCGTTGAGACTTCTGGCCGAGCTCAAACCAAACCTTAGTCGGTGGAACATTTCCTTTTCGCTGGGACCTTCTACCGAAAGCTTGAGTTTGGCCGAGGTGTTTTGCTTGGGCCCCGTTAGTTGGTGAGACCTATAACTATCGCTGAGACCTTACCCTGACTGCCCTTGGCTCAGTCGATTTGTTTGCTATGTCCCTTTTCACTGGGACGTTACACCGAAGCCACCGTGTCTTGGTGAGACCCCCTTTTCTGAAAGACCTTTCGGAGTGACATTCGTCTTTCGCTAAGAATTCTTCGCAAGACTCTAACTCGTGCCGAAGCTCTCATTCCGGATTCTCCTTTGGATCAAAACTTTGTACTACCCGCGGATGTCTGCCAGGTCCGGATTTCTCTGAAATCCGCTATCTCCCAGACTTCCCGAAGATCAAATTTGGCTCGCTTTTCACGGAAATCCGTCCCTCATGGATTTCCCTGAATTGTGACGAAATGCAAAGGAATATTAAATAACATGACATGTTAGTGTTTTTTCAATGCATTCTCTGGTTTATTCATGTCACATTTGGATCTCTCACGTGGTTTACTAATGAAAAATGATCGAGTCTAGTGATTAAGTAGGTGTTTCTTCGTTATTCCGTTGGAATCCGAGCGGACTGGAATTTCCAAAAATTCCTCTCTGGCCCAGATTCCACGGGTGGCCTTGAAACCCGAAATTTGTTGTAGTCATTTTATAGGAATTTTAACAACACCTTGTTTATCTGAGATGCGTTCTAATGGTATTTTGATGGATTAACCTTGCTTTCCTGTGATTCTTATTATTTTTTCACATTGAATACAGGCTGAATCAAGCAAGGCTGCAGCTGGTTCCTCGTTGTTTGATGTAGAGAGGATCAAGTTGGACATTAAGAGCAAGGTCCATGAAAGTAAGATCACTTATGTCTGGTCAGAAGTCACCGATACCAATGTTGGCCTCTGGGACTAAGAATAATTTAAAGTAAGGATGGCGACTGAGGATCATCCTTTGGTGACTAGAAGAATGAAAGAGTCAGGTTTGGCCCATGTGGCCGGTTTCCCTTCTACAATACAATGTTATGAGCTGGTCCTTGAGTGCACAAGGCACTATGATTAGGACACACAGAGGATAATTGGTCCTCAAGGGAGAATTATTGCAAATCTCAACCCGGTCTCCATTGCCTAGACATTCAATATGCCAGAATGATCTTATGTGGTGGGATTCACCATTCGGGTAGCTCAAGAGTTCTATGATGAACAGACCGTGAAATCACAGCAGCTGATCAACTCCTGGCTGGAGAAGCCCAAGTCCCACTATTCCAAATTTCCCAAGCAGCTATTCAGAGCCAAATTCAAGGAGTATTACGATGCCATCACGTTTCTTAGCAGGGTGGTTGGATTGAAGAGTGCTGGCACATTTGAGAATTGGATGTGCCATGCCATTGTAAGGATGGAATGAGAGAAAATTGACTACCATTGGGCAGGGGTCATTAGCCAAGTTATTCTCAAGCAGTTGTCCAATGTGTTGCAGAAAAAACCTTCACAATGACCTCCTATTTGGTCTATGCACTTGCTAGGTCCCACCCCTGCAGGGGATTGGATACAAGAGGCACCTTTAGACCGGATATTATTTATGAAGTTTTCCCTCAGTTGCATTGGGGAGGTTCAAATTATAGGAGGGAAAATGATGCATTCACCATGCATATTACCAGAATGCTTCAGGAGGCAAAGCATGTTAGAATTTTAGATATAGCTAAGGAGCTCATCAGGAAATATGGAGCTTGGTTTATTCAATTTCTGACCTCCTACATTCAGATTGATGGCTATCAGAAGGCTCCATACAGACTTCCAAGGTACCCCACTAATCACATTATATTGCTAGAAGTAACAAGACAGATTTGTGATTTTGATGCAATTATCAAGAAGGATAAGCATAAGACTAGATTTGGTGGAGAGTTCCCATTAAGGATTGGCACTGGGGAGGTATGTCCTTCCATTGGTTCTACCGAAGCCTCAGAGGAAGAATTGGGTACTCTTGGCCTATCTCTCCATTCTTCGAGATCCAGATTTGATATCACAGGGGAGACTCAGAAGAAGGCCAGTAGAGAGTACAACCATAAGGTAAACTTAGAGGACTACTGGGCCAACTATAGTGATGAGTATGAGGTCCGAAAGAAGAAATTCTCTCAGCTTCTGGTTGATGCAGTCTGATTGTACAATGTGAGGGCAGTCCCTGATCAGTTGGAGGATGATGGGAACTTGATCCAAGATCATGCCTATGAAGCAGTGAAGGATAGGCTAATCAGTGAGGTAGATTGGTCAGAAGAGGAGCAAATAGAATTGAAACAACTGATGGATCTAGTTCTCAACTTCACCAAGATGTGGCTCAAGCACACTTTGTGGGAGTTGGAGAATAAGGGTGTACAGTGCACTCACAACTTGATGGGAGATTTGGATCCCCATTCTACTTCTGAGGAATCCACCGAGCAGGATCCTAAGGGAAAAGGTACGTTGGATTCCCCATCCAAGATAAAAAAAAAGGTGTTCAACAAGAAGAGACCTAGGGAACCGTAAAAAAAAGGAGGCCGAAGGCCAAGAGGAGGACAAGGATTGAAGGGTCTGAGCATAAGGAGGTTGAGAATCAAAATCCTAAGGTTGAAGCTTCGGTGCTAAAGAGAAGAAGAATTATAAAATTTTCAGAAAGGGAAAGCTCCAAGGTTGCAGAGGAGGTAGCTCCCCCACCAGTAATAAATGTTGAAAGCTCAAAGGAGAAGGCTAAAGTGTATGCAAGTAAGTGTAGCACTCCTTCTCCCAGGGACAATGTGCCTAAGGCTGACCTACCTCTGGTGGTTTCTCATGAGGAGCAAGATGATGATGCTCCTTCTGCTCATGAAATTCAAAGTGAACCAGGTGTGGAAGAAGATGTTGAAGATCATCTAGATATTGAAGGTGGGGAATTCCATGCGGGTGATCTCCACAGTGCCGAGGTAGAGATTGAAAAGATAATGCAATCCCCTATGATTGCACATACAGTTTCTCCTATTAGAACTGAGGCAATTGAATCTCCTCCAAGGGAAGAGGAGGTAGTGAAAGATCCATCACTTGAATAGGAGGAGAAACATGTTGAAGAAGAGGAAAGTAGAGTCGATGAAACTCCAGATAAACAAAATTTGAATGAGGAAATAGCAGAAGATCAACAAAATGTGGAGAAGCAGGCTGAAGAGAAATTGGAGTCCAGTGTCCCTAAATGGCTTGATAGGGAAATAAAGAGAAAACAGGTGGTTGTGGAAGATAGTCCACCAAATTGGGATGCACTGCTAGCTAGGAGAGGAAAGGACAAGGGTAAAAAGAAAGCTAGAGTGATCTCGAGAGTTGAAAGGGATGAGGCACATAATAAGGTTGTTCATGTTGCTACCCCTGTCCCAGATAAAAATAGAGATGATGTGGCTGGAAGTGATTATAATGTACAAACCTTTAATCTTGGACCTACATCAGTGGAGCAGGACATTGGAGATTATGAGGTCTCCAGTACAGTTATTGTGGACAAATTGAGGAGGGAAGTAAAAACTAAGCAGGAGCTGAAGAGAGAAAATGAGAATCTCAAGAGATGCATGGAGGAATTAATGAAGCCAATGTAATCCATCAATCCCTCTTCCTCTGCCACCAATCCTTTGCCTCAGGAGACCATAAATGAGCTTGAAAAGATGAAGGCTTCCACCCTTGCCACTATGAATTGGTTGAAAGGTTTAAAAATTAATGGTGATGAGAGTATTAAATAGATTTTGTCAACTGGGAAGGATGCTGTCATGACAATTGAATGGTTGAAATAGTTGTTAGCACAGGATAAAGAGGACACCGGCCTCCTGCTAGAGAAGACTAGGACTATTATGGAGTACACCTGGGACAGGTTGGTGAGTGATGGAATTCTTCCCTCTTCTAGAGCTGCCGAACCATGGGAATGGTTCGAGGCATTGCAAATTAGGCAGAAGGTGTTAACAAAAATTTACAAATAGAGAAAACACATTGATGACACCCTAGCTGGCGTCTATGGTGGTTGCATGGCCTTCTTCGAAATCACGATGGGACGGATGAAAATCGCGCCTAGGTATTTGAGTTTAGAGCAGTTGAAAGAATGGTGGCATGATGTCTATACACCACTTGATGGTGGTCCTATTTCTGAGCACCATCTGGATGATGCGGCCACCTACCTTGCAATTATTGATAAGCATGTGACATATAAAGCGGATTGGGATAGGTCGGTCAAGCACTTGAGGGAGGAGATTTCGTCCATTGAGAGGAAACTTAGGGTTATGCTGGTACTACCTGTGGCCAACTTAGATGCAGCGTTCTTGAGGCTACACAAAGAGTCAGATCGGTGCAAGGACAATAGGGAAAAGAGTTGATGATGGGCTGTGGTGCGATTTGTGCTTCCCATTATTTTCCTGCATGTCGACCAGGCTGCATCACGGATCCTGAGCTGACCTCGACAGGACGCGCATTTATTGCTTGTTTGACCATTTTGAAGACTCCCTTGGCCAGGTGGTTGTGCCAAGTTATTGTTGCGAAACCCTTGCCTGGCCGCCAATGCTTCTCTGGAGTTTCTATATATTGGGCATTTGTCCTCTTTGTAAGGGGTTAGATAGTTAAGGGTTAGAGAATCAGATAGTTAGAAAGCTAGACAGTTAGAAGTTAGCCAGTTAGAGGTAGGGTAAATTAGCAAGTAGTTTCTCTCAAGCAAATATTGTAATAGAAAACTAGAGTTGTTGCTACAGTGGACAATCTGAATATAAGTAATGTCATTGTGATTTGGTGCCATACTGGTATTCTCTTGTCTTGCATGGTTCTTGTTTTCCATCTTTAAAATTTCTTTGAGGAGGTTAATGTTTAGATTAAATTTGATTCAATAATGTTAGTAGTAGTCTAGTACTCGAATGTTGCAGCAATCCTTTAGTCCATACTTTTCACAACCAACTGATGGTTAGTTGCTTTGCAAAGTTAGCCTGGACTTTATATTCCTTGTGCTTAGTTCAATCATGAATGTTGTTCATTTTAACTGCAATAGGGTTACTTGAATGCATGTTCATGGTTTGAAAATCTTAAGAGCCTTAGAAGATTGCACTGTTTCTACAAGATAGTAGATTTATCTGGGTCAAGCATAAATCAGTTTTGAAGGATTGGTCCATTCTGGGTATTGGTTACTTTCATTATTAATCTTAGGAGTAATATTAGATTTAGAAATCTCTTTGAAACCCTTACTCTTTTGCTATTTCTTTGATTATTGGGTTAAATCTAAGATTGAAGTGTCACCAGTTTGCTAAATCTGACATAATCGAGTCAATAATTTTCTTGTGGTAAGGTCCCATTGTGATTACCAGCAATTTCACATTTATCACTGAGTTGTTTATGCATTGTCAAGACCTAACATGAATACCTTGGGGTTATCTCTTGAGGCTTACTGATAGAGATTTACCTTTTAAGAGAGATAGGATATTGCATCTTGTCTGTGTTGTTGTTGTTGTTGTGCAGAAAACAACGATCAACAAAATGGTCAGAAGAAATCAAGCTAGGAAGGTGGGCGAAGTATATGATATCCACTCTTAATTCTGGGTGATGAATAATTTGGCCAAAGTAGTGTAAGTTGTCACTATTTACACTATCAATTCACTGTGATTTGGGTTTAGATTCTAGGAAAGGAATAAATCATATGTGTATGTAGTAGCCACTATGTGATAGATCTAGATATGTAGGACACAACATCAAGATCATGGGAAGTCATTATTATTATGAGGTTACCAAACTAATCTCTTCATCAAAGGGAGGGCCATCTTACTATTTAGGTAGTTGTGTCAGGGACCATAGTGATTCGATGGTTGGTGAAAAAGCACTTGAGTGATGCTTCTCCTCATTAGTAGGTGACCAAGATTTGATGGAGGACACCTGGACCATTTGTATATCTATTTCTAGTAAGCTCCTAACAACATTGTATGTATATTTGGATTCATTACTATGGAAAAATTGTAGGAGATAAATGTTATCACGAAAACATGTACTATGAAATCAATACATTGGAAAGTTGTAATACTTTGATTTAATGCAATGGGAAAGTTTGGAAGATGCTTATTTTGAATGTGCATGCAATCTTTATATTTGGAAAGAAAATTTGTCTTGCTTAAAGTAGTTTCATCATATTTTATTTACTTGAGGTCAAAACGTAGTAAAACTTTTGAGTAGAACAATGGGCATGTTACACTTTCACATACACTCACTATTGAGCTCTCTCTTTACCATATTTCTTTATCAAAATAGATTCTATGGATTTATTATTTTCACATAATCTTTTGAAACATTTTCCATACACACATACCTCTTTTCAATAGCTTTGATCTTCTATTTATATCCTTTGCAAGCTTTAAAAATTTTCTCCTTGTCAACCAAGATGAAACAAATACATGAGACATGCATTGGCCATAACAAGTTGGCTCCAAAAACATCTATGGTAAGAAGGAATCACATGTGGTTCAAACAAAAAGATAGAAAAGACCTATTTTCTATAGAATACAACTTCAAACTGGTGCACACTACCAAACATCCAGTGTAATCATTTCAACATG
Source organism: Sequoia sempervirens (assembly GCA_007258455.2). Classification (NCBI taxonomy): domain Eukaryota; kingdom Viridiplantae; phylum Streptophyta; class Pinopsida; order Cupressales; family Cupressaceae; genus Sequoia; species Sequoia sempervirens. Next base: position 121,001,577 of record VDFB02373365.1, read on the forward strand.
CCAAGTCGACTCAACAAACACTTAAACTTCTTTAAATTAGCTCCAGAACAAAAGTAGTACTAGAGAAACAATAATGAAATCATTTGGATCATGTCATGACTATTGTATGCCTTGCCAAACATTCCTACACATCTCTTTTACTAATTCAAATAATATTTTCATGTTGCTGCAACTATTTGAGCACTGATGTTGGTAACCCAAACACATTTAGGTTGTATAGACTTGGTGTAGAACATTGAAAAAAATTCTTGTGATAGACAAGATGATCTGAAACTTGAAATGAGCATACCAATAAACCATATGAGCTTGTCTTTCAAACAACAAAGTCAAATGACAAGATGCGTTGAAAGGTGGTGGCATTTGTTATCTCCCTCAATATTCATTAGCTAGTAACAAGACTTGTCTTCATGCAAATGACTCTGGAAACTATTGTGGTACAAACTATCGCTTGAGACTTGAATCATATGTGTTTCTTGCATGTATCTACCAATCCTCTAAACTGCATGACTATATCACCAAGTATGGAAAAATGAGAAGCATTTATTTGACTCATCTTGGCTGCAACCGCACTATACAATAGTCTTCATTCTACTCGCTACAAATCACTTTGTGGTAGATTCATGATCTAAGTTTTGAATCACACATACCTGAGATAAAATGCAAGACATCTTTCATATCCACAAGCACATATCTTCAAATGCGGTAGAATGATGTGTAATTTCTTGAGCCTATGACATCCTTCCTGATAGGAACTATAATTAGCCAAATTCCTTCAAAAAAATTGCAACATACTCCACATGACTTCATAGCTTCTATGATATTCATCATCAACACAACTTAAAATATTAATTACATGCACTTAACTTAGATATAACTTTAGGATATAGGGTACATAAAATTCATAAGATAATGCATAACTGTGTATAGATGATACTTATCTTATCTCCTTACCTTCTTCCATCACTGCTCCTCTATTTGTTCCTTTGTCATCATCACATAGTTGACATGAATGACAACATATACAACAAAAATAAAATGCATACACTTAATTTATGTAGCTAGTTAAGGGGGAATACATTTATATCCACTACTAACACACTTTTGGTTTGATTCCATAACATCAATAGTTTGTGATGCCAAGCATTATCAAAAGTACCTGCAATAGAGTATGAGCTATCACATGCAATCCTTGATATTGTGTTTGTATGTGAATCACCTAGAAAAAGAGAGCATTGGTATATGTGTTGCATCCATATTTTATATGTTTCCTAGCAATAGAGATGTTAGACCAAAATCCATATTCATATTATTCTAAAACAAAGCATGTTGTGATTATGTCCTATTTTCATGCAAGAAAGAACATTAATAAATGCTACTATTTATGCTTATTTCATCAATCATTTGTATATGCACATCCTCTTTTAATTTTTTTTGGATGTATTGTGTAGTTTTCATTTATATGTATCATGTACACATTAGATTATATATGTTCTATTCACATACTTTGTGTTGTAGCTTATAACTTTTTAATTTATATATGTTGAAGGTTTTATTTGTGTAATTAATTTATTTTATAGTCCATAGCCTAGGGGCATAGATTCCTCACTTAAAATATTATTTATTCTCAACATATTTTATTTTCAACATTTTTTCATATTATAGGTAGCTAATATAACCTAGTAAAATCAATCTACTAAAGTGGGGGTAAAATGTAATGTTAAAATTACATATTTTACAATTTTGGAACTATAAATTAATTTTTTTTTAGTGTTCATTCCTGTGTAAGGGGGAAATCGACAAATGCAATAAGATAATCAATGTCAAATGAATTAAAATAAATCTAATTCAAAAAAAGGATTAAGATTCATACCCATTACTCACGAAATGAATAATACAAAATATTGAATTCAAGAAAGAAATTGAATAACAAGAACAATGAATTCCATAAATCATATAGTTACCCATCTCATGTTGAAGTGTATTTGCAAAGATGTTGGATTGTTGTTGTATCAATGTGAAGCATACATTTGTGCATAGAAAAAGCTTCAAAGTGTGATGTTGATTGAAGATGTGTGTTGAAGTTCTCAAGAAATTAATTATAATCTCAACATTACTTCATTGTGTAAAATATGTTGATGCTTCTATCATTTTTGAGAAGAAATGAGGTTGTTATATATTTTGTGTTTCGAAATGAATGATCGAGATCATAGAGTAGAATATTCTGATCAACGGTTCAAAACTATTGATGGGAAGAATTAGTAGATTTTGATAATGTAATCAGTGCGATTGAAGAAATCATGTTGAGCCTCCAGTGGGATTGAAGAATAGATGAATCAGACAGGAATAAAGTGAGGAATCAAGGGATCATAATTTTCTCAATAATGAAAGTGGGTAAGGGTAACTAATTAATTGTTTTAATTAATTAATCTTTTTCAATTAAACGTGCAAATCATGTTTGACTTTTACAAAAAAAGTTGTATTTTTTTGTTTGACCTTTTTGATGATGTTTTGAATAATTTATTTAATTTATTTAATTAGTGGATTTTGATAACGTAATTGGTGAGATTGAAGAAATCAATTTGAGTGTTTAGTGGAATTGAGGAAATAGATTGAATAATCTGTAGAATTGAAGAAATCATGTTGACCCTTCAGTAGGATTGAAGAAAAAATGAACCAGTTAGGAATAGAGTGAGCAATCAGGGGATCATAATTTGCTCAATCATTAAAGTGGGTAAGGGTAATTAATTAATTAATTTAATTAATTAATCTTTTTCAGTTGAACATGCAAATCGTGTTTGACTTTTACAAACAAAATTGTATTTTTTTGTTTGACCTTTTTGATGATGTTTTGAATAGTTTATTTATTTATTCAAGTTTGGGGGAAATTGATTTAATTAAACTATCAAGTATTAATAATTCAATTGATTTAGGGGAATAGGGTAAATTAGCGACAATTAAATAATTGATGTTATTTAATTAATCAGGAGGAATAAAGTTAGATTAGGACTTTATTAAATAAATGAAATTTGTTTAATTAGTAAAAAATGATGAAAAAGTGAATTAATTGAATAATGTAATATTATTCAATTATTAGAGGAAATTAGGGTTTTTGATGCAATTGATGTGAAATGCAGTGATATTAAGTGATAATGATGTCGATGATGAGAAAATGTCATTTAGTATATGTGATAAGCATTAGGTCATTTTTACATGTCTACATTTTCCCCTCTTTGAGACAAAGAATGGGTTGCTTTGTTTCAAAGAATTTGATGTTAAGATAAAGATTTGAAATTTTTTATATGCCCCACTATGCCCTGACGGTCAGCAGAATGATGGTAGGACTCTGGACTACCCTCTCAAGAGGTTGGGGCCGAAAATATCATTTTTTGGGTTGAGCTTGTGATAATGTTCTATTTTAGTTCAAATGCATAGAGGACAAAAAATTAAGCTTATAGGACTGTCGTTGATAGTTCAGATGTTCCTAGGAGCTCCTAATTTCAACGTAGGAAGGTTTCTTAGGTAAAAAATTAGGGTTTGGAGGGTTAAAATAGGTAAATAGGGTATAATTCTCCTCGTTTGCACTGTGAGCCTATAGTAATTTCTCACTTGTATATTTCGTGATTTGTTGATTGTGGAGGAGCTATGGTGAGGATTCGAGGAGCCCCACATTGCGTAGATGTAGTTTGTGAGTTTAGACACCTATAGGTATTGATGCCCTGGTATGTACCATTTCCTTTCATATTTTGACTAGTCATTTTTGTGTAATTAATGCATGAAAATTTTTGTAGGCATAGGTGGAAATTTCATGTTTTTCACACATTTGAATTGTTTTTACCACTTTTGTTATTTATAACTAGACCGCTCTTGCATTTTATGCTTGCACTTGCCATAGATTTTTGTAATTAACATTGTTTTTCACTCCTATTTTTGCATTTGATTAAAAGTTTTTCTTTTGAATTTTTTCAAATTAGATGGCCGCTCTTGTGATAAAAGTTTATGTTTGAAATATATGTTCGCATTTGCTATTGTTAGTGCTTTTGAATTTTTAAACCGTAGTTGACAAAATAGTAATCGATTTTGACTATTTTTAACGCTTTTGACAATAAAGTCATTGCTTTTGACAAAAAGTGACCGCTTTTGCTTTGCATAGAATTTTGAGTTAGCTTGTTTGCAATTTGAGGTTTTTTTGCATTTTTGTAACAAATTCTTAACATCATGGGTTGAATGGTTGTAGGAGGTTCTCAAACTACTTATGTCGAGGGAATGATGACCATGTGAGTTGTTTGATCATTGAGTTCCACGAGTTGGAGCGAGATGTGCTAGATGTTGTGGGGCTATGACACATTTGTTACATGCCTGTGATTAGATGTCATAGAGCTATGATGACTACCCTCATGGAGTGATGGCATTCAGAGACATTGTCTTTTCACTTACCTAACAAGGAGGCCTCCATTACCTTGGAGGATGTATGGAGGATTCTTCATGTACTTATTCATGGAGAGATTGTGACCTATTTCATATGATAGGATACATGTGCTATGCACTGAGTACTTGGTATTAGGCATCTTCATGTTTGTGAGTCATAGATAGACCTATTTGAGTTTTTTTGTAGTGTGGATCTAGTTTCACTTGTTCTATGTGCTTTTGTTTTGGGGCTCGTCATTCTTGATCAACGAGGCAAGAATTTTCTCATTGGTTGGGGTGTGTGCATCGAGAATATTTTTGAGCATGGCACTAGATATGTATGGGGCCCATGTCTCCTTGTGCATTTATATTGAGATATGCATGAGGTCACCTACCGAGGAGGTAGATCCATTTCTTCTCGTGTGGCATTACTTTATGTATGGGCATGGGAGCATATCCCTATCACTAGGCCCATGGATTTTTGGATTGGGATCCAAACAATTCAAATTCTTACAGATATGCTGAATTTATTCATTACACTTGGCCTAGGAAGCTACCTTACTAGTGTTGCATGATAGATTACATGCCTAGCTTTGTTTGGAGATCATGGTTGGGATGCAAGGCATGGCATGACGACCAGGAGTAGCTCCCATATTGTAGACAGGCACAATGGTTGATTGGTCATGTTCACTCTTTATTAGAGAGATATCTACCTGATCATGTTTGTATCCAATTTGATGAGAGATAGGGTCGATTCATGGATGGTTATGAGGCTCGTTTTGGAAGGACTACTCGAGAGGTTTGGGTATAGGGGCTATAGTAAGATCAGGATGTAGTTGTTGTGAACTTTAAGGCACTTGTTCCATTCGGATTGGGATGGCCTATTGGGCTTGTAGATCCTCAGACTACCCTAGATTTTGATCAGTGGCGGTCTCGACATATTACTTTAAAGTTTATAGATCTTGTTGGCACTATTCTAGTAGTGGGTAGAGTAGGGATTATTGGTCATCGTGGTGAGTGACAGGGAGTTCAAATTGTTATCAAGCAACTTGATAGAGATAGGAAAGATGGGTAGGACAATCCTAGGTAGAAGAATTAGCACAGGTTCCAAGTTCTCCTCCACCACTTGGTGATGTAGTGGTAGTAGCTTAGATAGTTCAATGGATGGTTGCTTGAGATGTCAAGGTCGTGTGGGAATAGGCTGCTAAGGAGAAAGTTGTTACTTTGACGGAGGAGAGGGATGACTACAGGGCAAAGCGAGACACTAAGAGTGGGTGGCGTCACGTTGTTGAGGCACAGTTACAGGTGATTACAGCTAAGAGGGATGCCCTCATATCAGAGCATGATTCCCTTAGAGCAAAGCAAGATCAGTACATGAGAGAGGCCACTAATTATCAACACTTTATGAATCCTTTGTACCCAAAGTTTAGTGGCGACCATGCTTCAAAGAGCCTAGTACTGCTACAGGTGTCGAGTCAGGTGGGCACTTAGTTAGATGTTCTCCAATGATGCCTTAGCCATCCCCTCATCAGAGCGAGAATTAGTCAAGGTCCCCACCTCTGACCGAGCAGCAGGATTATATGTTCTTCATCATTATGATTATTGTTTCAGAGATATTATTGTAGACATGATTTTGTGTGTGCATTCATTGGCCTAGTTGAAGCAACGCATATATGTATTTTTTTGTATTATGATATCACACATGTTTATATGATGATGTACCTTGCATTCTCTTTTTTGATCATGGTATATATGAGATCTACATGTTTTTTTGTATTTTCTTGATGTATGCATATGATGTGGATGGATGGATGATCGATATATCTATATGATATATGACATATGATTTTTTAGGATGTATATGATGTATGTTGATACCTTATATATGCAATGTATGATTTATACATGATACATGATGTTTTTATTTCTTTGTTATCATCATGATATGTACTGATGAGATGGTAGTTGTAGGATGGATGTGGTATGAATGTTATTGTGATGCAGGATGGATGTTGTTAGTTAGAAGAAATGTTGGATGATGGATAAAAAATTTATGTTGTTAGTTACTGATGAGTTTCTTTTTCTTTGCATAGAGGCTTCATATCTTTAACAATCCTTGTGATGTAGCAAATATATATGATGCACTAGGGTATTGATAACCAAGGTGTCTTTGTATCCATTGCGTGGAATTTAACTCAACATACAAATAATATTCTTGCTCATACCAGACATACAAAAACCCTATTAGAATATATCGTTGAGTTGTGTTTGAACTTTTCTGACCAGTTACATAGAGAGGTATGAAATACCTAACATGCAACTGCTACATGAATTGTCCCAAACAATTTCCATACACCAAATAGAGCAAGTATTCACCATGGTAGTATCACAAAAAACATCTTATAAATAGGAAACAAAAATGATTCTCAATTTCCCCCATTCCTTCCTCTCTAAATCCTTATGGACAACCTCAAGAGTTCCTAGGAATGAGTCAATAAAATAAATTAGAAAGATAAGACTATAAAAAGATAAACAATGTTGTAGTATCACTTGCCATATCTTTTTTGAGGTTTTTGGCTATTATCCATTATTGATGATGTATATTGTAGGAACTGATCCATTAAGACACATCTCAGGATGTTGTTGGTGAATTGTCAATAGATAGGTAGTTAACACTTTGGCATGTTTTTAACTTGATACTTTGGAATTTTTTATTTTTATGTTTTGTCCTATTTGTTGTCTATGTTGTCAAAGGGTGATTGTGAGGATTTGTTTATTTATGGATGAAAATCTTATTGCGGTTGGTGATAACGAAGGTAGGACCTTTTTGGTTTTCTAAATTTATATGATGTTTTTGTTGTTTTCAAGGGACTAACCTAGGGCCTCAGGGGCTCATCAAAGATAAACCTTTCCTATGTTGTACACACAAAGGATCATAGTTTGCTTGGTTTGATAAGAACATTTTTTTGACTTTTCTATTTTTTGAATGTTTTTGAATTTTTGAATTTTTGACTAAGTTGAAATAAAGCACGATAGATACCTAAGGAGACTGACCGATGGCCTCAGGGGTTGATAAGCCTTGCCTACTTTATACATGTAGATACCATGTAGTTCGACTAGTGTTGACTCAAAATCATAACATGTTTTTGGGATTTTTATGTTTTTGACATTGTTTTAATTTTGTTTGTTTTTTCGATGTTTTTGATTTTGATAGTTTTTGACCCTGATGGGATGTACAAGGATCCAATCCGCTACCAATTTTGGGAAGTTTCCCCCAATTTGAGACTAGACTACTTTTTCTAGGGGAGATGGATGTTGATTCTACAATAAGGTTCAATACTTAATCAATCATCAAGCCATGGTTGGGGTGCAGGTTTTATTATGGGACGAATGGGTGGATGCTCTAGATAGTGTTGATAGATAATGATGCAAGTTGTATTCAATCATAGTACTTTTTTTCCAGGTTTTCACTATGGAACTTGTTCTAGAAGTGCCACAAAGTGGTTTTCACTTAAAGAACGTTTTATTTTTCTTTACTATTTTCTTGATTTTTTATATTTTTTTATATTTTTACCCTTTTACCTATGGTATTTTGACATGTTTCAAGTATAGAACTTTTTAAGATGGCTATTGTTTAGTAGTTTGGATAAAGGTTATCCTTTAGGAGTAGCCAATTGATAAGATCCAAAGCCATAGCTTATTGTGATGATGAACGAACCTAACCAATTGGGTTCAAACTTACCTTTTCCATCTTGATTCAGCTGTACCTTTTGATTCCCTTTAAGTACCAAGTCACCAATTTGAAAGTTTCTATTTTTTATCCTTTTATTGTAGCTTTGTTTGAGTCAATCTTGGTAAACCTGTAGATGGTTTAATGCACTCAAATTCCTTTCATCTAGGAGTTCCAACTCATTTAATTTGGACAAACGATACTCTTCATTGTTGACCATTCATTTTAGTGATATTCGTAGTGGGGATTTTCACTTCAATAGGTAAGACAACTTCAAATCCATAGACTAAGTAAATTGGTGTGGCTCCTGTAGGTGTACGAATACTGGTTTGATAAGTCCATAGGATTGGGTTCAGTTGTAGATGCCAATCATGATCAGTGTTAATAACAATCTTTTTTAGTATCTTTAGGATGGTTTTGTTAGATGCTTCAACATGACCATTTCCTTGGGGGTAGTAGGGAGTGGAGAATTTGTGATGGATAGAGAATTTGGAATGAATATATTTGACATCTTGGTTATTGAATGGGGTCCCATTAACTATTATGATGGTTTGGGGAATTCCATATCAACATATCAGATAATTCAAGATGAACTTGGATATTTGTTTTCCAGTGATGTAGGTTAATGGAATTGCTTATGTCCACTCCATGAAGTATTCATTTGCAGTAATAATGAAATTATGTCCATTTGAGGAAGTGAGAGAGATCTTACCTACCAAGTCTAATCCCCACTATGAAAAAGGCCATGGTGTCATGATAGTTCTTAGCTCCTATGTTGGTGCATGAATGAGGTCACTGTGCTACTGACATTGTTGACATTTTTTGGTGTAAGCAATAACTTCTTGCTCCATAGAGGGCTAATAGTATCCTATTCTTTGTAACTTTTGTGCTAGGTTAGGTCCACTAGATTGGGACCCAAAAAATCCTTTGTGTACCTCTTGTAGGGTAGTTTGTGCTTCTTCTACATCAAGATATGAAAGTAAAGTACCCTATAAAATTAGATGATATAAGGTGTCTCTTAGGACTATGAATCAGGAAGTCCTATGGGAAAAGGTTTTATTTTGGGTAGTTGCTAGATGAGGGGGTATGACACCATGTTGGATATAATCAAATTTATCATGTACCACAATGAGTTAGGAACAACAACACCACACAATAGTTCTGATTTTGGGATATTGAATGTTGGTACGAGAAGTTTCTCCATAAGGAATTCATACTTAGAAATTTTCTGTGGAATATCGAGAAACGAACCTATCATTTTCATTACATCAGTTGCTCTATTGTTGATTTGGGGAACTTATTCAAAGGTGATTGTTACAAAATATTGTTTGAAACTATCCATCCTTTTATATGGCATTAGCTTGTCATCTTTTGTTTGATACTCATCATTTACTTGCCTGATTACTAATTGAGAGTCTCCATAAACCTTCAGTTCTTTTATCCTCCATTTGATGGCCATTTTGAGAGCTATGATTAGTGCTTCATACTCTGAGATGTTATTTGTGCATGAGAAATAAATTTTGTAAGCCTTAGGTATACTATCTCCCTGTGATTGAGAAATAATAACCCGCTCCTGAGCCGTGTTGAGTGTGGAACTTGTTAAAGTATAAGGTCGAACGACTTGTCTATTCTCTTAGTAGTATGCTTTCATCTGAGAAGTCTATTATAAGAGGCTAGTGATATTCTATTGGTTCTTTTCCTAGTTGATTTGCTATGATCTGTCCTTTGATGGCTCTCTTTTCTACATACTCTATGTCAAACTCACTTAGAATCATCACCCATTTAGCAATCCTACTTATTAGAGCTGCTTTTTCTAATAGGTACTTTGGTGGATCTACTTTTGAGATTAACTTTACTTTTTTGTTTAGGATATAGTGTCTCAACTTATGTGCCACAAAGAAAATAATAGACATGCTCTTTTTATGGGTGAATAGTTCAATTCATAGCCCATCAGTGTTCAAATGATGTAGTAGCCGCTCTTTCATTGTTATTATCATCTATATTTGCTAGGAGAGCTCCTAATGCCACTTGTGTTGTAGATACATAGAGTATCATTGCTTTATCTAGAATAGGTGGCATTAATATAGGAGTAGTGAGTAGATACTCTTTGAATTGATGGAATGATTGATCACATCTACCATCCCACTTGAATTTTATGTCTTTGTGGAGGAGATGGGTAAAGGGGTGACACTTTTCTGCCAATTGCATGATAAATCACCTAATGGACTATAGTTTTCCCTATAGACTTCTTAGCTATTTCAATTTCTATGGAGGGGTCATCTCTTGTATGGCTTTTACCTTTGCAATATTGACTTTGATGCCTCTCCTTGATACTATGTACCCTAGTAGCTTTCCAGATGTTACTCTGAATACACACTTTTTCAGATTGAGTCTCAATTTATAGTATTTGAGCATGTCAAACACTTTTGCAAGGTTGGTAAAATGTTCTTCTCTCTTGATGGACTTCACTAGTATTCCATCCACATAATCTTCCATAGTTGTATGTAACATATCATGAAATAATGTAGTCATTGCTCACTAATAGGTTGCTCCTACATGCTTTAGGCCAAATGGAATGACATTCCAATAGAAGGTCCCCCATGCACACGTGAAGGTTATTTTATGTTGATCATCAGGAGATATCTTTATTTGATTATTTCTTGAAAATTTGTCCGTCAATGACAAAAGTTGATGCCCTACTGTTAGATCTACAATCATATTAATTATTGGAAAAGGGAAGCCATATTTTGGACAAGATTTGTTTAGATCTCAGAAATTTATGTAGATTTTGATGCCCCAAGTGGGATTTGATATGGGTACTAGATTTGATATCCATTCCAGATAATCAATTGGTTTGATGAAGCCTATATCTAGCAGTTTCTTTAGTTCTACCTTTACCAAAAGTGTTATCTAGGGATGCATGTTTTGTAGCTTCTGCTTGATGGGTTTAGCTCTAGGAAATACGACTAGGTGATGTATGACCAATGTTGGTTCTAGCCTTCCCATGTCTACATATGTCCATAAAAAGTTTATCTTCCTTTCATTAATGAACACTGAGAAGCTCACTTTCTCTTTAGGATCAAGTGATGTTTCATGGTATGTTATCTTGGGTGTTTTTGATGTGCCAACATTGATAGATTATGCTTCTTCAACTAGGAGTGTCGACTTCTCTTGATATTCAAAAATAGGGAGATTGAAACCTCCATCCTCGGGCGCCTCAAGGAGGTTTTCACCCTTAGATTCATCCTTTATTTTTTTATTTTTTAGGATCTAATAGATCCACATCATCGTTTTCCCTAGGGGATCTCATTTTTATTTTTACATTGTCTTTTTCAATTTTACGACTAGAAAAAATAATCTCCCCTCGAAAATATGATTATTGTACGAGTTCCATGAAAAACCTTGATTTATGGTCTCTTGATGGTATATCGGTTCGAAGCCCTATAAACTCTGCAATAGATTCATCATTTTGGAATTGATCCAAAATAGGTGTATGGTGTTGTTGGTTCCAATCTATTAACTATGGGTAGCAAAGAGGGAGGTTGTCATAGTTATCTATAAAGCTTACTATAGCTATTGAAATTGTCAAATTCCTTTGGCATCATTCTTCCATTGGGTATCTAGATCATCGTTGCTAGAGGAAACAAAGGAAAGAGAATGCCATTCATACTTGTTAGAGTCTATTTCATAAGTGTAGTATTTAAATGTAGGTTTGCTAGGTTAGATAGGGAATATACTTATGCTAAATCTTTCAAATAAGTCCTCAATGGGTAAATTGTTGTCCATAAGATGGTAGATATCCAATGTATTGACGTCAGTAGAAGGATCTCCCTTCATAAAGAGGTACATCTAATATTTGGAGTAACCACGTATATCAAACCATAGCCTAATACCATGTTCTTCTTTCTTTGTTCCAATATAATTGGTTCCCATCTACCTTGCTTATGTTTCCCAAGGCCACCTTTTCCAGTCTATCCAATTTGTTTAGCTAGTTGATACCCTTTACTGCAAGGATCAATTAGAAGAGGTTGTACCTAGTCTAGTTCTTTTTGGTCCTCTTTGTAGATCATTGACGAGAGGTCCTCTTTGAATATTTCCTCATCCTTCATATTTCCCCACTTAGTAAAGATCATGGGTTTGGCTACCATTTTTATTGCTTGAACATGTTTAATATCCTTAGGCCCTCCATAACTTTTGGTGTTGGGGGGAGCATTCCAATGCAAAAGGCTTGATTGAAATGATAGTTCCCATTACCTTTGTCAAGTACTTGAATCTTGGACTCAGATTTTGGTTTCTCACTTGATAGGGGTTTAGTTGAGGTTGATGGTAGTGTTAATGGGTCAACATATGAGAAGGAGTGAAATGATATATTATTACTAGATATATATTGGATTTAGTTGTATTTTTCCTCCAATTTTGCACAGTAGTGGAAGGGTTTAGGATTAGCATATAATGTAACCTCCTTTCCATTGTGAGGAAATTTTAGACAATGGTGGAATGTTGAAGGAACTACTTGTAGTGCATGAATCCATAGGTGTCCTATAAGAAGGTTATATGGTAGCTCAAGGTTTCGCAATTGACATGTTGTTTCTATTGTTGTCGGTCCTATCTGTATAGGTAGCCTGATTGTCCCTTCTGAATTTCTTTCTAGGTCATCATAAGCCCTTATAGTGATGTTTTTTCCCTTGTCAATTAAATCATTAGAATACCTCAACTTTTAAACAAATTTCAAGGTACAGATGTTTAAACCTGCATTGTTATCTATCAATACTCTTTTAACCATATGTTTGTGGACACCAACCTCTATATAAAGGGCTAGGTTGTGGAATTACTTCTACATAAGGTCTTTCTTAGAAAATACTAAATTATGATTGGTTGTGATTTTTCCAACCATGGCTTTAAAATTTTTATCTAATTTTTGGCCCCTCTTCAACAATCATGCCTATCCTTCAAAATTTTGTCCAAGTCATACTTTGGCAGTGTTTTGGGTGTCTTTCATAACTCTGGTGGTGTTTTACTAAGTTACTCTAACTCACCCTTCAACCACTCCATAAAGCTTCCTGCATGTTTTGAACTATCGACAGTGTTTGGCTTAGTTTCTTGAATCTATGAAATTTCCGCATGGTCTATGCTCAAGATTGAATAGTGTGGGCAGTGTATTATAAAGTTTGTCTAACTTCCCCATTTACTACCCAAAATGAAAATGTGGCTTCATTAAAGAATAAGTGGTGTTTTGTAGCCAAAGATGAACAAGGGTAGTGATTTATAAAGTTATGTGAACTACTCGCTATCCCGCCTGCATGACTGTTCCTTTTCAAATTTTTGAAAAGTGGTTATATTGAGGCAGTGACATGAAAGCTAACACATGTTGACGCTATGTAGAAGATACATTTAATGTTAATCTACTAACACACTTCTCGTAGGAATTAAAGGGGAATTTTATGTTGAGAATATTCTCTAGCTGTGACATTCACTCTTGGAAACATGAAGAAAGGGAGCCTACCAATGTAGACTTCCACCCTCGAAATCTGGGAGCATTCAAAGGTATTTTTGTCTTTACCTTTGAATTATGAGAACATAATTGTTAGGCTTGTTTTATCCTACATTTTGAATTACCTAGTTAAAATTAGTTTAAATGCTAGTAGCCCAAAAATGACTAGAATTAAATATCAAGGTTATGATTATGTCACAAGGTTAACATGTGAAATGCCAAAAATAGGAGATACTAAGCTAGGCCAGTGAACATAAGTGATATTAAAGAAAAATTAAGGTCTCCTACTCCACCACCTATCACTCAGAGGGTAATTGAGAGTGGACTGGTAGAAGCAACCATTGTTCTCGTAGTTGTTCAATGCCTAGAATTGATTCTAGAATGTATAAGGCATTATAATACTCAAACATGGGAAATAAGAACTGAGGATAATTGGTTGGTAATAAAAATCCAAAGAGCCACCTTTCATTCATGTTTGAGAATCCCTGAAAAATAACCCTACTCCCCCATGGATTTCACTAGTGCTCAAATCGAGTTTTCACTCGAAAAGGGATATTACCAAAACATAATGGAGAGGAACTGGTTACCAAAGCCAAGAGGAGGAAAGTGTCAGTTTCCTCAAAAATTACATAGGACTCATTTCATGGATGAGATATCTGATATAATTTTGCTACTTCATAGAGTCTAGGGAAATGAATATGCTTTTGGTTTTCAAGAATGGATGTATTTCTTCATTCGGATTATACTCGGAGAAACCCAATATCTAGATTAGGCAACACTTATTAGTGATAGGCTACACAATCAACTGGTTTTCTTTTAGGCTAATAGAACATTCTTCATGTCCTCTCACCTAATCTATGCTATTACAAATACTAGACCTTGGCCGAGCTCGAGGCCAAGAAATCTTCCTCATGACTAGGTACCTATTTTCAAGCATTTTGATTAACTACAATTGCATAAAAGTTTCCTTCATCACAGGAGGATTTCAAAAACCTTCACTACAAGGATGACAATGGACTTGAAAGGGAAAATGGAAATGCGGCTTTCGCCTGAAGCTATTTCAATTTTTTAACTTTTACGGCAGTCATTTCATTCAATTCAAGAGATTTTATTATATAAGGGTTGGTAGTTTCATTGGGTTTCCCATTAAACTCCCAAGGCACCCAAAGGACAAGTTTGTGATGATTTAAGTCCACTGACAGTTAGATGATATTAACAAAATATGTCAAGAGCAAAGAAGAGTGATAGTGCAATTTCTAGTTGGTTTTAACCCTTATACATGTGAGTCCATGTCAGATGCCCTCAATATAGAAAAGGAGATCACCAAGTACATTTTGCAAACCTATGAGAAATGCTTTCTTTTTTATCTTAAAGACTATGTCAAAGATAATTTGAAAGTTAGGTCCTTGTTTTCTTCATTTTCCTACTCTAGAGGATTATTAGGCAGATTGATTTGATGAATTTGAAGTGAGGAAATGAAGTTGGATGAGATTTTCCTTGAGACATATTATCACCTATACTTTAATTTTTGATGTACAAGGGATTGAGGATGATGGGTTAGATTTAATAGACTCAATTTTCATAGAATTAATAGACAGTCAACCTATTCCTGCTATGGACTGGAGTAGTAAAGAGAAAGAAACCATTGAGGCTAGGGCCACTGATGTCTTAGAAAGAAATCAAGAATGAGTCACTAAGAAAAAGATAGAGAAAACTTGCCTTGATACCAAATCACAAAACACTCAACCAACATGAAGTGGTGGGTAGTATTTTGTAATTGCAAGAGCTTCTAGAGATCCTTCATAGTCATTACAATTTGGGGCTCAAGATGATGGTGATGAGGAAC
Organism: Sequoia sempervirens; assembly: GCA_007258455.2. Taxonomy (NCBI): domain Eukaryota; kingdom Viridiplantae; phylum Streptophyta; class Pinopsida; order Cupressales; family Cupressaceae; genus Sequoia; species Sequoia sempervirens. Next base: position 121,017,048 of record VDFB02373365.1, read on the forward strand.
CCCCTAACAAGGATATGCTTCACCCAACTTGTAGAGAAGAGCTCCCTAATTTTCCCATTTTGGAGAAAGAAAAAGGGGATGAGGGAGAACCATACATTTTAAAGAATATTGACATTAGCTATACCTCCCCATCACCTCAGTCATCGCTTGATAGTTAAGTTCATGAATCCTTAAAATAGAGACCTTCACCACACCCATCACAAGATGCTCATATTGATACTCCCCCCACTAATAGAACACTATTTGGCTCCTCCAGTTCCAAAGCAACCTACAACCCTAATACACCTATTTGGGTGGAAGAAACTCTATCTAGGAAAATGAAAGCAGTGCAATTGGAGCTCCCAAAGTAGGACATGGTAGGGAAGTTACTCTGAAGAACCTCAAAACCAAAGAAGTTAAAAACTACTACCCGATTAGTTGATGGCACTAGATTAGGAAACGTATACTTGGAAGTAGCACATCCTACTACATAGAAAGAAGTCACTCAAGCCATGACCAATGATTTTGATATTGAAAAGATCAATCTAGGACCTCCTACAAGAGATGGAGATGTGCAACTCTTTTAGGTTTCTATAGTAAGAATGGTGGAGAGATCTAAGAAAGACAAAGAGAGTAAAGATGAATTGAAAAGGAAAATCCAAGTCTTAACTGAGTGCCTAAAATCATTTTTTGATTTGCTTCCTCAACACATATCTCAAGCCGAGTCATCTTTTGACCTCTTGTCCTTAGTAGGAAAGGAGGCTATAATTAAAATGAATAGTTGGAAGAATTTTGTTAGGGCTATGGAAGAATGGAGCACTGGGTTAGTCAAGAGAGGCAACAATATCATCTATGAATCTCTTAAATTCCTACAAAGGGAAAATTCTTCAAGGTTGGAGATCTAGGAGGAAATTACTATTGTTGAGAAAGAAGAAATAATGTGGAATCATTATATGAATAAAATTAGATCCATGATAATCTTTGGGATGGAGAAGATAGCCATTGAATAGATTATACCCAACGCTACTAATGGTCATTTCCTAATCTGGAGTAAAACCATGGAGTGGAAACTATAGGTTGTGAAAAAGGTTTCACAAAATCTTTAAGAAGTATGAGCTAAATGAAATGAAATCCTACATGAGATTCATATGAACCTTGTCACCCTCATATTGCAATTTGATAAAGAAGGTGATGGGAATGACAAGAATGTTAAAACTTTGAAGAGTAGCTTTTAGAAGCTAGTTGATGGGATTTTCAACTCACAGTCCTTCGATGTTGAACATTTGAGAAAGTTCTATGAACTAGACCTCATTGTGACTCAAGCCACATGTCTCATGAAGTCTTATGACTAGAGGCTTGAAGTTGTTAAAGATAGCTAGTTGACATGGAAGTTGTGAATGGGGAACATAACCATTCCACACTCCAGAGAACTTTCACACATCATCAAGGCCTTCACAGCCTTGTGAAACCAACTTGTTGCATCCACATAACCTGGAAGTGAAGCACCATCATCCTAGTTTTATTTATTTTAATTATTGAAAGACTTTTAATTTTAAATTAGTTATGGGAAAAGAGGCGGTTACTCAAGCTGCTTTATATATATGTATTTATATTCAACTATTTTCTCTCTAGACATGACTGGAAAGACTTGATATTATGATATATTGAATATAATTTTGCTGTGAATTGAAAGCTTTATTTGTTTGTGTGCATTTATCTTACAAAGATAATGTGTAGTCTTTAATCTATGTGTTTAAGGTGTATCTAGATGTTTATGCTTTCATGTGCATCAGTATATGCATCATCTTTGTACTTGGTTTCATTTTGCAAGTAATATTGGGTTTCTATTTCTGTTATTACATCCTATGCATCTGGTCTTTGTGCCAGTAGATTTATAATCTACTTTACATTTACTAGTCTTTGCGTCTACATTTTCATAACTTGTTAAATGCTCACTGGTCTTTGAGCTAGTTTCTTTAGTGTTTTTCCTTGCACTTGGTATTAGGAATTTTTCTTTTATTAAGTTGTCCTTTCTTGTTCTTGGGTTACAAGCATACCTTGGTTATTTAGGATATACAAATTCATTGCATATCATATGAGGGAGCTATACCTCCAAAATTTAGAGGAAATTCACAAATGAAATTGTGAAATTTATAGAGCTATTGGAAATAATCACACCTCTCAAAGCTAGATAATTCACTATTTCTCAAGGTGCCCAATCACTTAGACAAAAAAAAATTGGTGACTCTGATAGGGAGAATCGAATGAATCAAATAGATTTTGAGTTTCCTTAGCTAGATTTTATGTCTTGAATATTTTAGGTTCATCTTAGATACTGGAAGATTTATGAGGGGAGAAAGAAATAGGGGTGTTTCAGACCAAGTTTTTGATTCTTTGCAAAGTAGTAACTTTTCCTATATTATTTCCTCTCGAAGAAGGGTTGGGACTAGAAGTAGACTCGCTTCTCTAACTAGGGCACCTCCTAATTATTCAACTTCTCAAGCTCTAGTATTATATGAGATTGTTCTTCCAGTAGTTGTAAACTTCCCTCACACTATGGCTAATCCTTCACCTATCCCATGGGGGGCTGCTATAGGTCCTTTGAATCTGGGAAATAATTTGCATGACTTACCTAAAGGCTCCCATAAGAATCTACCTAAATTTGGGGGAAATGGAAATATTTCACCCGAAGAACATATTGACGCATTCTTTGCATCTTGCGGTGTACTCGGAGTACAAGAGGAAGATGTAGCAGTTAGGATTTTTTGTGAAATCTTTGGTGGACGCTACAGCACAATGGTTCTATCAACTACCACATGGATCAATTAAAAATTGGAAAACTATGTTAAGCAAGTTTGAAGCCAGGTTTAAAAGTGTAGATGATGATCTTTCTTGGCTAATGCAGGTGAATTAGATGAAGAAAGAGGGAAATGAGCCTATGAGAGAGTTTGTTGCAAAGTTTAATAGATTGTTAGCTCGAATCAATTTTGCTAAGAGGCCATTAGTGGAGACACAAAAGTGTTTCTTTATTAGTGCACACTATCTAGACATTAGGTTACTCCTGAAAAGACAACCAATGAATACTCTAGAGGCCACACAAGTGCTTGCTATCGAGTTAGAAGATGATTTCATCACAGTGGGGAAGTGGAATAGAGAGATGCACACAAACAAGGTGCATCCATATACTTTGTCAGACCCTATGATACAAAGACTGACAAATGATATTATTTCTCTCAAAAGGTAGCTACCTAAAAGTAGTCAACCTTATCAATACTTCTCAAGGAAAGTGAACTATCAACTAGGAAATAAGATCCTTCCCTTTCCTCCAACATACTAGAGATTGGTGATAGAAGCTCCTCCAGGAGATCACAAAAAGAATATGTGCACCTTTCACCTTACTTCTGATCATGGAGCAAAATGTCCTAAATTGAATAGATTCATGCAGATGACCACTATGAATGAGGTCATTGATGATGTTACTGAGGAAGGGACCCCTTCCAATCAGTATGGTGACTCTACAAATGGGTACCTCGAGTTTGAACCTAAAGATGATAGAGGTAGAGATGTCTATATCACTCTGGATGAGCCTACTTGTGTCGTTGTCACATAAGGACAACAAAACATGAATAAAAAAGGTACTCAAAATTCTCCTAAATTTTTTCTTACTAGAGCTAGTACTACTTTGAAGGGAGAAAATATATCACACATGACCATAGAAGATTCTTCCAAATCTTCTAACATGTCACCTACTAAAAAGCCTCCTAGAGCTTTTGATATTGTATAATTTTGCAAGAATTCTAAAGTACAAATATCACAAGCAAAATATTTGTGTATGAATTCTAAAGAGTTAGATAGATTAATTGAATTTATTACACTAGGACAATCTGAGCCTCATGTAGGTTTACATGAACGTATGATTATCTCTCAAGACTCTACAAAAAATGTAGCTTCCAACATTAAAGCATCTTCATCATACACCTTTGATGATAAGCCCAATCCTTTTTACGTGTCCTTGTTTATTAATGGTTTCAGATTAAATAACTATATTATTGATTTTGGAACCTTTGATAATGTTATTCCTCCACAAAATTCCCAAGCTTTGGGATTGAATCTAATCAAGACATTCAGGAAATTCTATTCCATGGATTCCAAAAGAGTCCCTCTAATTGGATAGATTAAAGACACACAAGTTGCACTTGTAGCCCATCCAAACAAGCGAATTATGCTCAATATTTTAGTAGCCAATATACCAGCTAGTTATGGCATGTTATTAAGCATAATTTTTTGCACATATTTAAGTGGTGAAATTCAACTAGACTGGTCTTATGCTACTATACCAATCAGTAACAAGAAAGTATGCTTGGAGCTTGAACCTAAGGCCAAGATAACAGTATTGAAGTCAGAGGGTCCCAAGGCCCAAATTTTGTTTGAAGAAGCAGAGTTTGGGAACTAAATGTTATTTTTAGATGAAGATAAGGAGGTCAATGTGGTTGATTCAGATTCGATCTTAGAACTTTGGACAATGTAGTTTAATGGAAGCTACTCAAAATCTGGATCAGGAGCAGGCGTAGTCCTCATTTCCTCTTCTAGTGAACAATTTTTTCTCTTATAAATTGGAATTTTCCAACACCAACAATACTATCAAATGCAAATCCCTCTTGTTGGGATTAGCCAAAGTAAGGAGCATGGGGATCAAGATGCTTAGAGTCCTGGGTGATGCAAAATTGATTGTCAAGCAGGTACAAAAGATTTCCACTATAAAAAATGGAAGGTTAAGGCATTACAAAAACCAAGTGTCGAATGCCATTGAATTTTTTGAGGCATTTTCAATAGAGGTCATCCCCAGGGAAAGAAATTCTAGAGTTGATTCTCTAGTTGTTTCTACTTCCCTTTTGTCACCTCATCTGGATTTCAAAAAAAAATCTTATAGGATTTAGTTAATCGATCAACCCAATGTTCTTGACAATGTTAATCACTAACAAGTGTTCAAAAATGATAAGCAAATTCAGGCCTTCCTGGAGAATGTTGAGATATTCACCCAAACCTTCTTTGAAGGAAGTTCCAATGAGTGTAAAGAATTTTTCCTTGATAAAATCAATGAGATGAAGGATAGGATCATATAGTTAAAGGGTAATAAGATTCCTAAAGGGTTGGTCTTGTTAGAAGATTTATTTGATCGGCATGATCAGTCTATTAAATGAACAATTAGTGAATCCATCAATAGTTATGGTGATTTCGAAGCAGTGAACATTGGGAGTCCTGACTCTCCCAAGATGGTTTATATTAGAAAGTATTATTCTCTAGAAGAAAGAGAAAAGTTGATAGCCATGCTCATTAAGTACAAAGAGGTTTTCACTTGGTGCTATGATGATCTTAAGGATTTCATGGATGGAAAATTTCAGCACCTTAGCCCATTGAAAGGTGGGATCCCTGCTTTCAGATAGAAAAAAAGAAATTATAGCCCTAAGGCGAGCGATGCTATTTTTAAGGAAATTGACAAGATGCTAAAAGCTAGATTAATTTACCCAATTCATCATTCGACATGGGTGGCTAATATTGTTCCAATCCATAAAAATAATAGTGAGATAAGGATTTGTGTGGACTTTAGGAATCTCAATCAAGCATCTCTGAAAGACAACTATCTGCTTCCAAACATGGATCATATCCTATAGATGGTTACTGGGTCATAAATGATGTCCATGTTGGATGGTTTTTCTGGCTACAACCAGATTAGCGTGGTGGGAGAAGATCAACATACGACGACATTCACTATGCCTTGGGGAAATTTTTCCTACAATAGGATTCCTTCAGACTCCTTAACACCAGTACAACATTCCAAAGAGCTATGGACCTGTCTTTTGAAGACATCTAGAACAAAATCATAGTTATTTATCTAGATGACCTAACGGTTTTCTCGAAGAAGAGAGCGGATCACCTGAGAGACTTGGAGAAAGTGCTTCAGAGGTGTAAAGAACATGACATCTCTCTCAATCCTAAGAAGTCCATATTTTGAGTAACTGAAGGTAAGCTTTTGGGACATATTGTATCCAAAGAGGGAATTAGAATAGATCTTGAGCGAGTTAAATCTATCCTTCAATTGAGTCTTCCCTCTAGTAAAACTGGAGTGAAGTCTTTCTTTGGGCAAGTTAAATTTCTAAGAATTTTTTTCCTATTCCCTATAATGGGAAAGATCTCAAGCTCTATAAGCTTTGCGTGCCCTTCTGGGTCTTTTCTTTGTAAATAGTTAGTTTAGAGTTTTTGCTTTCAATTTTGGTTGTGCCTTCTTGTGTCTACGAGTTTTAGTTTGGATAATTACCTTACTCTATTGCCCATTAAATAAGACATTGACCATGAAAACTTGTTTTTGGGTTCATTGCTTCATTCTTTTCACCCTTCGTCCCTAGTCAGAGCCATTTCTTATCTAATTTTTGGGCCATCTTCAAAAATCATGCTTATCCTTCAAAATTTTGTCCAAGTTGTACTTTGGTAGTGTTCTAGGTGTTTGTCATAACTCCGATGGTGTTTTACTAAGTTAATCTAACTCACCCTTCACTCGCTCCATAAAGCTTCATGTGTGTTTTGAACTATTAGCAGTGTTTGGCTCAGTTGCTTGAATCTATGAAATTTTTTCCTAGTCCATGCTTAGGTTTAAACAGTGTAGGTGGTGTGTTATAAAGTTTGTCTAACTTCCCCATTTACCACCTAGATGGAAAATGTGGCTTCATTAAATAACAGGTGGCATTTTGTAGCCAAAGATGAACTCGGGCAGTGATTTATAAAGTTATGTGAACTACTCGCTATCTAGCTTGCATGACTGTTCCTTTTCAAATTTTTGAAAAGTGGTTATATTGAGGCATTGGCATGAAAGATGACACATGCCGACCCGATGTAGAAGATGAATTTAATGTTTATCTACTAGCACACTTCTCATGGGAATTAAAGGGGAATTTTATGTCGAGAACAAACATTCTCTAGTTGCGACATTGACTCTTGGAAACATGAAGAAAGGGAGCGTACCATTGGATAATTCCATCCTCAAAATCCAGGAGCATTCTGATGTATTTTTGTCTTTACCTTTTCCTTATGAGCACACAATTGTTAGGATTTTTTTTCCCTGCATTTTGAATTACCTGGTAAAAATCATTTTAAACCATAGTAGCCCAAAAATGGCCAAAATTAAATATCAAGGGTATGAGTATATTGTGGGGTTAACATGTGAAATGCTAGAAATAGGAGATACTAAGCTAGGGCAAGTGAACATAAGTGATCTTAAAGAAAAATTCAAGGCTCCTAGTCCACCACCTATCACTCAAGGGGTAATTGAGAGTGGTTTGATAGAAGCAACCACCTTTCCTATAGACATTCAATGCCCATAATTGATTTTAGAATGCATAAGGAATTATAATTCTCCTACACAAGAAACAAGAACTAAGGATAACCTTTTGGTAATCAAAATCCAAAGCACCACCTTTTCTTTGTGTTTGAGAATCCTTGAAAAGGAACCCTACTCACCCATGGATTTCACCAGTGCTCAAATAAAGTTTTTAGTAAAAAAGGGATATTGTCGAAACATAATGGTGAAAAATTGGGTAGAAAATCCAAGAGGAGGCAACTCTCAGCTTCCCTAAATTTTACACAAAAATAATTTTTTTAGATGAGATATTTGATATAATTTTTCTATTTCATAGAGTCTAGGGAAATGAAGATGCTTTTGGTTTTCAAGAATGGATGTATTTCTTCATTTAGTAGATTGGGCAACACTTATTAGTGATAGTCTACACAATCAAATGGTTTACTTTTTGGTTGATAGGGAATTCTTCATTTCCTCTTATTTAATCTATGCTATTGCAAATACTAGGCCCTAGTTGGGCTTGAGGCCAAGCAATCTTGCTCGTGACTAGGTACCTATTTTTGAGTATCTTGATAAACTACAGTTGCATAAAAGTTTCCTTCATCACAGGAGGATATCAAACACCTTCACTATGATGATGACAAGGGACTTGCAGGGGAAAATGGAAATGCAACTTTTTCTTCAAGCTATGTAATTTGTTAACTTTTATGGCAATCATTTCATTCAAATCCAGAGATTTTCTTATATAAGGATTGGCAGTTTCACTGGATTTCCCATTAAACTCCTAAGGAACTTGAAGGACAATTTTGTGATGATTGAAGTCTACTGACAGTTAGCTGATGTTAACAAAAGATGTTAGGAGAAAAGAAGAGTGATAGTGCAATTTCCATTTGGTTTCGGCCCTTATACATGTGAGTCCATGTTAGACACCCTCAATATAGAAAAGGAGATCACCAGGTACAATTTGTAGACCTATGACAAACACTTTCCTTTTGATCTTAAAGACTATGTCAAAGATAATTTGAAGTTAGGTCTTGGTTTTCTTCATTTTCCTACTCTAGAGGATTATTGGGTAGATTATTTTGATGAGTTTGAAGTGAGTAAAATAAGTTGGATGAGATTTTCCTTGAGAAATATTATCACCTATAATTTGAGTTTTGATGTGCAAGGGATTGAGGATGATGAGTCAGATATAGTAGACCCAATTTTCATAGAATTAATAGCCAATCAACCTATTCCTACTATGGACTAGTGTAGTAAATAGAAATAAACTATTGAGGCTAGGACTGTTGATGTCTTAGAAAGAATCAAGAATGGGTCACTAAGAAAAAGATAGAACAATCTCGCCCCAATACTAGATCACAAAACACTCAACAAACAGGAAACAGTGGTTAGTCTTTTGTAATTGCAAGAACTTCTAGAGCTGCTTCAAAGTCATTACAATCTGGGGCTCAAGGTGATGGTGATGAGGAACCCCCTAATAGGGATATGCTTCAGCCAACTTGTGGAGAAGACGTCCCTAATTTTCCCATTCTAGAGCATGAAAAATGGGATGAGGGAGAAGCAGACATTTTGAAGAATATTGACATTAGCTCTACCTCCCCATCACCCTGTTCATTGCCTGACATGGAAGTTGATGAATCTTTAAAATAGAAACCTTCACCAAGCCCATCACAAGATGCTTAGACTAATACTCCCCCCACTAATAGAACACTTTTTGGCTCCTCCAGTTCCAAAGCAACCAACACCCCTAATATTCCTATTTTTCTAGAAGACGCTCTATCTAGGAAAAGGAAATCAATGCAATTGGACCTCTTGAAGTAGGGAATGATAGGGAAATTACTCCAAAGAACCCTGAAACCAAAGAATTTAAAAACTATTGCCTGATTAGTTGATGAAACTAGATCAGGAAACTTATGCCTGGAAGTACCACATCCTACTACATAGAAAGAGGTCACTCAAGCCATGACCAATGATTTTGATATTAACAAGATCGATCTAGGACCTCCTACAAGAGATGGAGATGTGCAAATATATTAGGTTTCTACATCAAGAATGGTGGAGAGATCTAAGAAAGATAAAGAGAGTAAAGATGAATTGAAAAGGAAAATCCAAGTCTTAACTAAGTGCCTAAAATTAGTTTTTGATTTTCCACCTCAACCAATATCTCAAGCTGAGTCATCGTCTGACCCCTTGGCCTTAGTAGGAAAGGAGGCTATAATTAAAATGAAGAGATACAAGAATTTTGGTAGGGGTGTGGAAGAATGGAGAGTTGGGTTAGTCAGGAGAGACAACTATATCATCTCTGAATCTCTTAAATACCCACAAAGGGAGAATGCTTCAAAGTTGGAGATCCAAGAGGAAATTACTATTGTTGAAAAAGAAGAAAGAACATGTTTCATTAGTAAATGAATGAAATCTAAGCCATGATAAGCTTTGGGATGCAGAAGCTAGCTACTAAATAGATTATACCCAATGCTACTGATGGTCGCTACCTAATCTAGAAGAAAAGCATGGAATGGAAACTATAGGTTGTGAAATAGGGCTCACAAAATCTTCAAGAAGTATAAGTTGAATGCAATGCAATGCAATCCTAGATGAGATTCATACAAACCTTTTCACCCTCAAATTGTAATCTAATAAAGAAGGAGATGAGAATGATGAGAATGTTGAAACTCTGAAGAGTAGCTTTCAAAAGTTGGCTGATGGGGTTTTAAACATGTAGTCCTTCGATGCTAAACATTTGAGAAAGTTCAGTGAACTATACCTCATCTTAACTCAAGCCACAAGTCTCACGAAGTCTTACAACCATAGGATTGAAGCCGTTAAAGATAGCCAGCTAGCATGGAAGTTATGAATGGGGAACATAACCATTCCACACTCTAGAGAACTTCCACACGTCATCAAGGCCTTCCAAGCCTTACAAAAATGGCTTGCCACATCCATAGAACCTGGAAGTGAAGCACCATCATCCTATTTTTAGTTATTTTATTTCTTGAAATACTTAATTTTAAATTAGTTATAGGAAAATAGGTGGTTACTCAACCTACTATACATATATATGTATTTATCTTCAACTATTTTCTCTCTAGACATGACTAGAAAGCCTTGATATTATGATATATTGAAGACAATTTTGTTGTGAATTGAAATCTCTATTTGTCTGTCCACATTTAGCTTACAAAGATAATGGGTAGTCTTGAATTATGTGTTTAAGGTGTATTTGGATGTTTATTCTTTCTTGTACATTGGTATATGCATCATCTTTGCATTTGGTTTCAGTTTGCAAGTAATATTGGGTATGTGTTTTTGTTATTACATCCTATGCAACTGGTCTTTTTGCTAGTATATTTATAATTTGTTTTACATTTACTAGTCTTTGCGCCTGTATTTTCATAACTTGTTATATGCTCACTAGTCTTTTAGCTAGTTTCTTTAGTGTTTTTCCCTACACTTGGTATTAGGATTTTTCCTTTTATTAAGTTTCCCTTTCTTGCTTTTGGGTTAAAATCATACCTTGGTAAGTTAGGATATACAAATTCATTGCATATCATATGAGGGAGTTGTACCTCCAAAATTCAAAGGAAATTCACAAATGAAATTTTGAACTTTCCAGAGCTGTTGGAAATATTGCACCTCTCAAAGCTAGATAATTCACTATTTCTCAAGGTGCCCAATCTATTAGCCAAGGAAAATTGATTAGGATTTAGGTCACTAGGGACCGATGCTTCCAAAGATTTCTTTAGTATTTCGCTATGTGTAGGTGATAATCTTAGCAGCTCTAGGATGGAGATCAAAGTGGGAGTCTTCCTTAGTTGTTCCACAATACTGTAGTCATTGGATGACTTATTTGTGGGTTTAGGTGGGGCTCTTGTATTGTGAATTTCCCTCGATGGGTAGTTACATTACATTCAAGGTCCCAGCCTTGTATAGTTAACACATTGACCCTATTGTCATATGCTTGGGAGAGGGCACCTAGGATGGTGTCACCATAGGTGTAGTTGGTGTTGTGATAGTCTTGTTCTTTCCCCTTGTCATTTTTTTTAGCATGGTTGAGAATTAGATTTGTGTAGATTTGGAGGTCTTTTTTTCCAAGACGGTGTTCGATATCAACTTCTCGTTAGTCGATTAAGTCTTGTATTATATGTTTAAGTCTCATGCAATTATTCAGTGTATGCCCCTTCATCTTTTGGAACTCACATAAGTGCTTCTCATTGTACCATGGTGTTTTAAAACTTGGCTCTTCATAGTTTTGACACTCATTGACTTTGATGAGGTTTTTTTGAACTAATTTTCACATGATTGTCTCAAGTGTTTCTCCTAATTGAGTAAATTTCCTCCTTGGTTGGTCATATTGTCTTTGTTGTCCTCGATTTGTTTGTTGGTTATCTGATTGATTATTTTTGAGGATAGGCAAGTTGATTTCTTTGTACATTGTTGGGAGCATAGCTCGTTTGTGCAACTTGAGGTTTTTTTTGTGGTACATTGGGATTCTACACGTTCCAAACAACTCTAGCATCCACTACTCCATCATTGGTAACATTTTTGTTCTTGGCCCAAATCTTAGGTTTTTCATTCAATGTGCAGTCCCTTTTCAATAGTCTCTTTGAAGTTATTGGGGCACAACATGATGTGTTGGTAATTGATTTTTTCTCGGACATTGGAAACAAAGATATCCACTAGTTCTTTGATAGGAATAGGCCACTTGCACCTACTAGCTTTATGTCTCCATCTTTGTAGGTAAGATGTTAAGGATCCTCCTTGGTTTTGTTTAATCTTGTATAGGTCAGTGATGGTGACATCCTATTCTATGTTGAATGAGAAGTGATTCAAAAATTTGTGAGGGGTACCTTGATAGTGCGTTGGTGGTACACCTTGTTGTGATTGATTTTCCTGAAGGGTACCCTGGTAGTGTGTTGGTGGTACACCTTATTGTTGGGAAAAATTGTTTTGAAGGTTACCTTGGTAGTACGTTAGTGGTACACCTTATTGTTGGGACGAATTGAATTGAAGGTTACCCTAATAGTGTGTTTGTGGTACACCTTGTTGTTGCGATGAATTGTATTGAAGGTTAGCCTGATAGTGCATTGGTGGTAGACCTTGTTGTTGGGACTATTGATTGGGAAGGGTGCCATGTGGCACACCTTGTTGATTGATAAGGGTACCTCATGGCACATCTTATTGATGTTGATTGGGAAGGGTACTATGTGGAACACCTTGTTGATGTTGTTGATTTGTTTGACGGTTTCCTAAGTAGTTTATTTGTGGCACACCTTGTTGTGGATTTTGTTGTGGAAATTTCTCTTCTTGATTTTATACATTTTGGGAAGGGTCAATATATGAAGTGTTTTGGGAAATGTATTGTCCTGATGGTGGGTTGTTACTTTGCGGCATGTATTGAGATGGACCTTCTTGGTATTGTTGGGCCACTGCTACTTGTTTGATTTGGGACAGTTCCTAAACAAAGGGTTGTCCATTGGTTGATCATTGCTTTGTGAGAAGATTGGTGGCATGTTTGGAATCTCCAATGGTTTGGGTATTTCCCTCAAAATTGATTTATGCCCTAGGGGAATGAGGTGAGGATATTTAAGACCTTCCACGTTAAAGTCTATAGGTAACTTAGCACCACTTTGTGCTAATTTGAAGAAGTAGGTATTTGGATCCTTTCTTAGGAGTTTTTCCATTAGTTTAAGCACCTTGAGATTGTTAAAGTGTTGAAAGAATTCTTCATCATCTAATTCTTCCTCACTATCCACTTCTTCTATGACCGTGTCCTTTGGATTTTGGTTTGATCTATCCATAATTTCTTGATGTTTATAGATTATTTCCTCCTCACTTGGTGGTTGGTTTGATGTTGCCTTAAATGTGGGTTCTTTTTGAGGAGTTACAAGGTCACTTGGTCTATAACCCCATGGGTCACTTTCATCATTTGTGGTGTTTGTTGGGAGCATACTACAGCTGATTTTGTTGGCTTCCATTTTTTTTCTATGTTTACGCAATTGTCAGAAACAAGTGCCAAGATTTTGTGGAAGTTGGTGATTTCTAACTATGGAATAAAAGAATGCTTTATTTTTTGTGTGTTTTAGGATTTTTTGTTTTAGAGGATGGTATCTATTGCCACACATGAGGTGGTAATACGGGCCTTCCAAATGAAAAATCCACTTTTCATTCCTCTTTTTCTAGGATATTAGTTGTGTTTCTCCATCGGGTTGGTGTTTCGTTTCTCTCAAATACGAAACTTCTCAAGCTACTAATAATATCTATTTGTTCACCTTCAATTTGTGTGAGGCTTGGTTGTATGATAGTTGCCATAAGATTTGGTTGTTAAACTGGAGCAATTAGACGCCAAATGTTCATAAAGTGAATGGTGTTTTGATATGTTTTTTGTGATACTCAAGACCCTAAAGTTTGAGTGATGTTTTGGGAATGACACTATTTTTTGGGACTCAAAATGTTGAAAGAATTGGATCGATATTTCACTTCATTTTTTTAGAGGATATTTTACGGGAAATCTACTTGAACTATCCTTGAGGTTCAAACAAATATTGATATCTTAGAAGTTTGAATGAAGGAATGATCCAAGTTGTTTGTTTTGATTTTGAATCCTAAAAGTAGGTGGGACTTTTTTTTTTGCAAATGGATGATGGATGGATGTAATTTATGACGCATTTTGGGAATCTAACTTTTTTTGTTCTCACAAGATTTAACCAGTTTAAGATCAGATTTTGATTTTCACCAGAAAGTAGTGCAAAAGCTGCAATTTTAGAACAATAGCAGTAATTTTCATTAAAAGCGGCTAGATTTTGGTTGACTGTGACCAAATCTAGAAGGAAACTGCAACAAATTTTCTCAAAAGCATCTTTCGTTTCAAGCATTATGATTGGTAATCAGTGAGTGTGAAAGCGACCTTTTTGGTCAAAAGTGGCTAGCTTAAAGTCAACTGTGGATGAAAAAATGTGTCAAGTGTGGTAAAGCTAAGATCAACTATAGTAATATTTCTTAAAAGTGGCCTCTGTTTTAGATTTTCCTAATTGATGATCAGTATAGGAAAACATGACATTTTAGGTCAAAAGTGGCCATTTTGAGGTCAGTTGCAGTAAAAAAATGTGTCAACTATGGAAATTTTAGGATGAAAAGTGGCAATTCTATGTCAAGTGCATTCTATTTTTCAAAAGTGGCAGGTTTTTACTAGTGACTGTCACAAGGTAGAGAGAAAAAGCGGTCTATTTTAGGTTGACTGCAGCTAGTTTTAGGTCAAGTGTGGTAGAAACAATAGCAATAGCTATTTTCTGTGCAAATTGGGTTTCCAGTTTTTTGTATTGGCAGTAGTTTGGATAAATTTGTAGATTTGATGTCTTTGTTTGATCTGTTTTGAGATTTTGGCAAATGATATCATTCAACACAACAATCAAAACTATTTGACCCTAAATTTCTATAATTTTAAGCACATTTCCTTCCATAAAAGCTCAAAGTTCATGAAAGTTGAAATGCTAAAGCCATAGTTTCCAATGTTGACTTCATTCTTGATGTGACTTGAAATGTGAGCCTAAATATCTAGAAACCTTTAGGGATATTGTTTTAAGATATCCTTAAGGAGTGCAAATATAGGGCTCTTTTCAAAGTATTCACACTAAGTCAAAAAGGTTTGAAGTTTGATAATCATGTTTAATTCTTGTTATGATGTGTTCATTTTAATTCAAGTAAATTTTTGATGTTTCAAAGTAACCAAGATATTTGGCAATTTTTTGAAGATAATTTACACCCTAGGGATAGACACGTTCTTTTAGGTGGGCTTACCTGATGCCTCAAAGGGATGATTTTACATGCAAATAACATTTGGAAAGTTCTTTAAGCTCAACCATAAGTCAGATTAGGTAAGTAACTTCTCAGAAGCAAAGTTTTGATGGACCACTTCAAATAACGTTTTTGGCTAAAAAGGTGGCTTCTACAACATTGGTGAACTTAGTAATGCTCAGTGGATCTAACGCTTGAATAACATCCAAAAAACTACTTAAGGCTTTAACCAACTTACTCAAGACCCAATATACACAAGGTACCTCCCCTTTTGTGAATGGAACTGACGGCCAAGTAATCACCAATGCAAGTTGTTTGGCATTTAGCCTTGATCATTTATATAGCGGCCTGAGTGAAATACTGCTTTGAGTCACCTTTGAGTTCTCTAATGTGGGATGTGTCTCAAAAGGTAGGCCCTCTAAAGGTAATGCTTTGAAATGAAAATAATGTGTGAAACTCAAGATGCTTTTCATCACCCAAGATCACCAAAAGGCACAAGGGGAGAGGATAGACACCTAGTTTTCCAAACACAGAAGACATAGTATACGCTTCATTGCAATGTTCTTTTTAAGCCCCTTGAGTGACACTATCTAAAAAAAGGAAATAAAATGTGTACAAGATAGCAATTTTTTTTTATGTGTACCAAAATTAAGTGTTGTGTATTTCAAGCAATTCTAGATATTAGTGTGCAAATCAAAAAGTATTTGTCTAGTTTTGAGCCCAAAATTGAGTGTTTCTAACAATCCTTGTCTTAAAATGGTCAACAAAAGTAAATCATTCGTTTCATCAACATATTGAAAGAGTTGGTCAATAAACAACATTCCATTTAAGAGAACCAAAAGTGAAGTGTTATTCTTGTATACTTGGAATTTCCTACGCTCTAAATGTGCAAATAACTAAGAAACATGAATAACAAAATACCAAGGACACCTCAAGATTAGCCAAAAGAGTGGTTCAATGAAAAGGAATGCAAATAAAATGGAACACACATATTTTTACCTCCCTTGTTGTTGATACCTCTTTGATTGGCCCTTGCTTGGATTGGTTGTGTGCTCCTTAGATGATAGTTTGAATGTCTAAAATGAAAGCTTCAATATGCAAAATGATGAACAAAGATGGTTGAATGATTGAAGAAGGCTTGAGAATTCAAATTTTTTCCTAAACTGTGAAAGCTTCCAAAAAGTTATTTTTAAAGCACCAATTGAAATTTTTTTCTAATCTAGAAAGCTTTTTGAAATTTTTTTTTAGAGCACCAAATCAAAGGCTTGCAAGTTGTGGAGTTTATTTTAAGTACCAAATTCAAATTTTTCCTAAACTATGAAAGCTTCTGAAAAAATTTTAGACTTCAACTATTCGCCTTCCATACAATAAATTTGTTAGTTGTTCTTGATGTAAAATGTATCATATTCTACAAGAGCTGCACACACGAAGTTAGCAAACACAAAACATCAACAACAAACTCCCATTAGAATTAGAAATTAAAAAAATTCTTTTCAGATTTCAAATAAAAAACAACAGAGAAAAAGCAAAAATTTAAATAAAAAATGATCCTATAATAAGGACCTGCAGCTAAAAAAATCAAAAGAAACCTTTGTTTGTCAAGTGGAAGCAACTAGAAAAAGAAATTGTGCCCCTATCATTTTAGCAAATGTGGTTGAAATGATGAAAGCAACTGAGAAAAGAATGATTGTGGTAAAAAATGACAGAGTGACCATATGAATTTTGTGTAGCTTCCATGAGAAAATTTTTCAAATCCATTTTTGGAACCTTCAACTATTCAAACACTATCAAGAAAATGTTAGTGTTAAGGACTGAGGTACCACTGGGCATGTTAGAATGTGTAAGGGGGAAATTAATAAAGGCAATAAGATAATCAATGTCAAACAAATTAAACTAAATCTAATTCAAAACAAGGATTAAGATTCATACCCATTACTCACAAAATGAACAATAAAAAATACTAAATTCAAGAAAGCAATTGAATATCAAGAACAATGAATTCAATAAAGTACAAAGTTACCTATCCCGTGTCGAAGTGTATATGCAAAGATGTTGGATCGTTGTTATAACAATGTGAAGCCTCTATTTGTGCATAGAAAAAGCTTCAAAGTGAGATGTTGTTGATCAAAGATGTGTGTTGAAGCTCTGAAGAAATCAATTGTAATCTCAGCATTACTTCGTTGTGTAAAAGATGTTGATTCTCTGATCATTTTTTAGAAGAAATGATGTTATATATATTTTTGTGTTTTGAAATGAATGATCGAGATCACGTAGTAGAATATCCTGATCAACGGTTCAAAACCATTGAGAGGAATTAGATGGGAAGAATTAATGGATTTTGATTACGTAATCGGTATGATTGAAGAAATCAATTTGAGTTTTTAGTGGAATTGAGGAAATAGATTCAATAATCTATAAAATTGAAAAAATCATGTTGAGCCTTCAGTGGGATTGAAGAACAGATGAATCAGTTAGGAATATAGTGAGAAATTAGGGGATCATAATTTGCTCAATCATGAAAGTGGGTAAGGGTAATTAATTAATTGATTTAATTAATTAATCTTTTTGAGTTAAACGTGTTTGAGTTTTACAAACAAAGTTGTATTTGTTTGTTTGACCTTTTTGATGTTGTTTTGAATAATTTTTTTAATTATTCAAGTTTGGGGGAAAGTGATTTAATTTAACTATTAAGTATTAATAATTCAATTGATTTAGGGGAGCAGGGTAAATTAGCGACATAATTAAATAATTGATGTTATTTAATTAATCAGGAAGACTAAAGTTAGATTAGAACTTTATTAAATAAATGAAATTTATTTAATTAGTCAAAAATGATGAAAAAGTGAATTAATTAAATAATGTAATATTATTCAATTAATAAAGAAATTAGGGTGTTTGATGCAATTGATGTGAAATGCAGTGATATTAAGTGATAATGATGTCGATGATGAGAAAATGTCATTTATGATGTGTGCTAAGCATTAAGTCATTTTTACATGTTTACAATTCCAATAGTTTGCTTTTAGAACTTGTTTTCAGATCTCGTATATGCACAATGATATGATCACTATTTCATGCCTAGAGTAGTGCTTTTTTTTACTTCCATTTTGATTGTAACTATTGTTTGCCTAGCTTCTATCAACTTTTTAAATAACATTCTAATAACCTCACTTGAAATTAAAATTGATTATTGAAGATCTTAACAATTGGATTCTTCTTAAGTTTCCATACATTTAAAATTGGTTATTGTTTTGCTTCTCCTACTCTCTCATGCAATTTAAATTTCTATATCACTCTTTCTACAACCATTTCTCTTGTAGGAATTGATATTTTGAGCTTTATTATACTTTTTTCCTCCATTGTAGATACTTTAAGCTTGTATTTTTTTTCACACTTAGATTTTCTTGTAGAGACATCCTCTTGCACAAAGACATCTCTTCACAAGTTTCTTAAACTAGGTGACATTATCATTGTTTGATTTAAGCTCTCATTTTATTTTTTATTTTGTATATGTGATTTGGGAATGCAACTCTCATATTTTCAAAATTTATTTTCTTTCATGAGTTTGTGAGAATTTATATTTTTTGAGAGCTTATTATGTTTTTCACTTTCTTGAAAAGGCAATGGAAAATGATTTGTCCATTTTATTTTTGTGTCTTCTAAATCATCTTTTAACATTGCTAGACATCTCACCTCATCTCAAAACTCTCCTCTTTATACTAGTATTTCTATAAACATGCTTTATTAGTATTTATAATAATTAGTGTTACTATTCTTTGATTCTTATAAATACACTTTGGATTAAAAGCACAAAGAAAATTTATTTATTTTCCATTTGACTACTTGTAGAAGTTAAGATACCAAACTAGGGGCTCCACCATTGTGGCCAACTCCCAACCATCACCCCTTTCTCTTTAGCTTGGATACAAGTGGTTCTTGGACTCATCTCTTAGGATTCATTGTCTTGTTCAATAATTTTGCACTTCTAAACCCTTTTTTGTTAGTTTTTCATTTATATTGAAATAAATTAGTTATAAACCATATTTGTTGTTATTTTATAGTTTATTGTGTATTTCTATTTTTCTATGTGCAAGTGCTACATGTACAATCCAATTCTTTTACTTTTATGTCAAGCAATTGTGCATTTGTAAATACTACAATGTGGTTGCACTATAGTCTAGGAAGTGTGATTTTTCCTTGTTTAATTTTTTGGTCTATGTATATAATTGGTTGTTATATAACTCCATTTTTAATAGTCACAATCATTTCTAAATTGTCAATAATCAATTTATTAGATTTCTCATTTTTTGTAATTATAGTGTTTCAATTTTCTAAAAACATAAAAATGCTAAAACTAATAAAATACACTTTATTGATTCTAATTATACCACATTATTAAAATAGTTTTATTAGAAAATTAACAACCATAAATAAATATATTTTCATACTTTAAATAATTCAATTAATACCATTTCAAATTCTTTGTTTTTTTGACAAAAAGACAAATATATTAATTAAAGAATCATACAAAATTACATAAATATTTCTAAACTGCAAGTGTCACTTAAGTCCAAAGAATGAAAATCCAAAAAGATTTACCACAAATCCACTATCCCATGAATCAAAAGAAAACATACTATATTGAAAAAAATAAAATCTAAACATATCGAATGAAATCATTATAAAAAAAATAAATTCATAATATTGACACCACTTAGAAGGTAATCTCAAAGAATTAAATACTGCATGGTTACAATAACATTTCAATTATAACTGATGGTATATTCTTAAGACCCTTAAAAGATATATGATTACCTATAATCATCTCTAAATGCAATAGTTGTCTTACCATTTAAGCTCCCAAGCAGAAACAACATAACCAAGAGGCATAACACATTAGAATAGCGTCTGATGAACTTGTACAATTGAGGAAGTGGATCTTCTTTTAATAACTTAAGAAAAAATTACCCACCTTGGAGAGGTTGGGCACCACCAAACGAAGCATATAAAGGTGGTCGTTATGATATGTATTAGTACTGTTAGAAGTAGGAGGATGGCTAACTAGAAATTAAAAAAATGAATTGATTTAATAATCCCCCTTCTAGAAAAAATTCAGCAATACTCTCAAAAGTATATTTATTGAGAAGCCATTATGGCTGTAGACCTCTTAGCCGACCATACCATTGATTAGTCTAATGAGATAGTTATGTTGGATAGGTGTGATGTTGGGTCAAGATGTACTAGGATTGTAGAATCAAAAGGTATGGTCATGCTTGTTTGGGTGGAGTAAACCTTGTGGCACCAATGATCATTGCTATCCTGCAACAATCTCAAGATACATAATTATGTTGGATAGGTGTGATTATTGGGTTGATCTACAAGGGATTGTAGAATCAGAAGGTATGGTCATGCTTGTTTGGGTGTAGTAAACCTTGTGGTGCCCATAATCATTTATATCCTTTCACAATCTCAAGATACACAAAAAAATTGGATAAAATCATTAGGTATTGATCTCCCATCATGAAACAAAAAGAACTAATTATAAAAGGTCTGGATGTGGTAGTTCTACACCAAATATGGCTTGAAAATTATCAATCCATGAAAGACAATGTAGGTGTGTGAATGAATATTTTATTTAACATTGTTGTCCCCTTAGTTTTGAACACCACCATTTTTATTATTTATGTGAAGCTTTTTAATCGTGAGCATTCCCATGATAAAATTATCCTTGAGGAGTTTCTAAAGGCAATCATTGACATCATGGGAAGAAAAATATGGGGGAAGTAATTAGAAAATAAACACATTCACAACTAATGGTACAATGATGTTTTTACAACAATCTCATAATATGACTACAAGAAGGCTAAGGGAAATGTGGGAAGCATATTTAATAAAGATCTATTGAAGGAGAATCCTTTGATGCAAAAGTTTCTTCAACTCTTATAAATAGGCTTAATGAATTCCAATCTTAAAAGGAATGCATAGGTTTTTGGCCTAACACCCTTCATTTCTCACCTCGATACAATGGTGAGAATGTAGGAGCCATAGGAAGGACTTCTTTTTATTTTTTATAATAATAACTAAAAGGACATGATAAGAAACATAACATTTCAAACTCTCCTCAAGTTGAAACTCTATTTTTTGGAACTCTATTTTTTGGATTTATTTAATCAAAAAGAACTACCCCCAAGGTAGCAACTTGTATATAAAATATATAATATATATGTATATTAAGGTAAATATATTTTACAAGTTAATAATTTCAGCATTATTTGAGTAAAAGGAGAAGACCATTTTTTTTTTATAGTAAATAGTATCTCTATTTTGTAGGGAAGTTTATAGATTTTGAATTTGACAAATGGTATGGTATTATACTTCAATCAATCATTTTTTGATGAAACAGTTATATGATATGACTTTAGATTTTAAATTTGAAAATGGTAGGTTTTGTACATGAATGAACAATTTATTTGTTAAAGATATTACATATGTAATTTATAGTATTCAATTTGAAAGAAAATCATATTCTACGTAGTAATAAAAAAAAAATCATATAGAAAAATCATAAATTAAACTTTTAGCCTAAAAATCTAACATACTTTATATTGAAAAAAATTGACACAAATTGAAGTTTAATTTATTATACACTTTTACCTTTATTAAAAATTATGTACCTTTTATTTTACATTCTATGAGAAAGTTCAAATATTTTTTATTATTCTCTTAATTATAATTTTAATAGCATACCTCTTACAAGAAGAAAGTATTATTTG